>JAFHLA010000195.1:2500-65215 GCA_021432705.1 Caranx ignobilis
GAAGGGGTTAAGGTTTTTAGATGAAAATTAAAAACAGGCGAGAGTTACAAAAATAGGCGATAAATTTTAAAAGAAAGGGCGAGAGCAAGGATTTAAAAAGGGAAATAGGCGGACCTGCTCACTTTCTCTGCAGCCATCATAGAGGTAACTCACTCTGGTGTCTGGAAGCCATTTTCACAGTGTGCTAAGCCTGAGGAAGACACGGGCGTGTCGAAACGTCGCGAGGCACACTGTTTTGATTTAGTTTAAAATAAAAATAAAAAAGAAAAATACAAAAAAAGAAATATTTTTTCAGGGAGTTTTTTATTTATATTAATTTTTTTTGAAAAAAACATTTATTTCGGATTTTATTTTAATATATAAACATTGAAAAACAACCATCATCAATGGCTTATGCCAATGATGATGGGTGGCAGATGGTCCGTCATGGGAGAAGGGGTCGCTTCCATCAACGGACCTGGGATCTTAGACCCCAAGGACCGAATTGGTCATCATGGGACCGGGGGGGGATGGAGGCTGGAAGGAAGGACGGTGCAGCTCCCGACCCTCGGCTGAGGGGACGGGTTTTTAACCCTCCGCCTAACCAGCCTGTGCCTCCTTCTGGCTTTTCATCTTTCCCCGTCGCCCCCCCTTGCCACCAAGATATTGGGGACCCCAATCAAGAACCTATGCTGAGGTGGTACGACAGGCCAATCCCGGACGGGCTGGCAATTGGGATGCTGGATTTGGAAGGGGTCCATCTTGGAATAGGCAGCAGAGGAGATACTTTCAGCCTGGAAGAGATCAACGATCCGCACCTACAGACCCGAGGTTTGGGAAACTGGTGCGTCAGTTGAAGAAGGTGATTAAAATAATTCACCATTTGCAGAATGTCTCCGAGGACACAGGGAAACCACAACCTCAGATGATTTCCCGGATGGTGGAGGTGTTGGCCAACATGATTAAACCGGCGGCCCCTAATCCCAAAACAGTAGATATGATAGTGGGCAATGCCAAAAATTGGGGCCACACCACACTCATTATCCTGCGGGATCATTATGAGGCAGCCCTGGAGGAAGCTTTGGATGACTTGAATCATGATTCAAGCTTGGATTGGAAAGTGGCCTTTGATGTGGCAACAAGATGGGCCCGGAGGAACTTACCACGGTTGTCAGGAGAAGTGGTGGATCATGCAGAGGCTTTGGTGGCGGCTGCCATGGGGCCAGACGTGGATCCCAGGAGGGGCAGGACACAGGATCCACCAGACATAAATCCACAAGAAGGAGAACAGGACCTACAAGGAAGACGTCGACGTAGACGGGATGAGGCCTCCCAGGTGGAATTTCTGGAGGAAGTTGTTACTTTACCCGAGCAAAACACAAACCAACAAGGGGGAGAACAACAACAGACAACACGTTTCAACATGAGGGATGAGTCTTCCCAAGTGGAACTGGTGGAGAGGGAAGTTCCGCCACCTCCACTTAATATACAGCAACAAGGGGCAAATGAACAGAGACAGACCATCACAGGACAACAAATGGAGGACGTGCCACAAGAACAAGGACTGGCCCCTCAACCGCCTCCTAGGGAACAGAGAACTCAGAGGAGAGTTCTGCATCCGGTTTTGACGGAAGAAGAGGACGAACCTCAATTGGATGATACACCTTCCCTATCTCCGCAGATCATTACAGTTGCGGCACAAGTCCTTAGGGATCCATCGGAGGAGGATGTCCATGGGTTGGATAAAAATTCCTTGGTGGAATTCGGAGATATAGGGATTGAGAACCCGGCAGCCACTTCTGCCTCTACCCCGAAAGTCCACAGTTTTGGACCAACTAAACACATTAGAACAGATCGTAAGCTGTTGGACTGGACTGTGACAGTATCCAAGAAATGGCTTTTTATTGGAGATTCAAATCTTTCCAGATTGCCACACCATGGGATTTCAGATCTTCAAATAGATAGTTTCCCTGGGGCAAATTTCGGGCATCTGGGAGGCATTTTGTTGAAAGCTATTACACAGGTGGTAGTTGAGAAAGTGGTCATTTCATGCGGGTTAAATAGTCGGGGGCAGAAGATCAAGGAGACGGCCATCAAACAGTTACAAGCGGCGGTTCGTATGGCCAAGAGGCGGTTTCCTTATGCGGAGATATGGATTCCGCTGATCAACTACTCCACTAACTTGCCTGAGAAAGAGCAGCGCAACTTGATCCAACTGAATTCGCATATTTATAAGAATATGCCCTACATTTGTCAACTACCTGAGGACCAGTTCCAAACAGAGAAAGACAATACCCATTGGACAAAGGAAACGGCTCAGGCTATGTTGGACCATTGGGTAGGAGCGTTAAACTTGAAAGCCCCATAAGCCCTCAGGGGGAGGGGCAGGGGGTAGGAAGCCCCAGATTTCTCAAAATGTCATTTTGTTGGCTAAAAATTTCACTCCCACACAGGCCCAATTGGATATTTTAAATAAAGGCCTTACTTTTATTCCAACCCTAGATGTAGGGGGGAAAGGGCAGAAGGACCAACTGCGGTTAGACCTTCAAAATTATCATCGTAGGCTTAGTTTAGCTGTATATTTCCAGAACAATCAAACATCTAAAAAAGTTCCATTTTCAGCACCATCCAATTGGGTACCACCAAAACATAAATTACCGGGAGAAATTCATCTGTTAATGGAAAAAGACTATAAGGATTTAAGGAAATATTTTAAAACTCTAAAGGAGAAATGCAATGTTAGCAATCAGGACGTAGCAGCGATTAAACAGCTCATACAGGCTAAACACATTGTTATTAAGCCAGCAGACAAAGGTAGTGCTGTTGTCATATTAGATAGGGAACAATACATATTTGAAGTGACACGGCAATTAACTGATAAAGTTTATTATAAAAAATTGAATGCCCCAATTTATTTGGAAACGGTTCCTATAATTCATGGGATTATAAATACATTAAAAACTAAGAAATTCATCAATTACAGACAAGAACAATATTTGAAAGGCTTACATGAACCTAGGGCAAGACGTTTTTATATTCTCCCGAAAGTTCATAAACCCCCTGAGAAGTGGACAATCCCCTTTGAGGTCCCTCCAGGGAGGCCGATCGTGTCTGATTGTGGGAGTGAAACGTATGCAACGGCGGAATTCATCGATTATTATCTTAATCCTTTGTCTACCCGCCATTCTTCTTATGTTAGAGATACATATCATTTTATTGAAATAGTGAAAAACTTGAATATTTCAGAAAATTCATTCTTTTTTAGTCTTGATGTTGATAGTCTATATACAAATATTGATATCAAGGCTGGACTGGAAACAGTTAAAAAGTTTTTTGTTAAATATCCAGACCCAAATAGACCGGATGAGGAGGTTTTAAAATTGTTAGAAATTAATTTAACAAGGAACGATTTTGTTTTTAATGAGGAATTTTATTTACAGATCAAAGGCACAGCGATGGGCAAAAGATTCGCCCCTTCGTATGCTAATATTTTTATGGCGAATTGGGAAGAGGAAGTGTTAGCAAAATGCCCAAAGAAGCCCCTTCATTATTTGAGATATTTAGATGATATATGGGGAGTGTGGGGATATTCGTTGGAAGATTTCAAACAATTCATTAAAATTTTAAATAGTCATGATCCCTCCATCCAATTAAAATTTGAAATTAATCAGTCATCTATAGATTTTTTGGATACGACTGTTTATAAGGGTCGCGATTTTTTGTCGACTGGGAAACTAGATGTAAAAGTTTTCTTTAAGGTGACAGATTCACATGCACTTTTATTTAAATCTAGTTTCCATCCGAAGCATATTTTTAAAGGGATTGTGAAATCACAATTGCTTCGTTTTTATAGGATTTGTACGAGAAGAGAGGACTTTTGGGTGGCAGTTAAAATTTTATTTGATGCCTTAAAAAGAAGAGGTTATGGAAGATCCTTTCTTAGAAAATGTCTCCGTTCGTTTAAGGAACAAAAATTAATACATTCCAATAAGATGATCCCCTTGATCACTCAGTTTTCATCGCTGAATACAGTTCTTCATCAAAAATTTAAAAAGAATTTTGATACATATGTTAAAAGTTCAGGAATTTTAAATAATTATGATATTGTTTCTGCATTTAGGAGAAATAAGAATTTAAAGGATTATTTAATTAGAGCTAAGCTCAAACCCTTGCAGGAGTCTTCCCGGAAGACAAAACTGGAGAATTTCTGTTTATTAAAACATGTAAAAAATTCAGTTAGTAAAAAAGTTTTTGAGTTAAAACAGGTTTTTTCACCACAAACACAAAATGTGGTCTATTTATGTTTTTGTGGCAAGTGCCACATCAAATATGTTGGCGAAACAAGGAATTCCATCCAGATGAGGATGTGGCAACATAGATATAACATTAGAAATAAGAAACGGATTAATACTCCCTTTGTAAAACATTTTATTTTACATGGTTTTCAAGCACTTAAAATTGCAGGTCTTCAAAGCAATATTACTTGGACAACTAAGGAAAGGAAAATGTTTGAGAGAAAATGGATTTATTGGCTTAGCACCAAGGAACCATATGGTTTAAATATGAAAAACAATTGATTTAGTGTTATTATTTTTAATGTTTAGGTTGGGCGGAAGAAGGTATAGGACGTTTTTTAGTCTACCTTCCTTTCTAAATCCCTAATCTTGCATATTTTTCTAACCTTAACCATAATAGGCTTGATTGCCTAAACATAACCAAATTTAAATTTTTGTATTTCTTATTTATGCCTAAACTTAAATTTCTATTTATTATTAGCCCTAATCCTGTCTTACCCTAAACCTAACCATTCCTACTTATGCCTAAACTTAACCTAATTGGATTTCTATTTTCTACCCCTTAACGGATGCCTAAACTTAATTTTTTATACGAGCCCCAATCATGTTTTATCCTAAACTTAACCATTTGGATTTATGCCTAACCCTAATCTTGCCTAACCCTAACATTTTAACCCCTGCCTAAACTTAACCCTATTAATAAATTATTTAAAAATACTTCATAAATATGTAATTAAGAATTAAAAATGAATTATAAATATTATTAATATCATAAATATTATATAAATAGAATAAAATATATATAGGATTTATAATTCATATATATATATAGGATTTATAATTCATATACATAGGATTTATAGTTCATTTATTTTAGGGTTAAAAAGCTTAAAAATCTATTTAAAATAACTCATTATATATTGGAGTTCATTTAAAACCTATTGGGAGTGAAGGGGTTAAGGTTTTTAGATGAAAATTAAAAACAGGCGAGAGTTACAAAAATAGGCGATAAATTTTAAAAGAAAGGGCGAGAGCAAGGATTTAAAAAGGGAAATAGGCGGACCTGCTCACTTTCTCTGCAGCCATCATAGAGGTAACTCACTCTGGTGTCTGGAAGCCATTTTCACAGTGTGCTAAGCCTGAGGAAGACACGGGCGTGTCGAAACGTCGCGAGGCACACTGTTTTGATTTAGTTTAAAATAAAAATAAAAAAAGAAAAATACAAAAAAAAAGAAATATTTTTTCAGGGAGTTTTTTATTTATATTAATTTTTTTTGAAAAAAACATTTATTTCGGATTTTATTTTAATATATAAACATTGAAAAACAACCATCATCAATGGCTTATGCCAATGATGATGGGTGGCAGATGGTCCGTCATGGGAGAAGGGGTCGCTTCCATCAACGGACCTGGGATCTTAGACCCCAAGGACCGAATTGGTCATCATGGGACCGGGGGGGGATGGAGGCTGGAAGGAAGGACGGTGCAGCTCCCGACCCTCGGCTGAGGGGACGGGTTTTTAACCCTCCGCCTAACCCTTCCACCTGACTTACAAATTTTAATCCTAACCTAGATCTGGCCTCTTATACTAAACCTAACCCTAGGGAACTGATTGCCTAAGCCTAATTTAATTGGATCTTCATTAAAAATCAAAATAAAATAAATTAATTCGGCCCTAAATTAAAATTTCTAATGCTGTGTGGAGCTTGGGGACGTGAGTACTGGAGGGGGATCAATGGACTGTGCCCGTAATGTCCTCGTCTTCGACGAGGACATTAACTTTTCTTCACCTAACCTATTTGGATTTTCATTAAATTAAAACAAAATAAATTGATTCGGCCCTAAATTAAAATTCCTAATGTTGTGTGGAGTTTGGGGAGGCGAGTGCTGGAGGGGGGATCAATGGACTGTGCCCGTAATGTCCTCGTCGAAGACGAGGACATTAACTTTTCTTCACCTAACCCTATGAATTAATAGATAAAAATTAAATAATATTTCATAAATATAATAAATACATATGGATTATATAATTCATTTCTTTAGGGTAAGATATAATAAAAAAACAAGTTTAAAACTAATTTAGTTTGGTACTTAGAGGGTTAATCTAAATCACAAAAGTTAAACAGAAAAGTTAAACAGAAACTTTAAAACTAAAAGAAAAAAAGAAAAGAGGAGAGGTTATAAATAGAGGGAACACAGCTCTCACACTCACTTTCACTCCAACCACTGATCAAGACACACAGACGCAGACAGCAAGCCACACACACACACACACTTTGTTGGCGTGCACTGGCCTGAGGAAGACCTTGAGAAGGTCGAAACGTTGCCCTTTTGCACGCAGTTTTTTTTGAATAAATAAATAAATAAATAAATAATTTCATTTCATTTCATTTTTCTTTTTTTGAGTTTGAGTTAAAACCTTTATTAAAAAACATAAAAAATACTATAAAAAATACTTTGTTATTTCATTTGGATTTTGGTTTTTAAAAAAATATATATTAAAACAATTAAAAAAAACACACACAGGATCCACTACACTCAATATGAGTGAGTGGATCACTGTACGGTACGGCAAAAGACGCCGTCAACACACCTGGGACCAGAGGGAGGGGGCCAACTGGGGGAAGGACCGCGCACCACCTGTCCCCTTCAGGGGTCGGGGCCCTGACCCTCCACCTAACCCATTTCCTTGAACTTGAACTTACTCACCGTTCACTCCTAACCTTGGTCCCGTCAGTCAAGCACCTGTCCTGGGAATGTGTCTTTGGTACTTACCGCATGGAGGTCCATTTCCTGGAGCTTGAACTTAACTGTTCACCCTTAACCTCTCCTCTCTCTCATGCAACTCTCCTCGGCATGTGTCTTTGGTACTTACCGCATGGAGGTCCACTTCCTGGAACTTGAACTTAGTCACGGTTCACTCCTAACCTTGATCCCCTCAGTCAAGCACCTGTCCTCGGCATGTGTCTTTGGTACTTACCGCATGGAGGTCCATTTCCTGGAACTTGAACTTACCCACCATTTACGCTTAACCTTGATCTCCTTAGTCAAGGAACTGTCCTAGGCATGTGTCTTTGGTACTTACTGCATGGAGGTCCATTTCCTGGAACTTGAATTTACCCACCGTTCACTCCTAACCTCGATCCCCTCAGTTAAGCAACTGTCCTGTGATGTGTTTGTATTACTTACTGCATGGAGGTCCCTTTTCTGGAACTTGAGCTTATCCACTCTTCACTCCTAACCTTTGATCTCTGTCAGGCAACTGTCTGGGGCATGTGTCTTTTGCACTTACCGCATGGAGGTCTTATAAGGTAGAATTCCAGGAATCTAAAGTCTCTTTTACGGAACATGAACTTACCATCCACCCGTAAATTTTCCCCTCAGCCAAGCAACTCTCTGGGGCATAACACACTGTTGTGAAGTTGTCATCTAAATGTAAATTGGTTTTTATAAACTTTTCTTCCACTTCCCACTTTCACAGGTAGCTGATCACAAGACTGTGCAGACATTTGGCCCAGCAATGGTGGCTGTCACGAAGGCCATCATGACACAGCTTAAGGCCTTTGGGAAAGTCAGGTCACTCCTGCCGGGCTTCGATAAAAGGCCAAAGACCTTTTTCTTTACCCGTTCCGGGAAAGAAATGGAAAAAATCGGAGAATACTTTACCAAAACCTGGAAAAGCTTTGGTCTGCCAGGGGCCCCGACACTTCAAGATGTCCGCACGGCCATATCGACATGGGTGTGTTACTTTTATCAGTAGTGTCTATTCCATAACAATAACATGAGCATATGTGTCCCATGATATATATGACATGTTCACCTACTCTCCTACAGGCTGATAGCTCTCTCACCCCTGACGAGACCCACAAAATCAATAAAAGCATGTGCCATGACCCCAAAACAGCACAGAAATTTTATGTTGTTGGACCAGAGATGACACCGCAGCAGGGACGGGCAGTCCGGCTGACTATTCTGCGGTCCTTGGTGGACTCTGTCAACCAGCCAGTGCGAGAACAAGGTGAGTCTTTCAGAGTGTGATGATAGTGAATGATAGTTCTATAGCTATTGCATATTCTTTCTTGCTAGTCCTAAACTAAATGTATCTAACTCATTTCTTTCTAAATAATCAGAAGTGGAGGGCCAGGAGGAGGAGGAGGATAGCGACCGTGACAACTCCACTGTGGAGAGTCATGAGGAGGAGGAGAGCGACGACCATGACAACTCCACTGTGGAGAGCCAGGACGAGGAAGGGGAAGAGGAGGAGAGCCAATGTGATGTCTCTGACATTGAAAGCCTGGAGCAGGAGGAGGAGCAGCAGCAGCAGCAACAAGAGGAGGCTCAAGAGGGGGACTCTGGGGGGTTCCAGGATGAGGACATGGCAGAGGATGTGGAGAACCAGGCTGGAACCTCAGAACAGCAAACATGCCACCTCCATCTGTCCACAGATGATGAGGGAGAAATGGACATTGCGGCTTGCGAGGAGGGCAGGGAGATGGACACGGAGCCATCACAGAGCAAGGACTCAAACAGCGAGCCGTCGGATAGTGAGCAATCGGCGAGCGACTCTGGGCCGTGCTCTACTTGTGACTCCTCGGCTTCCCGAACGCTGTCCAAGTCTTACACAGGAAGTGACAGCTCTGACGACGCTGAGTAATATTACAATTGCTTTATTGTTGTATTGTCTTGTTCTATTGCACTGTTTTCCTTGAAGGTATGGTTCTATTAAAAACCTGTGCAAAAACTGATAGTTCATTCTTTAGAATAATCAAAACACAAACAGTTAGGAACACCCATTGCCAATGGTTTACCACCATATTTCCACAAATGCAACATCCATTTCCAGGATGTCCACTTAATTCTCCAATATGCTTGCCGTTTGGGGTACATGTCTGAGTTACTTACCACATGGAGGTCCCTTTTCCGGAATTTAAACTTACCCACCGTTCACTCCTAACCTTGGTCCCCTCAGTCAAGCTACTGTCCTGGGGTGTGTCTGTGTTACTTGCCGCATGGAGGTCCATTTCCTGGAACGTGAACCTACCGCCTATGTACTCCTAACCTTTGCCCTCTGTCAAGCAGCAGTTTGGGGTAGATTTCTTCGGGGATGTGACTTGATCTGGAAGTCTTATGACATATGATGTAAAAATCCTGGAAGAAGACACTGAGTCTCTGTAACTACCAAGTGACTTTTATTTTTTGATGTACATGTTCAAATAGAACATAAACAAATACAAACATCACTCTTTTTTTATCATGATGCGAATTCGATTTCGAACATTTTCAACAGATAGTTTCATCCTGCTACATATCCGTAGGAGTGCTGGGTTTCTATCCAGGACATGTTTGATTCTGCTCTTCGTGATGAGTTTTTTCTGGATGTCCTTTTGGAAGACAAGTCTGAGCATGGCAAGAAATTCTGGTGTAAAGTTGAGTGTTCTTCGTCGACCCTGAAGACATGAAAATGTAAGAAGGTTACTGCATTTATATCTATTAAGAGAGTTCATATACTATTTCTGTTCTCCCATCTCTACTTACATTAGTGTTGATTCTTTTGGGAAGTGGTAGTTGTTTGTTAGAAGGTCTATTTTTCCTCCCTGCCTGAAGTCCATGTGTATTTTTCCACTTTTCCTTTGAAACTGTCGGTCCATCTCCCACATTCTTCTTCTTCTCAGACTGGTTGACCTTTTGGCCTTTTGACTGGTTGACCTTTTGGAGTTTGTTCTTCTGTTTCTTCTTCCTTTTCCCAGACTGGGGAGTGGTGGTGGTATCACCAGTCTAAGGAAACAGTTTGTTGTATTTTTTGGAATTCAGACGTATTGCATTTCCCTATATTACACTGACTAAACCACTTCCAAGAATTCTACTTACCACGTTCAGTTTCCGGGGGATGATCTCCTGTGTTATGGACAAGAGTTGTTGTTCCAGGATCTCTTCCTCGTGTTCACTGTCAGTGAAGATCAACTATACAACAACAACAACATACAAAATATAAAACATGGATATGGATCATCACTTCCATAATATCGACATGGACTTTCTGGATATCACCCTGGTTCCTCCAATGTGCTTGCCATAACTAACTGGAAAGCGTACCCTCTCAGACTTAACACTTGGAACATATAGCCACGGGGCTCATTGCCTATGGTGGACAAGCCAACCCTTTTACACAAAGGTGACGTAAACTTCCAGAAATTTACCTTGTGCTTCCTTTTCCCCTGCTGCAGTCGCCTCTGGCCGCACCGAGTCCCCGACGCCATCATTTTTAAAGTTCTAACTTGTGCCCCGCACTGTCTCCTTAATGGATATCATCTGCAGGAAACATGCGTATTTATAGGGTATGGTTCCAATGACATCATCACGCAACAGCCAATCCCTTTAAACTCCATATCATCAAATGCCGGTCCGACAAAAGGGGAAAACACGCCCACCAAAGCAAAAATCCAGGAATTCTACCTGGTGCCACGCCCTACTGTGAAGCGCTTGACACTTGGAACACAGCCATCGGCTCATTGCCTATGGTGGATGACTGCATTTCCACAAATTCAACATCAACTTCCAGGAATCCACCCTGGTTCTCAGTCTAAGTTCCATAATGGAAACATGCACTTCCAAATATTCTACTCCAGGGAAACACTTTTTGGAGAATGCAATAAGTCCAATAAGACTCAGACAAGGATTTCTTGGAAATCAAGCTTTATTTTGTTTAGATGTAATTGTAATGATGAAGAAGGAGCATGGTGATCAAATACACCGCTGAAACCAGGCACAAGATTGCGATGGTCATCAAAATACAATCATCAGGACACAGGCAACTGCATCTAAAGGGAAAAAATCCTCAATTTAAAAATGTATCACTTAGCTTCAGGTTGAATTGCATATATGAATGTATCTTTCCGGGAATTGCACGTCGTCTTTAAGGATTTTATGTAACTATCCTGGATGTAGACCTTGCCTTCTGAATGAGTCTATTGTATCATAATATCTCAGTCTTTAAAATGGAATTACGCTGGCCTTGCTTCCCCGGTTGGGGTCGGTTGGGGCTGGACTCCATTTTGCACTTCCATTGTGATCCATAGCGGAGCTGGCGCTTCCACTGCAGAATGAAAGCCAAATAAACTCTATATTACATGATAAATAACGAGACAAGAACGTGCAAAGGGAACAATTCCAAAGATCGAACCTGGTCCTTCACGACGTGGCATTTCCACAATTCGAGCCTTTTTCCGTCTCTGTTTTCCACCTTGTAGGTGCGGAGATTCAAATTCACTCTGCTGCACTCCTGAAAGACATGTATATATACCCTTGGCGGTTGCCGGGAGTGATGCGATTGGCCGTAAACCAGTCAATTGTTGCAAAATCAAAAAGGCGCCAAATTCAAAATTCGAGTCGTTTTCCAGGTTGTCGACATGGAATTCCACAATGTCAACAGTCAAACCGAGCATTCTATTGGCTCTTGAAATTACTGGTGGGCGTGGCCTTTTCTGACCAAGAAGTATATAAGAAGCAATTCTGGCTGCAAGACAGACGCTACCATGGACCGGCTTGCCTTCCAACTTTTCATCATGGTGCTAACAGCTAAAGGACTGGAAATCAACACCAGCACCAACAAGATTTTGGAGAAGGCTGAGGGAGAGAATGTGAAGCTGAACTGCGAGTTCACCACTGCCCCGGAGGATGAAGGAAATTTGGAGATCGAATGGAGCGTGAAGTCCGTACGCCACCCAATGGAAACGGCAGAGGTGCTCATGTATTCGGCCGGCCAGATCTACGACAGTCTCTATGAACCTCTAAAGGGCAGAGTCTACTTGCATTCAGAGGACCCTGAGAAAGGAGATGCTGCCATTCATCTTTCGCTGCTCACTCACAGAGACACCGGCATCTACACGTGCCAGGTTAAGAAGGCTCCAGGCATCCGAAGCATCAAGACAGTCCTCAGAGTGCTCAAACGGCCATCAAAGCCCAGGTGTTATTACACTGAAGGGGCTGGAGAGTTTGGCAAAACCAAAGTGCTACATTGTGGATCTCAGAAAGGTGCTGCACCTATCCGGTACCAATGGGCAAGAACACCACCCTGGAAACTGCTACCCACCTTGGCGGTGATGGATCAAACGGCAGGCACACTCACCATCCGAGATGCCAGTGAGAGCGATGCAGGAACTTACAAATGCACTGCAACTAATCATGTTGGTGTGGAGGAGTGCTTCCTGGAACTGAACCCACCATCGGTGGGAATGTTTGTAGGAGCTGTAATAGGCGCCCTGATTTCCATCGGGATCATCGCTTCCATCACATACTTCATTGTACGGCAGCGAGAGGAGTCAGAAACCTCCAATGAGATTGTGGAAGATGCAAGTCCCACAACACGCCCCGAGATAAGTCTCCCAATACAACGCATGGAGGACACACCAACAACTGAGATGTCACCAACAACTTCTTTGTAAACACAATCACCAAACACTTTGTAAACTGTAATCACAATTAAAGAATAATGTGTGTGTGAAAATAAAATTAAAGAAATATGAATAAAAAAAAAAACATAAGAATAAAAAATAAGCATCAGTCCCAGGCAACTCTCCTGGGCATGTGTCTGTGGTAGGTACCCCATAGGGGTCCAATTCCCGGAACATAACCCTGCCACCCATGCTCTCCCAACCTTTGCCCTCCATCAGGCAACTGTCTGTGGCATGCGTCTGAGGTAGTTACTGCATGGAGGTCCATTTCCTGGAATGTGAACTTAATGACTGTTCACCCTTAACCTTTGCCCTCTGTCAGGCAACTGTCGTGGGCATGTGTCTTTGGTACTTAGTACTTGGTTTTTGTCATTTTTGAACTGCTCTCGCTGAGAGACGCACGTTTTGTTAAATGCAATGAAAATGAAGCCAAACTGTATGAATGGGCCGGTTTCTGAGCTGACATGAGTGGAATGGTCAATTCCTGGCTATTCTGGGCCCAAACCGGCAGCTGGCACGTTGCCCAGTGTTTTTGTCATTTTTGAGCTCCTCTCGCTGAGAGACGCACGTTTGGTGAAATGCGTTGAAAATGAAGCCAAACTGTGTCAATGGGCCGGTTTCTGAGCTGAAATGAGTAGAATGGTCAATTCCTGGCAATTCTGGGCCCAAACCGGGCAGCTGGCACGTTGTGCAGTGTTTTTGTCATTTTTGAACTGCTCTCGCTGAGAGACGCACGTTTTGTTAAATGCGTTGAAAATGAAGCCAAACTGTGTCAATGGGCCGGTTTCTGAGCTGAAATGAGTGGAATGGTCAATTCCTGGCAATTCTGGGCCCAAACCGGGCAGCTGGCACGTTGTGCAGTGTTTTTGTCATTTTTGAACTGCTCTCGCTGAGAGACGCACGTTTTGTTAAATGCAATGAAAATGAAGCCAAACTGTGTCAATGGGCCGGTTTCTGAGCTGAAATGAGTAGAATGGTCAATTCCTGGCAATTCTGGGCCCAAACCGGGCAGCTGGCACGTTGTGCAGTGTTTTTGTCATATTTGAGCTCCTCTCGCTGAGAGACGCACGTTTTGTTAAATGCAATGAAAATGAAGCCAAACTGTATCAATGGGCCGGTTTCTGAGCTGAAATGAGTAGAATGGTCAATTCCTGGCAATTCTGGGCCCAAACCGGGCAGCTGGCACGTTGTGCAGTGTTTTTGTCATTTTTGAACTGCTCTCGCTGAGAGACGCACGTTTGGTGAAATGCGTTGAAAATGAAGCCAAACTGTGTCAATGGGCCGGTTTCTGAGCTGAAATGAGTGGAATGGTCAATTCCTGGCAATTCTGGGCCCAAACCGGGCAGCTGGCACGTTGTGCAGTGTTTTTGTCATATTTGAGCTCCTCTCGCTGAGAGACGCACGTTTGTGAAATGTGTTGAAAATGAAGCCAAACTGTGTGAATGGGCCGGTTTCTGAGCTGAAATGAGTGGAATGGTCAATTCCTGGCAATTCTGGGCCCAAACCGGGCAGCTGGCACGTTGTGCAGTGTTTTTGTCA
The DNA here is from genome assembly GCA_021432705.1 of Caranx ignobilis. NCBI lineage: Eukaryota > Metazoa > Chordata > Actinopteri > Carangiformes > Carangidae > Caranx > Caranx ignobilis. The sequence goes on from JAFHLA010000195.1 coordinate 16,764, forward strand.
TTTTTGAACTGCTCTCGCTGAGAGACGCACGTTTTGTGAAATGCTTTGAAAATGAAGCCAAACTGTGTCAGTGGGCCGGTTTCTGAGCTGAAATGAGTGGAATGGTCAATTCCTGGCAATTCTGGGCCCAAACCGGGCAGCTGGCACGTTGTGCAGTGTTTTTGTCATTTTTGAACTGCTCTCGCTGAGAGACGCACGTTTTGTGAAATGCGTTGAAAATGAAGCCAAACTGTGTCAGTGGGCCGGTTTCTGAGCTGAAATGAGTGGAATGGTCAATTCCTGGCAATTCTGGGCCCAAACCGGGCAGCTGGCACGTTGTGCAGTGTTTTTGTCATATTTGAGCTCCTCTCGCTGAGAGACGCACGTTTTGTTAAATGTGTTGAAAATGAAGCCAAACTGTGTGAATGGGCCGGTTTCTGAGCTGAAATGAGTAGAATGGTCAATTCCTGGCTATTCTGGGCCCAAACCGGGCAGCTGGCACGTTGTGCAGTGTTTTTGTCATTTTTGAACTGCTCTCGCTGAGAGACGCACGTTTTGTTAAATGTGTTGAAAATGAAGCCAAACTGTGCCCGTGGGCCGGTTTCTGAGCTGAAATGAGTAGAATGGTCAATTCCTGGCTATTCTGGGCCCAAACCGGGCAGCTGGCACGTTGTGCAGTGTTTTTGTCATATTTGAGCTCCTCTCGCTGAGAGACGCACGTTTTGTTAAATGTGTTGAAAATGAAGCCAAACTGTGTGAATGGGCCGGTTTCTGAGCTGAAATGAGTAGAATGGTCAATTCCTGGCTATTCTGGGCCCAAACCGGGCAGCTGGCACGTTGTGCAGTGTTTTTGTCATTTTTGAACTCCTCTCGCTGAGAGACGCACGTTTTGTTAAATGTGTTGAAAATGAAGCCAAACTGTGCCCGTGGGCCGGTTTCTGAGCTGAAATGAGTAGAATGGTCAATTCCTGGCAATTCTGGGCCCAAACCGGGCAGCTGGCACGTTGTGCAGTGTTTTTGTCATATTTGAGCTCCTCTCGCTGAGAGACGCACGTTTTGTTAAATGCAATGAAAATGAAGCCAAACTGTGTCAATGGGCCGGTTTCTGAGCTGAAATGAGTAGAATGGTCAATTCCTGGCTATTCTGGGCCCAAACCGGGCAGCTGGCACGTTGTGCAGTGTTTTTGTCATTTTTGAACTCCTCTCGCTGAGAGACGCACGTTTGGTGAAATGCGTTGAAAATGAAGCCAAACTGTGCCCGGGGCCGGTTTCTGAGCTGAAATGAGTAGAATGGTCAATTCCTGGCTATTCTGGGCCCAAACCGGGCAGCTGGCACGTTGTGCAGTGTTTTTGTCATTTTTGAACTGCTCTCGCTGAGAGACGCACGTTTTGTGAAATGCGTTGAAAATGAAGCCAAACTGTGTCCGTGGGCCGGTTTCTGAGCTGAAATGAGTAGAATGGTCAATTCCTGGCTATTCTGGGCCCAAACCGGGCAGCTGGCACGTTGTGCAGTGTTTTTGTCATTTTTGAACTCCTCTCGCTGAGAGACGCACGTTTGGTGAAATGCGTTGAAAATGAAGCCAAACTGTGTCAATGGGCCGGTTTCTGAGCTGAAATGAGTAGAATGGTCAATTCCTGGCTATTCTGGGCCCAAACCGGGCAGCTGGCACGTTGTGCAGTGTTTTTGTCATTTTTGAGCTCCTCTCGCTGAGAGACGCACGTTTGGTGAAATGCGTTGAAAATGAAGCCAAACTGTGCCCGTGGGCCGGTTTCTGAGCTGAAATGAGTAGAATGGTCAATTCCTGGCTATTCTGGGCCCAAACCGGGCAGCTGGCACGTTGTGCAGTGTTTTTGTCATTTTTGAACTGCTCTCGCTGAGAGACGCACGTTTTGTTAAATGCAATGAAAATGAAGCCAAACTGTGTGAATGGGCCGGTTTCTGAGCTGAAATGAGTAGAATGGTCAATTCCTGGCTATTCTGGGCCCAAACCGGGCAGCTGGCACGTTGTGCAGTGTTTTTGTCATTTTTGAACTGCTCTCGCTGAGAGACGCACGTTTTGTGAAATGCGTTGAAAATGAAGCCAAACTGTGTCAATGGGCCGGTTTCTGAGCTGAAATGAGTGGAATGGTCAATTCCTGGCAATTCTGGGCCCAAACCGGGCAGCTGGCACGTTGTGCAGTGTTTTTGTCATATTTGAGCTCCTCTCGCTGAGAGACGCACGTTTTGTTAAATGTGTTGAAAATGAAGCCAAACTGTGTCAATGGGCCGGTTTCTGAGCTGAAATGAGTAGAATGGTCAATTCCTGGCTATTCTGGGCCCAAACCGGGCAGCTGGCACGTTGTGCAGTGTTTTTGTCATTTTTGAACTCCTCTCGCTGAGAGACGCACGTTTTGTGAAATGCGTTGAAAATGAAGCCAAACTGTGTCAATGGGCCGGTTTCTGAGCTGAAATGAGTAGAATGGTCAATTCCTGGCAATTCTGGGCCCAAACCGGGCAGCTGGCACGTTGTGCAGTGTTTTTGTCATATTTGAGCTCCTCTCGCTGAGAGACGCACGTTTTGTTAAATGCAATGAAAATGAAGCCAAACTGTGTGAATGGGCCGGTTTCTGAGCTGAAATGAGTGGAATGGTCAATTCCTGGCTATTCTGGGCCCAAACCGGGCAGCTGGCACGTTGTGCAGTGTTTTTGTCATATTTGAGCTCCTCTCGCTGAGAGACGCACGTTTTGTTAAATGTGTTGAAAATGAAGCCAAACTGTGCCCGTGGGCCGGTTTCTGAGCTGAAATGAGTAGAATGGTCAATTCCTGGCTATTCTGGGCCCAAACCGGGCAGCTGGCACGTTGTGCAGTGTTTTTGTCATTTTGAGCTCCTCTCGCTGAGAGACGCACGTTTTGTTAAATGCAATGAAAATGAAGCCAAACTGTGTGAATGGGCCGGTTTCTGAGCTGAAATGAGTGGAATGGTCAATTCCTGGCTATTCTGGGCCCAAACCGGGCAGCTGGCACGTTGTGCAGTGTTTTTGTCATTTTTGAACTGCTCTCGCTGAGAGACGCACGTTTTGTTAAATGTGTTGAAAATGAAGCCAAACTGTGTCAATGGGCCGGTTTCTGAGCTGAAATGAGTGGAATGGTCAATTCCTGGCAATTCTGGGCCCAAACCGGGCAGCTGGCACGTTGTGCAGTGTTTTTGTCATATTTGAGCTCCTCTCGCTGAGAGACGCACGTTTTGTGAAATGCGTTGAAAATGAAGCCAAACTGTGTCCGTGGGCCGGTTTCTGAGCTGAAATGAGTGGAATGGTCAATTCCTGGCAATTCTGGGCCCAAACCGGGCAGCTGGCACGTTGTGCAGTGTTTTTGTCATATTTGAGCTCCTCTCGCTGAGAGACGCACGTTTTGTGAAATGCGTTGAAAATGAAGCCAAACTGTGCCCGTGGGCCGGTTTCTGAGCTGAAATGAGTGGAATGGTCAATTCCTGGCAATTCTGGGCCCAAACCGGGCAGCTGGCACGTTGTGCAGTGTTTTTGTCATATTTGAGCTCCTCTCGCTGAGAGACGCACGTTTTGTTAAATGCGTTGAAAATGAAGCCAAACTGTGTGAATGGGCCGGTTTCTGAGCTGAAATGAGTAGAATGGTCAATTCCTGGCTATTCTGGGCCCAAACCGGGCAGCTGGCACGTTGTGCAGTGTTTTTGTCATTTTTGAACTGCTCTCGCTGAGAGACGCACGTTTTGTGAAATGCGTTGAAAATGAAGCCAAACTGTGTCAATGGGCCGGTTTCTGAGCTGAAATGAGTAGAATGGTCAATTCCTGGCTATTCTGGGCCCAAACCGGGCAGCTGGCACGTTGTGCAGTGTTTTTGTCATTTTTGAACTGCTCTCGCTGAGAGACGCACGTTTTGTTAAATGTGTTGAAAATGAAGCCAAACTGTGTCAATGGGCCGGTTTCTGAGCTGAAATGAGTGGAATGGTCAATTCCTGGCAATTCTGGGCCCAAACCGGGCAGCTGGCACGTTGTGCAGTGTTTTTGTCATATTTGAGCTCCTCTCGCTGAGAGACGCACGTTTTGTTAAATGCTTGAAAATGAAGCCAAACTGTGTCAATGGGCCGGTTTCTGAGCTGAAATGAGTAGAATGGTCAATTCCTGGCAATTCTGGGCCCAAACCGGGCAGCTGGCACGTTGTGCAGTGTTTTTGTCATTTTTGAACTCCTCTCGCTGAGAGACGCACGTTTTGTTAAATGCAATGAAAATGAAGCCAAACTGTGTCAGTGGGCCGGTTTCTGAGCTGAAATGAGTAGAATGGTCAATTCCTGGCAATTCTGGGCCCAAACCGGGCAGCTGGCACGTTGTGCAGTGTTTTTGTCATTTTTGAACTCCTCTCGCTGAGAGACGCACGTTTTGTGAAATGCGTTGAAAATGAAGCCAAACTGTGTCAATGGGCCGGTTTCTGAGCTGAAATGAGTAGAATGGTCAATTCCTGGCAATTCTGGGCCCAAACCGGGCAGCTGGCACGTTGTGCAGTGTTTTTGTCATTTTTGAACTGCTCTCGCTGAGAGACGCACGTTTGTGAAATGCGTTGAAAATGAAGCCAAACTGTGCCCGTGGGCCGGTTTCTGAGCTGAAATGAGTAGAATGGTCAATTCCTGGCTATTCTGGGCCCAAACCGGGCAGCTGGCACGTTGTGCAGTGTTTTTGTCATTTTTGAACTGCTCTCGCTGAGAGACGCACGTTTTGTTAAATGCAATGAAAATGAAGCCAAACTGTGTCAGGGCCGGTTTCTGAGCTGAAATGAGTGGAATGGTCAATTCCTGGCAATTCTGGGCCCAAACCGGGCAGCTGGCACGTTGTGCAGTGTTTTTGTCATTTTTGAACTGCTCTCGCTGAGAGACGCACGTTTTGTTAAATGCAATGAAAATGAAGCCAAACTGTGTCAATGGGCCGGTTTCTGAGCTGAAATGAGTGGAATGGTCAATTCCTGGCTATTCTGGGCCCAAACCGGGCAGCTGGCACGTTGTGCAGTGTTTTTGTCATTTTTGAACTGCTCTCGCTGAGAGACGCACGTTTTGTGAAATGCGTTGAAAATGAAGCCAAACTGTGCCCGTGGGCCGGTTTCTGAGCTGAAATGAGTAGAATGGTCAATTCCTGGCAATTCTGGGCCCAAACCGGGCAGCTGGCACGTTGTGCAGTGTTTTTGTCATATTTGAGCTCCTCTCGCTGAGAGACGCACGTTTTGTTAAATGCAATGAAAATGAAGCCAAACTGTGCCCGTGGGCCGGTTTCTGAGCTGAAATGAGTAGAATGGTCAATTCCTGGCAATTCTGGGCCCAAACCGGGCAGCTGGCACGTTGTGCAGTGTTTTTGTCATATTTGAGCTCCTCTCGCTGAGAGACGCACGTTTTGTTAAATGCAATGAAAATGAAGCCAAACTGTGCCCGTGGGCCGGTTTCTGAGCTGAAATGAGTAGAATGGTCAATTCCTGGCAATTCTGGGCCCAAACCGGGCAGCTGGCACGTTGTGCAGTGTTTTTGTCATTTTTGAACTGCTCTCGCTGAGAGACGCACGTTTTGTTAAATGTGTTGAAAATGAAGCCAAACTGTGCCCGTGGGCCGGTTTCTGAGCTGAAATGAGTAGAATGGTCAATTCCTGGCAATTCTGGGCCCAAACCGGGCAGCTGGCACGTTGTGCAGTGTTTTTGTCATTTTTGAACTGCTCTCGCTGAGAGACGCACGTTTTGTGAAATGCGTTGAAAATGAAGCCAAACTGTGTCAATGGGCCGGTTTCTGAGCTGAAATGAGTAGAATGGTCAATTCCTGGCTATTCTGGGCCCAAACCGGGCAGCTGGCACGTTGTGCAGTGTTTTTGTCATTTTTGAACTGCTCTCGCTGAGAGACGCACGTTTTGTTAAATGTGTTGAAAATGAAGCCAAACTGTGTCAATGGGCCGGTTTCTGAGCTGAAATGAGTGGAATGGTCAATTCCTGGCAATTCTGGGCCCAAACCGGGCAGCTGGCACGTTGTGCAGTGTTTTTGTCATATTTGAGCTCCTCTCGCTGAGAGACGCACGTTTTGTTAAATGCGTTGAAAATGAAGCCAAACTGTGTGAATGGGCCGGTTTCTGAGCTGAAATGAGTAGAATGGTCAATTCCTGGCAATTCTGGGCCCAAACCGGGCAGCTGGCACGTTGTGCAGTGTTTTTGTCATTTTTGAGCTCCTCTCGCTGAGAGACGCACGTTTTGTGAAATGCGTTGAAAATGAAGCCAAACTGTGCCCGTGGGCCGGTTTCTGAGCTGAAATGAGTGGAATGGTCAATTCCTGGCAATTCTGGGCCCAAACCGGGCAGCTGGCACGTTGTGCAGTGTTTTTGTCATTTTTGAACTCCTCTCGCTGAGAGACGCACGTTTGGTGAAATGCGTTGAAAATGAAGCCAAACTGTGTCAATGGGCCGGTTTCTGAGCTGAAATGAGTAGAATGGTCAATTCCTGGCTATTCTGGGCCCAAACCGGGCAGCTGGCACGTTGTGCAGTGTTTTTGTCATATTTGAGCTCCTCTCGCTGAGAGACGCACGTTTTGTTAAATGCAATGAAAATGAAGCCAAACTGTGTCAATGGGCCGGTTTCTGAGCTGAAATGAGTGGAATGGTCAATTCCTGGCTATTCTGGGCCCAAACCGGGCAGCTGGCACGTTGTGCAGTGTTTTTGTCATTTTTGAACTGCTCTCGCTGAGAGACGCACGTTTGGTGAAATGCGTTGAAAATGAAGCCAAACTGTGTCAATGGGCCGGTTTCTGAGCTGAAATGAGTAGAATGGTCAATTCCTGGCAATTCTGGGCCCAAACCGGGCAGCTGGCACGTTGTGCAGTGTTTTTGTCATTTTTGAACTGCTCTCGCTGAGAGACGCACGTTTTGTTAAATGCAATGAAAATGAAGCCAAACTGTGTCAATGGGCCGGTTTCTGAGCTGAAATGAGTGGAATGGTCAATTCCTGGCTATTCTGGGCCCAAACCGGGCAGCTGGCACGTTGTGCAGTGTTTTTGTCATTTTTGAACTGCTCTCGCTGAGAGACGCACGTTTTGTTAAATGTGTTGAAAATGAAGCCAAACTGTGTCAATGGGCCGGTTTCTGAGCTGAAATGAGTAGAATGGTCAATTCCTGGCTATTCTGGGCCCAAACCGGGCAGCTGGCACGTTGTGCAGTGTTTTTGTCATATTTGAGCTCCTCTCGCTGAGAGACGCACGTTTTGTTAAATGCGTTGAAAATGAAGCCAAACTGTGTGAATGGGCCGGTTTCTGAGCTGAAATGAGTAGAATGGTCAATTCCTGGCAATTCTGGGCCCAAACCGGGCAGCTGGCACGTTGTGCAGTGTTTTTGTCATTTTTGAGCTCCTCTCGCTGAGAGACGCACGTTTTGTTAAATGCAATGAAAATGAAGCCAAACTGTGTCAGTGGGCCGGTTTCTGAGCTGAAATGAGTAGAATGGTCAATTCCTGGCAATTCTGGGCCCAAACCGGGCAGCTGGCACGTTGTGCAGTGTTTTTGTCATTTTTGAACTGCTCTCGCTGAGAGACGCACGTTTGGTGAAATGCGTTGAAAATGAAGCCAAACTGTGTCAATGGGCCGGTTTCTGAGCTGAAATGAGTAGAATGGTCAATTCCTGGCAATTCTGGGCCCAAACCGGGCAGCTGGCACGTTGTGCAGTGTTTTTGTCATTTTTGAACTGCTCTCGCTGAGAGACGCACGTTTTGTTAAATGTGTTGAAAATGAAGCCAAACTGTGCCCGTGGGCCGGTTTCTGAGCTGAAATGAGTAGAATGGTCAATTCCTGGCTATTCTGGGCCCAAACCGGGCAGCTGGCACGTTGTGCAGTGTTTTTGTCATTTTTGAACTGCTCTCGCTGAGAGACGCACGTTTGGTGAAATGCAATGAAAATGAAGCCAAACTGTGTCAATGGGCCGGTTTCTGAGCTGAAATGAGTGGAATGGTCAATTCCTGGCTATTCTGGGCCCAAACCGGGCAGCTGGCACGTTGTGCAGTGTTTTTGTCATATTTGAGCTCCTCTCGCTGAGAGACGCACGTTTTGTTAAATGCAATGAAAATGAAGCCAAACTGTGTCAATGGGCCGGTTTCTGAGCTGAAATGAGTAGAATGGTCAATTCCTGGCAATTCTGGGCCCAAACCGGGCAGCTGGCACGTTGTGCAGTGTTTTTGTCATTTTTGAGCTCCTCTCGCTGAGAGACGCACGTTTTGTGAAATGCGTTGAAAATGAAGCCAAACTGTGCCCGTGGGCCGGTTTCTGAGCTGAAATGAGTGGAATGGTCAATTCCTGGCAATTCTGGGCCCAAACCGGGCAGCTGGCACGTTGTGCAGTGTTTTTGTCATATTTGAGCTCCTCTCGCTGAGAGACGCACGTTTTGTGAAATGCGTTGAAAATGAAGCCAAACTGTGTCAATGGGCCGGTTTCTGAGCTGAAATGAGTAGAATGGTCAATTCCTGGCAATTCTGGGCCCAAACCGGGCAGCTGGCACGTTGTGCAGTGTTTTTGTCATTTTTGAACTGCTCTCGCTGAGAGACGCACGTTTTGTTAAATGTGTTGAAAATGAAGCCAAACTGTGTCCGTGGGCCGGTTTCTGAGCTGAAATGAGTAGAATGGTCAATTCCTGGCTATTCTGGGCCCAAACCGGGCAGCTGGCACGTTGTGCAGTGTTTTTGTCATATTTGAACTGCTCTCGCTGAGAGACGCACGTTTTGTTAAATGCAATGAAAATGAAGCCAAACTGTGTCAATGGGCCGGTTTCTGAGCTGAAATGAGTAGAATGGTCAATTCCTGGCAATTCTGGGCCCAAACCGGGCAGCTGGCACGTTGTGCAGTGTTTTTGTCATTTTTGAGCTCCTCTCGCTGAGAGACGCACGTTTTGTGAAATGCGTTGAAAATGAAGCCAAACTGTGCCCGTGGGCCGGTTTCTGAGCTGAAATGAGTGGAATGGTCAATTCCTGGCAATTCTGGGCCCAAACCGGGCAGCTGGCACGTTGTGCAGTGTTTTTGTCATATTTGAGCTCCTCTCGCTGAGAGACGCACGTTTTGTTAAATGTGTTGAAAATGAAGCCAAACTGTGTCAATGGGCCGGTTTCTGAGCTGAAATGAGTAGAATGGTCAATTCCTGGCTATTCTGGGCCCAAACCGGGCAGCTGGCACGTTGTGCAGTGTTTTTGTCATTTTTGAACTGCTCTCGCTGAGAGACGCACGTTTTGTGAAATGCAATGAAAATGAAGCCAAACTGTGTCAATGGGCCGGTTTCTGAGCTGAAATGAGTGGAATGGTCAATTCCTGGCTATTCTGGGCCCAAACCGGGCAGCTGGCACGTTGTGCAGTGTTTTTGTCATTTTTGAGCTCCTCTCGCTGAGAGACGCACGTTTTGTTAAATGCAATGAAAATGAAGCCAAACTGTGTCAATGGGCCGGTTTCTGAGCTGAAATGAGTAGAATGGTCAATTCCTGGCTATTCTGGGCCCAAACCGGGCAGCTGGCACGTTGTGCAGTGTTTTTGTCATTTTTGAACTGCTCTCGCTGAGAGACGCACGTTTTGTGAAATGCGTTGAAAATGAAGCCAAACTGTGTCCGTGGGCCGGTTTCTGAGCTGAAATGAGTAGAATGGTCAATTCCTGGCTATTCTGGGCCCAAACCGGGCAGCTGGCACGTTGTGCAGTGTTTTTGTCATTTTTGAACTGCTCTCGCTGAGAGACGCACGTTTTGTTAAATGCAATGAAAATGAAGCCAAACTGTGTCAATGGGCCGGTTTCTGAGCTGAAATGAGTAGAATGGTCAATTCCTGGCTATTCTGGGCCCAAACCGGGCAGCTGGCACGTTGTGCAGTGTTTTTGTCATTTTGAGCTCCTCTCGCTGAGAGACGCACGTTTTGTTAAATGCAATGAAAATGAAGCCAAACTGTGTCAATGGGCCGGTTTCTGAGCTGAAATGAGTGGAATGGTCAATTCCTGGCAATTCTGGGCCCAAACCGGGCAGCTGGCACGTTGTGCAGTGTTTTTGTCATTTTTGAACTGCTCTCGCTGAGAGACGCACGTTTGGTGAAATGCGTTGAAAATGAAGCCAAACTGTGTCAATGGGCCGGTTTCTGAGCTGAAATGAGTAGAATGGTCAATTCCTGGCAATTCTGGGCCCAAACCGGGCAGCTGGCACGTTGTGCAGTGTTTTTGTCATTTTTGAACTGCTCTCGCTGAGAGACGCACGTTTTGTTAAATGCAATGAAAATGAAGCCAAACTGTGTCAATGGGCCGGTTTCTGAGCTGAAATGAGTGGAATGGTCAATTCCTGGCTATTCTGGGCCCAAACCGGGCAGCTGGCACGTTGTGCAGTGTTTTTGTCATTTTTGAACTGCTCTCGCTGAGAGACGCACGTTTTGTTAAATGTGTTGAAAATGAAGCCAAACTGTGTCCGTGGGCCGGTTTCTGAGCTGAAATGAGTAGAATGGTCAATTCCTGGCTATTCTGGGCCCAAACCGGGCAGCTGGCACGTTGTGCAGTGTTTTTGTCATATTTGAGCTCCTCTCGCTGAGAGACGCACGTTTTGTTAAATGCGTTGAAAATGAAGCCAAACTGTGTCAATGGGCCGGTTTCTGAGCTGAAATGAGTAGAATGGTCAATTCCTGGCAATTCTGGGCCCAAACCGGGCAGCTGGCACGTTGTGCAGTGTTTTTGTCATTTTTGAGCTCCTCTCGCTGAGAGACGCACGTTTTGTTAAATGCAATGAAAATGAAGCCAAACTGTGTCAGTGGGCCGGTTTCTGAGCTGAAATGAGTAGAATGGTCAATTCCTGGCAATTCTGGGCCCAAACCGGGCAGCTGGCACGTTGTGCAGTGTTTTTGTCATTTTTGAACTGCTCTCGCTGAGAGACGCACGTTTTGTGAAATGCGTTGAAAATGAAGCCAAACTGTGTCAATGGGCCGGTTTCTGAGCTGAAATGAGTAGAATGGTCAATTCCTGGCAATTCTGGGCCCAAACCGGGCAGCTGGCACGTTGTGCAGTGTTTTTGTCATTTTTGAACTGCTCTCGCTGAGAGACGCACGTTTTGTTAAATGTGTTGAAAATGAAGCCAAACTGTGTCCGTGGGCCGGTTTCTGAGCTGAAATGAGTAGAATGGTCAATTCCTGGCTATTCTGGGCCCAAACCGGGCAGCTGGCACGTTGTGCAGTGTTTTTGTCATTTTTGAACTGCTCTCGCTGAGAGACGCACGTTTGTGAAATGCAATGAAAATGAAGCCAAACTGTGTCAATGGGCCGGTTTCTGAGCTGAAATGAGTGGAATGGTCAATTCCTGGCTATTCTGGGCCCAAACCGGGCAGCTGGCACGTTGTGCAGTGTTTTTGTCATATTTGAGCTCCTCTCGCTGAGAGACGCACGTTTTGTTAAATGCAATGAAAATGAAGCCAAACTGTGTGAATGGGCCGGTTTCTGAGCTGAAATGAGTAGAATGGTCAATTCCTGGCAATTCTGGGCCCAAACCGGGCAGCTGGCACGTTGTGCAGTGTTTTTGTCATTTTTGAGCTCCTCTCGCTGAGAGACGCACGTTTTGTGAAATGCGTTGAAAATGAAGCCAAACTGTGTCCGGGCCGGTTTCTGAGCTGAAATGAGTGGAATGGTCAATTCCTGGCAATTCTGGGCCCAAACCGGGCAGCTGGCACGTTGTGCAGTGTTTTTGTCATATTTGAGCTCCTCTCGCTGAGAGACGCACGTTTTGTGAAATGCGTTGAAAATGAAGCCAAACTGTGTCCGTGGGCCGGTTTCTGAGCTGAAATGAGTAGAATGGTCAATTCCTGGCAATTCTGGGCCCAAACCGGGCAGCTGGCACGTTGTGCAGTGTTTTTGTCATTTTTGAACTGCTCTCGCTGAGAGACGCACGTTTTGTTAAATGTGTTGAAAATGAAGCCAAACTGTGCCCGTGGGCCGGTTTCTGAGCTGAAATGAGTAGAATGGTCAATTCCTGGCAATTCTGGGCCCAAACCGGGCAGCTGGCACGTTGTGCAGTGTTTTTGTCATATTTGAACTGCTCTCGCTGAGAGACGCACGTTTTGTTAAATGCGTTGAAAATGAAGCCAAACTGTGTCAGTGGGCCGGTTTCTGAGCTGAAATGAGTAGAATGGTCAATTCCTGGCAATTCTGGGCCCAAACCGGGCAGCTGGCACGTTGTGCAGTGTTTTTGTCATTTTTGAGCTCCTCTCGCTGAGAGACGCACGTTTTGTGAAATGCGTTGAAAATGAAGCCAAACTGTGTCAATGGGCCGGTTTCTGAGCTGAAATGAGTAGAATGGTCAATTCCTGGCAATTCTGGGCCCAAACCGGGCAGCTGGCACGTTGTGCAGTGTTTTTGTCATTTTGAGCTCCTCTCGCTGAGAGACGCACGTTTTGTTAAATGTGTTGAAAATGAAGCCAAACTGTGCAATGGGCCGGTTTCTGAGCTGAAATGAGTAGAATGGTCAATTCCTGGCTATTCTGGGCCCAAACCGGGCAGCTGGCACGTTGTGCAGTGTTTTTGTCATTTTTGAACTGCTCTCGCTGAGAGACGCACGTTTGGTGAAATGCAATGAAAATGAAGCCAAACTGTGTCAGTGGGCCGGTTTCTGAGCTGAAATGAGTAGAATGGTCAATTCCTGGCTATTCTGGGCCCAAACCGGGCAGCTGGCACGTTGTGCAGTGTTTTTGTCATTTTTGAGCTCCTCTCGCTGAGAGACGCACGTTTTGTTAAATGCAATGAAAATGAAGCCAAACTGTGTCAATGGGCCGGTTTCTGAGCTGAAATGAGTGGAATGGTCAATTCCTGGCAATTCTGGGCCCAAACCGGGCAGCTGGCACGTTGTGCAGTGTTTTTGTCATATTTGAGCTCCTCTCGCTGAGAGACGCACGTTTTGTTAAATGCGTTGAAAATGAAGCCAAACTGTGTGAATGGGCCGGTTTCTGAGCTGAAATGAGTAGAATGGTCAATTCCTGGCAATTCTGGGCCCAAACCGGGCAGCTGGCACGTTGTGCAGTGTTTTTGTCATTTTTGAACTCCTCTCGCTGAGAGACGCACGTTTTGTTAAATGCAATGAAAATGAAGCCAAACTGTGTCAATGGGCCGGTTTCTGAGCTGAAATGAGTAGAATGGTCAATTCCTGGCTATTCTGGGCCCAAACCGGGCAGCTGGCACGTTGTGCAGTGTTTTTGTCATATTTGAGCTCCTCTCGCTGAGAGACGCACGTTTTGTGAAATGCGTTGAAAATGAAGCCAAACTGTGTCAATGGGCCGGTTTCTGAGCTGAAATGAGTAGAATGGTCAATTCCTGGCAATTCTGGGCCCAAACCGGGCAGCTGGCACGTTGTGCAGTGTTTTTGTCATATTTGAGCTCCTCTCGCTGAGAGACGCACGTTTTGTTAAATGCAATGAAAATGAAGCCAAACTGTGTCAATGGGCCGGTTTCTGAGCTGAAATGAGTAGAATGGTCAATTCCTGGCAATTCTGGGCCCAAACCGGGCAGCTGGCACGTTGTGCAGTGTTTTTGTCATATTTGAGCTCCTCTCGCTGAGAGACGCACGTTTTGTTAAATGCAATGAAAATGAAGCCAAACTGTGCCAATGGGCCGGTTTCTGAGCTGAAATGAGTAGAATGGTCAATTCCTGGCAATTCTGGGCCCAAACCGGGCAGCTGGCACGTTGTGCAGTGTTTTTGTCATTTTTGAACTGCTCTCGCTGAGAGACGCACGTTTTGTTAAATGTGTTGAAAATGAAGCCAAACTGTGTCAATGGGCCGGTTTCTGAGCTGAAATGAGTAGAATGGTCAATTCCTGGCATTCTGGGCCCAAACCGGGCAGCTGGCACGTTGTGCAGTGTTTTTGTCATTTTTGAACTGCTCTCGCTGAGAGACGCACGTTTTGTTAAATGCAGAAAATGAAGCCAAACTGTGTCAATGGGCCGGTTTCTGAGCTGAAATGAGTAGAATGGTCAATTCCTGGCAATTCTGGGCCCAAACCGGGCAGCTGGCACGTTGTGCAGTGTTTTTGTCATTTTTGAACTGCTCTCGCTGAGAGACGCACGTTTTGTTAAATGCAATGAAAATGAAGCCAAACTGTGTCAATGGGCCGGTTTCTGAGCTGAAATGAGTGGAATGGTCAATTCCTGGCTATTCTGGGCCCAAACCGGGCAGCTGGCACGTTGTGCAGTGTTTTTGTCATTTTTGAACTGCTCTCGCTGAGAGACGCACGTTTTGTTAAATGCAATGAAAATGAAGCCAAACTGTGTCAATGGGCCGGTTTCTGAGCTGAAATGAGTAGAATGGTCAATTCCTGGCTATTCTGGGCCCAAACCGGGCAGCTGGCACGTTGTGCAGTGTTTTTGTCATATTTGAACTGCTCTCGCTGAGAGACGCACGTTTTGTTAAATGCAATGAAAATGAAGCCAAACTGTGTCAATGGGCCGGTTTCTGAGCTGAAATGAGTAGAATGGTCAATTCCTGGCAATTCTGGGCCCAAACCGGGCAGCTGGCACGTTGTGCAGTGTTTTTGTCATTTTTGAACTGCTCTCGCTGAGAGACGCACGTTTTGTTAAATGCAATGAAAATGAAGCCAAACTGTGTCAATGGGCCGGTTTCTGAGCTGAAATGAGTAGAATGGTCAATTCCTGGCTATTCTGGGCCCAAACCGGGCAGCTGGCACGTTGTGCAGTGTTTTTGTCATTTTTGAACTGCTCTCGCTGAGAGACGCACGTTTTGTTAAATGCAATGAAAATGAAGCCAAACTGTGTCAATGGGCCGGTTTCTGAGCTGAAATGAGTAGAATGGTCAATTCCTGGCTATTCTGGGCCCAAACCGGGCAGCTGGCACGTTGTGCAGTGTTTTTGTCATTTTTGAACTGCTCTCGCTGAGAGACGCACGTTTTGTTAAATGTGTTGAAAATGAAGCCAAACTGTGTCAATGGGCCGGTTTCTGAGCTGAAATGAGTAGAATGGTCAATTCCTGGCTATTCTGGGCCCAAACCGGGCAGCTGGCACGTTGTGCAGTGTTTTTGTCATTTTTGAACTGCTCTCGCTGAGAGACGCACGTTTTGTGAAATGCAATGAAAATGAAGCCAAACTGTGTCAATGGGCCGGTTTCTGAGCTGAAATGAGTGGAATGGTCAATTCCTGGCAATTCTGGGCCCAAACCGGGCAGCTGGCACGTTGTGCAGTGTTTTTGTCATATTTGAGCTCCTCTCGCTGAGAGACGCACGTTTTGTGAAATGCGTTGAAAATGAAGCCAAACTGTGTCAATGGGCCGGTTTCTGAGCTGAAATGAGTAGAATGGTCAATTCCTGGCAATTCTGGGCCCAAACCGGGCAGCTGGCACGTTGTGCAGTGTTTTTGTCATATTTGAGCTCCTCTCGCTGAGAGACGCACGTTTTGTTAAATGCGTTGAAAATGAAGCCAAACTGTGTGAATGGGCCGGTTTCTGAGCTGAAATGAGTAGAATGGTCAATTCCTGGCAATTCTGGGCCCAAACCGGGCAGCTGGCACGTTGTGCAGTGTTTTTGTCATATTTGAGCTCCTCTCGCTGAGAGACGCACGTTTTGTTAAATGCGTTGAAAATGAAGCCAAACTGTGCCCGTGGGCCGGTTTCTGAGCTGAAATGAGTAGAATGGTCAATTCCTGGCAATTCTGGGCCCAAACCGGGCAGCTGGCACGTTGTGCAGTGTTTTTGTCATTTTTGAACTGCTCTCGCTGAGAGACGCACGTTTTGTTAAATGTGTTGAAAATGAAGCCAAACTGTGTCAATGGGCCGGTTTCTGAGCTGAAATGAGTAGAATGGTCAATTCCTGGCAATTCTGGGCCCAAACCGGGCAGCTGGCACGTTGTGCAGTGTTTTTGTCATTTTTGAACTGCTCTCGCTGAGAGACGCACGTTTTGTGAAATGCGTTGAAAATGAAGCCAAACTGTGTCAATGGGCCGGTTTCTGAGCTGAAATGAGTAGAATGGTCAATTCCTGGCAATTCTGGGCCCAAACCGGGCAGCTGGCACGTTGTGCAGTGTTTTTGTCATTTTTGAACTCCTCTCGCTGAGAGACGCACGTTTTGTTAAATGCGTTGAAAATGAAGCCAAACTGTGTCAATGGGCCGGTTTCTGAGCTGAAATGAGTAGAATGGTCAATTCCTGGCAATTCTGGGCCCAAACCGGGCAGCTGGCACGTTGTGCAGTGTTTTTGTCATTTTTGAACTGCTCTCGCTGAGAGACGCACGTTTTGTTAAATGCAATGAAAATGAAGCCAAACTGTGTCAATGGGCCGGTTTCTGAGCTGAAATGAGTAGAATGGTCAATTCCTGGCAATTCTGGGCCCAAACCGGGCAGCTGGCACGTTGTGCAGTGTTTTTGTCATTTTTGAACTGCTCTCGCTGAGAGACGCACGTTTTGTTAAATGTGTTGAAAATGAAGCCAAACTGTGTCAATGGGCCGGTTTCTGAGCTGAAATGAGTAGAATGGTCAATTCCTGGCTATTCTGGGCCCAAACCGGGCAGCTGGCACGTTGTGCAGTGTTTTTGTCATTTTTGAACTGCTCTCGCTGAGAGACGCACGTTTTGTGAAATGCGTTGAAAATGAAGCCAAACTGTGTCAATGGGCCGGTTTCTGAGCTGAAATGAGTAGAATGGTCAATTCCTGGCAATTCTGGGCCCAAACCGGGCAGCTGGCACGTTGTGCAGTGTTTTTGTCATTTTTGAACTGCTCTCGCTGAGAGACGCACGTTTTGTTAAATGCAATGAAAATGAAGCCAAACTGTGTCAATGGGCCGGTTTCTGAGCTGAAATGAGTGGAATGGTCAATTCCTGGCTATTCTGGGCCCAAACCGGGCAGCTGGCACGTTGTGCAGTGTTTTTGTCATTTTTGAACTGCTCTCGCTGAGAGACGCACGTTTTGTTAAATGTGTTGAAAATGAAGCCAAACTGTGTCAATGGGCCGGTTTCTGAGCTGAAATGAGTGGAATGGTCAATTCCTGGCAATTCTGGGCCCAAACCGGGCAGCTGGCACGTTGTGCAGTGTTTTTGTCATATTTGAGCTCCTCTCGCTGAGAGACGCACGTTTTGTTAAATGCGTTGAAAATGAAGCCAAACTGTGTCAATGGGCCGGTTTCTGAGCTGAAATGAGTAGAATGGTCAATTCCTGGCAATTCTGGGCCCAAACCGGGCAGCTGGCACGTTGTGCAGTGTTTTTGTCATTTTTGAACTCCTCTCGCTGAGAGACGCACGTTTTGTGAAATGCGTTGAAAATGAAGCCAAACTGTGTCAATGGGCCGGTTTCTGAGCTGAAATGAGTGGAATGGTCAATTCCTGGCTATTCTGGGCCCAAACCGGGCAGCTGGCACGTTGTGCAGTGTTTTTGTCATATTTGAGCTCCTCTCGCTGAGAGACGCACGTTTTGTGAAATGCAATGAAAATGAAGCCAAACTGTGTCAATGGGCCGGTTTCTGAGCTGAAATGAGTAGAATGGTCAATTCCTGGCTATTCTGGGCCCAAACCGGGCAGCTGGCACGTTGTGCAGTGTTTTTGTCATTTTTGAGCTCCTCTCGCTGAGAGACGCACGTTTTGTGAAATGCGTTGAAAATGAAGCCAAACTGTGTCGTGGGCCGGTTTCTGAGCTGAAATGAGTGGAATGGTCAATTCCTGGCAATTCTGGGCCCAAACCGGGCAGCTGGCACGTTGTGCAGTGTTTTTGTCATATTTGAGCTCCTCTCGCTGAGAGACGCACGTTTTGTTAAATGCGTTGAAAATGAAGCCAAACTGTGTCAATGGGCCGGTTTCTGAGCTGAAATGAGTAGAATGGTCAATTCCTGGCAATTCTGGGCCCAAACCGGGCAGCTGGCACGTTGTGCAGTGTTTTTGTCATTTTTGAACTCCTCTCGCTGAGAGACGCACGTTTTGTTAAATGCAATGAAAATGAAGCCAAACTGTGTCAATGGGCCGGTTTCTGAGCTGAAATGAGTAGAATGGTCAATTCCTGGCAATTCTGGGCCCAAACCGGGCAGCTGGCACGTTGTGCAGTGTTTTTGTCATTTTTGAACTGCTCTCGCTGAGAGACGCACGTTTTGTTAAATGTGTTGAAAATGAAGCCAAACTGTGTCAATGGGCCGGTTTCTGAGCTGAAATGAGTAGAATGGTCAATTCCTGGCAATTCTGGGCCCAAACCGGGCAGCTGGCACGTTGTGCAGTGTTTTTGTCATTTTTGAACTGCTCTCGCTGAGAGACGCACGTTTTGTTAAATGCGTTGAAAATGAAGCCAAACTGTGTCAATGGGCCGGTTTCTGAGCTGAAATGAGTAGAATGGTCAATTCCTGGCAATTCTGGGCCCAAACCGGGCAGCTGGCACGTTGTGCAGTGTTTTTGTCATTTTTGAGCTCCTCTCGCTGAGAGACGCACGTTTTGTTAAATGCGTTGAAAATGAAGCCAAACTGTGTCAATGGGCCGGTTTCTGAGCTGAAATGAGTAGAATGGTCAATTCCTGGCAATTCTGGGCCCAAACCGGGCAGCTGGCACGTTGTGCAGTGTTTTTGTCATTTTTGAACTCCTCTCGCTGAGAGACGCACGTTTTGTTAAATGCAATGAAAATGAAGCCAAACTGTGTCAATGGGCCGGTTTCTGAGCTGAAATGAGTAGAATGGTCAATTCCTGGCAATTCTGGGCCCAAACCGGGCAGCTGGCACGTTGTGCAGTGTTTTTGTCATTTTTGAACTGCTCTCGCTGAGAGACGCACGTTTTGTTAAATGTGTTGAAAATGAAGCCAAACTGTGTCCGTGGGCCGGTTTCTGAGCTGAAATGAGTAGAATGGTCAATTCCTGGCTATTCTGGGCCCAAACCGGGCAGCTGGCACGTTGTGCAGTGTTTTTGTCATTTTTGAACTGCTCTCGCTGAGAGACGCACGTTTTGTGAAATGCGTTGAAAATGAAGCCAAACTGTGTCAATGGGCCGGTTTCTGAGCTGAAATGAGTAGAATGGTCAATTCCTGGCAATTCTGGGCCCAAACCGGGCAGCTGGCACGTTGTGCAGTGTTTTTGTCATTTTTGAACTGCTCTCGCTGAGAGACGCACGTTTTGTTAAATGCAATGAAAATGAAGCCAAACTGTGTCAATGGGCCGGTTTCTGAGCTGAAATGAGTGGAATGGTCAATTCCTGGCAATTCTGGGCCCAAACCGGGCAGCTGGCACGTTGTGCAGTGTTTTTGTCATTTTTGAACTGCTCTCGCTGAGAGACGCACGTTTTGTTAAATGTGTTGAAAATGAAGCCAAACTGTGTCAATGGGCCGGTTTCTGAGCTGAAATGAGTGGAATGGTCAATTCCTGGCAATTCTGGGCCCAAACCGGGCAGCTGGCACGTTGTGCAGTGTTTTTGTCATTTTTGAACTCCTCTCGCTGAGAGACGCACGTTTTGTTAAATGCGTTGAAAATGAAGCCAAACTGTGTCAATGGGCCGGTTTCTGAGCTGAAATGAGTAGAATGGTCAATTCCTGGCAATTCTGGGCCCAAACCGGGCAGCTGGCACGTTGTGCAGTGTTTTTGTCATTTTTGAACTGCTCTCGCTGAGAGACGCACGTTTTGTGAAATGCGTTGAAAATGAAGCCAAACTGTGTCAATGGGCCGGTTTCTGAGCTGAAATGAGTGGAATGGTCAATTCCTGGCTATTCTGGGCCCAAACCGGGCAGCTGGCACGTTGTGCAGTGTTTTTGTCATATTTGAGCTCCTCTCGCTGAGAGACGCACGTTTTGTTAAATGCAATGAAAATGAAGCCAAACTGTGTCAATGGGCCGGTTTCTGAGCTGAAATGAGTGGAATGGTCAATTCCTGGCTATTCTGGGCCCAAACCGGGCAGCTGGCACGTTGTGCAGTGTTTTTGTCATATTTGAGCTCCTCTCGCTGAGAGACGCACGTTTTGTTAAATGCGTTGAAAATGAAGCCAAACTGTGTCAATGGGCCGGTTTCTGAGCTGAAATGAGTAGAATGGTCAATTCCTGGCAATTCTGGGCCCAAACCGGGCAGCTGGCACGTTGTGCAGTGTTTTTGTCATTTTGAACTCCTCTCGCTGAGAGACGCACGTTTTGTTAAATGCAATGAAAATGAAGCCAAACTGTGTCAATGGGCCGGTTTCTGAGCTGAAATGAGTAGAATGGTCAATTCCTGGCAATTCTGGGCCCAAACCGGGCAGCTGGCACGTTGTGCAGTGTTTTTGTCATTTTTGAACTGCTCTCGCTGAGAGACGCACGTTTTGTTAAATGTGTTGAAAATGAAGCCAAACTGTGCCAATGGGCCGGTTTCTGAGCTGAAATGAGTAGAATGGTCAATTCCTGGCTATTCTGGGCCCAAACCGGGCAGCTGGCACGTTGTGCAGTGTTTTTGTCATTTTTGAACTGCTCTCGCTGAGAGACGCACGTTTTGTGAAATGCAGTGAAAATGAAGCCAAACTGTGTCAATGGGCCGGTTTCTGAGCTGAAATGAGTGGAATGGTCAATTCCTGGCAATTCTGGGCCCAAACCGGGCAGCTGGCACGTTGTGCAGTGTTTTTGTCATATTTGAGCTCCTCTCGCTGAGAGACGCACGTTTTGTTAAATGCAATGAAAATGAAGCCAAACTGTGTCAATGGGCCGGTTTCTGAGCTGAAATGAGTAGAATGGTCAATTCCTGGCTATTCTGGGCCCAAACCGGGCAGCTGGCACGTTGTGCAGTGTTTTTGTCATTTTTGAACTGCTCTCGCTGAGAGACGCACGTTTTGTTAAATGTGTTGAAAATGAAGCCAAACTGTGTCAATGGGCCGGTTTCTGAGCTGAAATGAGTGGAATGGTCAATTCCTGGCTATTCTGGGCCCAAACCGGGCAGCTGGCACGTTGTGCAGTGTTTTTGTCATTTTGAGCTCCTCTCGCTGAGAGACGCACGTTTTGTTAAATGTGTTGAAAATGAAGCCAAACTGTGTCAATGGGCCGGTTTCTGAGCTGAAATGAGTGGAATGGTCAATTCCTGGCAATTCTGGGCCCAAACCGGGCAGCTGGCACGTTGTGCAGTGTTTTTGTCATTTTTGAACTGCTCTCGCTGAGAGACGCACGTTTTGTTAAATGCAATGAAAATGAAGCCAAACTGTGTCATGGGCCGGTTTCTGAGCTGAAATGAGTAGAATGGTCAATTCCTGGCAATTCTGGGCCCAAACCGGGCAGCTGGCACGTTGTGCAGTGTTTTTGTCATTTTTGAACTGCTCTCGCTGAGAGACGCACGTTTTGTTAAATGTGTTGAAAATGAAGCCAAACTGTGTCAATGGGCCGGTTTCTGAGCTGAAATGAGTGGAATGGTCAATTCCTGGCAATTCTGGGCCCAAACCGGGCAGCTGGCACGTTGTGCAGTGTTTTTGTCATATTTGAGCTGCTCTCGCTGAGAGACGCACGTTTTGTTAAATGCGTTGAAAATGAAGCCAAACTGTGTCAATGGGCCGGTTTCTGAGCTGAAATGAGTAGAATGGTCAATTCCTGGCAATTCTGGGCCCAAACCGGGCAGCTGGCACGTTGTGCAGTGTTTTTGTCATTTTTGAACTGCTCTCGCTGAGAGACGCACGTTTTGTTAAATGCAATGAAAATGAAGCCAAACTGTGTCAATGGGCCGGTTTCTGAGCTGAAATGAGTAGAATGGTCAATTCCTGGCAATTCTGGGCCCAAACCGGGCAGCTGGCACGTTGTGCAGTGTTTTTGTCATTTTTGAACTGCTCTCGCTGAGAGACGCACGTTTTGTTAAATGTGTTGAAAATGAAGCCAAACTGTGTCAATGGGCCGGTTTCTGAGCTGAAATGAGTAGAATGGTCAATTCCTGGCTATTCTGGGCCCAAACCGGGCAGCTGGCACGTTGTGCAGTGTTTTTGTCATTTTTGAACTGCTCTCGCTGAGAGACGCACGTTTTGTGAAATGCGTTGAAAATGAAGCCAAACTGTGTCAATGGGCCGGTTTCTGAGCTGAAATGAGTAGAATGGTCAATTCCTGGCTATTCTGGGCCCAAACCGGGCAGCTGGCACGTTGTGCAGTGTTTTTGTCATTTTTGAACTGCTCTCGCTGAGAGACGCACGTTTTGTTAAATGCAATGAAAATGAAGCCAAACTGTGTCAATGGGCCGGTTTCTGAGCTGAAATGAGTGGAATGGTCAATTCCTGGCTATTCTGGGCCCAAACCGGGCAGCTGGCACGTTGTGCAGTGTTTTTGTCATTTTTGAACTGCTCTCGCTGAGAGACGCACGTTTTGTTAAATGTGTTGAAAATGAAGCCAAACTGTGTCAATGGGCCGGTTTCTGAGCTGAAATGAGTGGAATGGTCAATTCCTGGCAATTCTGGGCCCAAACCGGGCAGCTGGCACGTTGTGCAGTGTTTTTGTCATTTTTGAGCTCCTCTCGCTGAGAGACGCACGTTTTGTTAAATGCGTTGAAAATGAAGCCAAACTGTGTCAATGGGCCGGTTTCTGAGCTGAAATGAGTAGAATGGTCAATTCCTGGCAATTCTGGGCCCAAACCGGGCAGCTGGCACGTTGTGCAGTGTTTTTGTCATTTTTGAACTCCTCTCGCTGAGAGACGCACGTTTTGTGAAATGCAATGAAAATGAAGCCAAACTGTGTCAATGGGCCGGTTTCTGAGCTGAAATGAGTGGAATGGTCAATTCCTGGCTATTCTGGGCCCAAACCGGGCAGCTGGCACGTTGTGCAGTGTTTTTGTCATATTTGAGCTCCTCTCGCTGAGAGACGCACGTTTTGTTAAATGCAATGAAAATGAAGCCAAACTGTGTCAATGGGCCGGTTTCTGAGCTGAAATGAGTAGAATGGTCAATTCCTGGCAATTCTGGGCCCAAACCGGGCAGCTGGCACGTTGTGCAGTGTTTTTGTCATTTTTGAACTGCTCTCGCTGAGAGACGCACGTTTGGTGAAATGCGTTGAAAATGAAGCCAAACTGTGTCAATGGGCCGGTTTCTGAGCTGAAATGAGTAGAATGGTCAATTCCTGGCAATTCTGGGCCCAAACCGGGCAGCTGGCACGTTGTGCAGTGTTTTTGTCATTTTTGAACTGCTCTCGCTGAGAGACGCACGTTTTGTTAAATGCAATGAAAATGAAGCCAAACTGTGTCAGTGGGCCGGTTTCTGAGCTGAAATGAGTGGAATGGTCAATTCCTGGCTATTCTGGGCCCAAACCGGGCAGCTGGCACGTTGTGCAGTGTTTTTGTCATTTTTGAACTGCTCTCGCTGAGAGACGCACGTTTTGTTAAATGTGTTGAAAATGAAGCCAAACTGTGCCGTGGGCCGGTTTCTGAGCTGAAATGAGTAGAATGGTCAATTCCTGGCTATTCTGGGCCCAAACCGGGCAGCTGGCACGTTGTGCAGTGTTTTTGTCATATTTGAGCTCCTCTCGCTGAGAGACGCACGTTTTGTTAAATGCGTTGAAAATGAAGCCAAACTGTGTCAATGGGCCGGTTTCTGAGCTGAAATGAGTAGAATGGTCAATTCCTGGCAATTCTGGGCCCAAACCGGGCAGCTGGCACGTTGTGCAGTGTTTTTGTCATTTTGAACTGCTCTCGCTGAGAGACGCACGTTTTGTTAAATGCAATGAAAATGAAGCCAAACTGTGTCAATGGGCCGGTTTCTGAGCTGAAATGAGTAGAATGGTCAATTCCTGGCAATTCTGGGCCCAAACCGGGCAGCTGGCACGTTGTGCAGTGTTTTTGTCATTTTTGAACTGCTCTCGCTGAGAGACGCACGTTTTGTGAAATGCGTTGAAAATGAAGCCAAACTGTGTCAATGGGCCGGTTTCTGAGCTGAAATGAGTAGAATGGTCAATTCCTGGCAATTCTGGGCCCAAACCGGGCAGCTGGCACGTTGTGCAGTGTTTTTGTCATTTTTGAACTGCTCTCGCTGAGAGACGCACGTTTTGTTAAATGTGTTGAAAATGAAGCCAAACTGTGTCAATGGGCCGGTTTCTGAGCTGAAATGAGTAGAATGGTCAATTCCTGGCTATTCTGGGCCCAAACCGGGCAGCTGGCACGTTGTGCAGTGTTTTTGTCATTTTTGAACTGCTCTCGCTGAGAGACGCACGTTTTGTGAAATGCAATGAAAATGAAGCCAAACTGTGTCAATGGGCCGGTTTCTGAGCTGAAATGAGTGGAATGGTCAATTCCTGGCTATTCTGGGCCCAAACCGGGCAGCTGGCACGTTGTGCAGTGTTTTTGTCATATTTGAGCTCCTCTCGCTGAGAGACGCACGTTTTGTTAAATGCGTTGAAAATGAAGCCAAACTGTGTCAATGGGCCGGTTTCTGAGCTGAAATGAGTAGAATGGTCAATTCCTGGCAATTCTGGGCCCAAACCGGGCAGCTGGCACGTTGTGCAGTGTTTTTGTCATTTTTGAACTCCTCTCGCTGAGAGACGCACGTTTTGTTAAATGTGTTGAAAATGAAGCCAAACTGTGTCAATGGGCCGGTTTCTGAGCTGAAATGAGTGGAATGGTCAATTCCTGGCTATTCTGGGCCCAAACCGGGCAGCTGGCACGTTGTGCAGTGTTTTTGTCATATTTGAGCTCCTCTCGCTGAGAGACGCACGTTTTGTTAAATGTGTTGAAAATGAAGCCAAACTGTGTCAATGGGCCGGTTTCTGAGCTGAAATGAGTAGAATGGTCAATTCCTGGCAATTCTGGGCCCAAACCGGGCAGCTGGCACGTTGTGCAGTGTTTTTGTCATTTTTGAACTGCTCTCGCTGAGAGACGCACGTTTTGTTAAATGTGTTGAAAATGAAGCCAAACTGTGTCCGGGCCGGTTTCTGAGCTGAAATGAGTAGAATGGTCAATTCCTGGCTATTCTGGGCCCAAACCGGGCAGCTGGCACGTTGTGCAGTGTTTTTGTCATTTTTGAGCTCCTCTCGCTGAGAGACGCACGTTTTGTTAAATGCAATGAAAATGAAGCCAAACTGTGTCAATGGGCCGGTTTCTGAGCTGAAATGAGTAGAATGGTCAATTCCTGGCTATTCTGGGCCCAAACCGGGCAGCTGGCACGTTGTGCAGTGTTTTTGTCATTTTTGAACTGCTCTCGCTGAGAGACGCACGTTTTGTGAAATGCGTTGAAAATGAAGCCAAACTGTGTCAATGGGCCGGTTTCTGAGCTGAAATGAGTAGAATGGTCAATTCCTGGCAATTCTGGGCCCAAACCGGGCAGCTGGCACGTTGTGCAGTGTTTTTGTCATTTTTGAACTGCTCTCGCTGAGAGACGCACGTTTTGTGAAATGCAATGAAAATGAAGCCAAACTGTGTCAATGGGCCGGTTTCTGAGCTGAAATGAGTAGAATGGTCAATTCCTGGCTATTCTGGGCCCAAACCGGGCAGCTGGCACGTTGTGCAGTGTTTTTGTCATTTTTGAACTGCTCTCGCTGAGAGACGCACGTTTTGTGAAATGCAATGAAAATGAAGCCAAACTGTGTCAATGGGCCGGTTTCTGAGCTGAAATGAGTGGAATGGTCAATTCCTGGCTATTCTGGGCCCAAACCGGGCAGCTGGCACGTTGTGCAGTGTTTTTGTCATATTTGAGCTCCTCTCGCTGAGAGACGCACGTTTTGTTAAATGCAATGAAAATGAAGCCAAACTGTGTCAATGGGCCGGTTTCTGAGCTGAAATGAGTAGAATGGTCAATTCCTGGCAATTCTGGGCCCAAACCGGGCAGCTGGCACGTTGTGCAGTGTTTTTGTCATTTTTGAACTGCTCTCGCTGAGAGACGCACGTTTTGTGAAATGCGTTGAAAATGAAGCCAAACTGTGTCAATGGGCCGGTTTCTGAGCTGAAATGAGTAGAATGGTCAATTCCTGGCAATTCTGGGCCCAAACCGGGCAGCTGGCACGTTGTGCAGTGTTTTTGTCATTTTTGAACTGCTCTCGCTGAGAGACGCACGTTTTGTTAAATGCAATGAAAATGAAGCCAAACTGTGTCAATGGGCCGGTTTCTGAGCTGAAATGAGTGGAATGGTCAATTCCTGGCAATTCTGGGCCCAAACCGGGCAGCTGGCACGTTGTGCAGTGTTTTTGTCATATTTGAGCTCCTCTCGCTGAGAGACGCACGTTTTGTTAAATGCGTTGAAAATGAAGCCAAACTGTGTGAATGGGCCGGTTTCTGAGCTGAAATGAGTAGAATGGTCAATTCCTGGCAATTCTGGGCCCAAACCGGGCAGCTGGCACGTTGTGCAGTGTTTTTGTCATATTTGAGCTCCTCTCGCTGAGAGACGCACGTTTTGTTAAATGCAATGAAAATGAAGCCAAACTGTGCCCGTGGGCCGGTTTCTGAGCTGAAATGAGTAGAATGGTCAATTCCTGGCAATTCTGGGCCCAAACCGGGCAGCTGGCACGTTGTGCAGTGTTTTTGTCATTTTTGAACTGCTCTCGCTGAGAGACGCACGTTTTGTTAAATGTGTTGAAAATGAAGCCAAACTGTGTCAATGGGCCGGTTTCTGAGCTGAAATGAGTAGAATGGTCAATTCCTGGCAATTCTGGGCCCAAACCGGGCAGCTGGCACGTTGTGCAGTGTTTTTGTCATTTTTGAACTGCTCTCGCTGAGAGACGCACGTTTTGTGAAATGCGTTGAAAATGAAGCCAAACTGTGTCAATGGGCCGGTTTCTGAGCTGAAATGAGTAGAATGGTCAATTCCTGGCTATTCTGGGCCCAAACCGGGCAGCTGGCACGTTGTGCAGTGTTTTTGTCATTTTTGAGCTCCTCTCGCTGAGAGACGCACGTTTTGTTAAATGCGTTGAAAATGAAGCCAAACTGTGTGAATGGGCCGGTTTCTGAGCTGAAATGAGTAGAATGGTCAATTCCTGGCAATTCTGGGCCCAAACCGGGCAGCTGGCACGTTGTGCAGTGTTTTTGTCATATTTGAGCTCCTCTCGCTGAGAGACGCACGTTTTGTTAAATGCAATGAAAATGAAGCCAAACTGTGTCCGTGGGCCGGTTTCTGAGCTGAAATGAGTAGAATGGTCAATTCCTGGCAATTCTGGGCCCAAACCGGGCAGCTGGCACGTTGTGCAGTGTTTTTGTCATTTTTGAACTGCTCTCGCTGAGAGACGCACGTTTTGTTAAATGTGTTGAAAATGAAGCCAAACTGTGCCGTGGGCCGGTTTCTGAGCTGAAATGAGTAGAATGGTCAATTCCTGGCAATTCTGGGCCCAAACCGGGCAGCTGGCACGTTGTGCAGTGTTTTTGTCATTTTTGAACTGCTCTCGCTGAGAGACGCACGTTTTGTTAAATGCGTTGAAAATGAAGCCAAACTGTGTCAATGGGCCGGTTTCTGAGCTGAAATGAGTGGAATGGTCAATTCCTGGCTATTCTGGGCCCAAACCGGGCAGCTGGCACGTTGTGCAGTGTTTTTGTCATTTTTGAACTGCTCTCGCTGAGAGACGCACGTTTGGTGAAATGCGTTGAAAATGAAGCCAAACTGTGTCAATGGGCCGGTTTCTGAGCTGAAATGAGTAGAATGGTCAATTCCTGGCAATTCTGGGCCCAAACCGGGCAGCTGGCACGTTGTGCAGTGTTTTTGTCATTTTTGAACTGCTCTCGCTGAGAGACGCACGTTTTGTTAAATGCAATGAAAATGAAGCCAAACTGTGTCAATGGGCCGGTTTCTGAGCTGAAATGAGTGGAATGGTCAATTCCTGGCTATTCTGGGCCCAAACCGGGCAGCTGGCACGTTGTGCAGTGTTTTTGTCATTTTTGAACTGCTCTCGCTGAGAGACGCACGTTTTGTTAAATGCAATGAAAATGAAGCCAAACTGTGTCAATGGGCCGGTTTCTGAGCTGAAATGAGTAGAATGGTCAATTCCTGGCTATTCTGGGCCCAAACCGGGCAGCTGGCACGTTGTGCAGTGTTTTTGTCATTTTTGAACTCCTCTCGCTGAGAGACGCACGTTTTGTTAAATGTGTTGAAAATGAAGCCAAACTGTGTCAATGGGCCGGTTTCTGAGCTGAAATGAGTAGAATGGTCAATTCCTGGCTATTCTGGGCCCAAACCGGGCAGCTGGCACGTTGTGCAGTGTTTTTGTCATTTTTGAACTGCTCTCGCTGAGAGACGCACGTTTGGTGAAATGCAATGAAAATGAAGCCAAACTGTGTCAATGGGCCGGTTTCTGAGCTGAAATGAGTGGAATGGTCAATTCCTGGCAATTCTGGGCCCAAACCGGGCAGCTGGCACGTTGTGCAGTGTTTTTGTCATATTTGAGCTCCTCTCGCTGAGAGACGCACGTTTTGTGAAATGCGTTGAAAATGAAGCCAAACTGTGCCCGTGGGCCGGTTTCTGAGCTGAAATGAGTGGAATGGTCAATTCCTGGCAATTCTGGGCCCAAACCGGGCAGCTGGCACGTTGTGCAGTGTTTTTGTCATTTTTGAGCTCCTCTCGCTGAGAGACGCACGTTTTGTTAAATGCGTTGAAAATGAAGCCAAACTGTGTGAATGGGCCGGTTTCTGAGCTGAAATGAGTAGAATGGTCAATTCCTGGCAATTCTGGGCCCAAACCGGGCAGCTGGCACGTTGTGCAGTGTTTTTGTCATATTTGAGCTCCTCTCGCTGAGAGACGCACGTTTTGTTAAATGCAATGAAAATGAAGCCAAACTGTGCCCGTGGGCCGGTTTCTGAGCTGAAATGAGTAGAATGGTCAATTCCTGGCAATTCTGGGCCCAAACCGGGCAGCTGGCACGTTGTGCAGTGTTTTTGTCATTTTTGAACTGCTCTCGCTGAGAGACGCACGTTTTGTTAAATGTGTTGAAAATGAAGCCAAACTGTGCCCGTGGGCCGGTTTCTGAGCTGAAATGAGTAGAATGGTCAATTCCTGGCAATTCTGGGCCCAAACCGGGCAGCTGGCACGTTGTGCAGTGTTTTTGTCATTTTTGAACTGCTCTCGCTGAGAGACGCACGTTTGGTGAAATGCGTTGAAAATGAAGCCAAACTGTGTCAATGGGCCGGTTTCTGAGCTGAAATGAGTAGAATGGTCAATTCCTGGCAATTCTGGGCCCAAACCGGGCAGCTGGCACGTTGTGCAGTGTTTTTGTCATTTTTGAGCTCCTCTCGCTGAGAGACGCACGTTTTGTTAAATGCGTTGAAAATGAAGCCAAACTGTGTCAATGGGCCGGTTTCTGAGCTGAAATGAGTAGAATGGTCAATTCCTGGCAATTCTGGGCCCAAACCGGGCAGCTGGCACGTTGTGCAGTGTTTTTGTCATATTTGAGCTCCTCTCGCTGAGAGACGCACGTTTTGTTAAATGCAATGAAAATGAAGCCAAACTGTGCCAATGGGCCGGTTTCTGAGCTGAAATGAGTAGAATGGTCAATTCCTGGCAATTCTGGGCCCAAACCGGGCAGCTGGCACGTTGTGCAGTGTTTTTGTCATTTTTGAACTGCTCTCGCTGAGAGACGCACGTTTTGTTAAATGTGTTGAAAATGAAGCCAAACTGTGTCAATGGGCCGGTTTCTGAGCTGAAATGAGTAGAATGGTCAATTCCTGGCAATTCTGGGCCCAAACCGGGCAGCTGGCACGTTGTGCAGTGTTTTTGTCATTTTTGAACTGCTCTCGCTGAGAGACGCACGTTTTGTTAAATGCGTTGAAAATGAAGCCAAACTGTGTCAATGGGCCGGTTTCTGAGCTGAAATGAGTAGAATGGTCAATTCCTGGCTATTCTGGGCCCAAACCGGGCAGCTGGCACGTTGTGCAGTGTTTTTGTCATTTTTGAACTGCTCTCGCTGAGAGACGCACGTTTTGTGAAATGCGTTGAAAATGAAGCCAAACTGTGTCAATGGGCCGGTTTCTGAGCTGAAATGAGTAGAATGGTCAATTCCTGGCAATTCTGGGCCCAAACCGGGCAGCTGGCACGTTGTGCAGTGTTTTTGTCATTTTTGAACTGCTCTCGCTGAGAGACGCACGTTTTGTTAAATGCAATGAAAATGAAGCCAAACTGTGTCAATGGGCCGGTTTCTGAGCTGAAATGAGTGGAATGGTCAATTCCTGGCTATTCTGGGCCCAAACCGGGCAGCTGGCACGTTGTGCAGTGTTTTTGTCATTTTTGAACTGCTCTCGCTGAGAGACGCACGTTTTGTTAAATGCAATGAAAATGAAGCCAAACTGTGTCAATGGGCCGGTTTCTGAGCTGAAATGAGTAGAATGGTCAATTCCTGGCTATTCTGGGCCCAAACCGGGCAGCTGGCACGTTGTGCAGTGTTTTTGTCATTTTTGAACTCCTCTCGCTGAGAGACGCACGTTTTGTTAAATGTGTTGAAAATGAAGCCAAACTGTGTCAATGGGCCGGTTTCTGAGCTGAAATGAGTAGAATGGTCAATTCCTGGCTATTCTGGGCCCAAACCGGGCAGCTGGCACGTTGTGCAGTGTTTTTGTCATTTTTGAACTGCTCTCGCTGAGAGACGCACGTTTTGTGAAATGCAATGAAAATGAAGCCAAACTGTGTCAATGGGCCGGTTTCTGAGCTGAAATGAGTGGAATGGTCAATTCCTGGCTATTCTGGGCCCAAACCGGGCAGCTGGCACGTTGTGCAGTGTTTTTGTCATATTTGAGCTCCTCTCGCTGAGAGACGCACGTTTTGTGAAATGCGTTGAAAATGAAGCCAAACTGTGCCCGTGGGCCGGTTTCTGAGCTGAAATGAGTGGAATGGTCAATTCCTGGCAATTCTGGGCCCAAACCGGGCAGCTGGCACGTTGTGCAGTGTTTTTGTCATTTTTGAGCTCCTCTCGCTGAGAGACGCACGTTTTGTTAAATGCGTTGAAAATGAAGCCAAACTGTGTCAATGGGCCGGTTTCTGAGCTGAAATGAGTAGAATGGTCAATTCCTGGCAATTCTGGGCCCAAACCGGGCAGCTGGCACGTTGTGCAGTGTTTTTGTCATATTTGAGCTCCTCTCGCTGAGAGACGCACGTTTTGTTAAATGCAATGAAAATGAAGCCAAACTGTGCCCGTGGGCCGGTTTCTGAGCTGAAATGAGTAGAATGGTCAATTCCTGGCAATTCTGGGCCCAAACCGGGCAGCTGGCACGTTGTGCAGTGTTTTTGTCATTTTTGAACTGCTCTCGCTGAGAGACGCACGTTTTGTGAAATGTGTTGAAAATGAAGCCAAACTGTGTCAATGGGCCGGTTTCTGAGCTGAAATGAGTAGAATGGTCAATTCCTGGCAATTCTGGGCCCAAACCGGGCAGCTGGCACGTTGTGCAGTGTTTTTGTCATTTTTGAACTGCTCTCGCTGAGAGACGCACGTTTTGTGAAATGCGTTGAAAATGAAGCCAAACTGTGTCAATGGGCCGGTTTCTGAGCTGAAATGAGTAGAATGGTCAATTCCTGGCAATTCTGGGCCCAAACCGGGCAGCTGGCACGTTGTGCAGTGTTTTTGTCATTTTTGAACTGCTCTCGCTGAGAGACGCACGTTTTGTTAAATGTGTTGAAAATGAAGCCAAACTGTGTCAATGGGCCGGTTTCTGAGCTGAAATGAGTGGAATGGTCAATTCCTGGCAATTCTGGGCCCAAACCGGGCAGCTGGCACGTTGTGCAGTGTTTTTGTCATATTTGAACTCCTCTCGCTGAGAGACGCACGTTTTGTTAAATGCGTTGAAAATGAAGCCAAACTGTGTGAATGGGCCGGTTTCTGAGCTGAAATGAGTAGAATGGTCAATTCCTGGCAATTCTGGGCCCAAACCGGGCAGCTGGCACGTTGTGCAGTGTTTTTGTCATTTTTGAACTCCTCTCGCTGAGAGACGCACGTTTTGTTAAATGCAATGAAAATGAAGCCAAACTGTGTCAATGGGCCGGTTTCTGAGCTGAAATGAGTAGAATGGTCAATTCCTGGCAATTCTGGGCCCAAACCGGGCAGCTGGCACGTTGTGCAGTGTTTTTGTCATTTTTGAACTGCTCTCGCTGAGAGACGCACGTTTTGTTAAATGTGTTGAAAATGAAGCCAAACTGTGTCCGTGGGCCGGTTTCTGAGCTGAAATGAGTAGAATGGTCAATTCCTGGCAATTCTGGGCCCAAACCGGGCAGCTGGCACGTTGTGCAGTGTTTTTGTCATTTTTGAACTGCTCTCGCTGAGAGACGCACGTTTTGTGAAATGCGTTGAAAATGAAGCCAAACTGTGTCAATGGGCCGGTTTCTGAGCTGAAATGAGTAGAATGGTCAATTCCTGGCAATTCTGGGCCCAAACCGGGCAGCTGGCACGTTGTGCAGTGTTTTTGTCATTTTGAACTGCTCTCGCTGAGAGACGCACGTTTTGTTAAATGTGTTGAAAATGAAGCCAAACTGTGTCAATGGGCCGGTTTCTGAGCTGAAATGAGTAGAATGGTCAATTCCTGGCTATTCTGGGCCCAAACCGGGCAGCTGGCACGTTGTGCAGTGTTTTTGTCATTTTTGAACTGCTCTCGCTGAGAGACGCACGTTTGTGAAATGCGTTGAAAATGAAGCCAAACTGTGTCAATGGGCCGGTTTCTGAGCTGAAATGAGTAGAATGGTCAATTCCTGGCTATTCTGGGCCCAAACCGGGCAGCTGGCACGTTGTGCAGTGTTTTTGTCATTTTTGAGCTCCTCTCGCTGAGAGACGCACGTTTTGTTAAATGCGTTGAAAATGAAGCCAAACTGTGTCAATGGGCCGGTTTCTGAGCTGAAATGAGTAGAATGGTCAATTCCTGGCTATTCTGGGCCCAAACCGGGCAGCTGGCACGTTGTGCAGTGTTTTTGTCATATTTGAGCTCCTCTCGCTGAGAGACGCACGTTTTGTTAAATGCAATGAAAATGAAGCCAAACTGTGTCAATGGGCCGGTTTCTGAGCTGAAATGAGTAGAATGGTCAATTCCTGGCTATTCTGGGCCCAAACCGGGCAGCTGGCACGTTGTGCAGTGTTTTTGTCATTTTTGAGCTCCTCTCGCTGAGAGACGCACGTTTTGTTAAATGTGTTGAAAATGAAGCCAAACTGTGTCAATGGGCCGGTTTCTGAGCTGAAATGAGTAGAATGGTCAATTCCTGGCTATTCTGGGCCCAAACCGGGCAGCTGGCACGTTGTGCAGTGTTTTTGTCATATTTGAGCTCCTCTCGCTGAGAGACGCACGTTTTGTTAAATGCAATGAAAATGAAGCCAAACTGTGTCAATGGGCCGGTTTCTGAGCTGAAATGAGTGGAATGGTCAATTCCTGGCTATTCTGGGCCCAAACCGGGCAGCTGGCACGTTGTGCAGTGTTTTTGTCATTTTGAACTGCTCTCGCTGAGAGACGCACGTTTTGTTAAATGTGTTGAAAATGAAGCCAAACTGTGTCAATGGGCCGGTTTCTGAGCTGAAATGAGTAGAATGGTCAATTCCTGGCAATTCTGGGCCCAAACCGGGCAGCTGGCACGTTGTGCAGTGTTTTTGTCATTTTTGAACTGCTCTCGCTGAGAGACGCACGTTTTGTTAAATGCAATGAAAATGAAGCCAAACTGTGTCAATGGGCCGGTTTCTGAGCTGAAATGAGTGGAATGGTCAATTCCTGGCTATTCTGGGCCCAAACCGGGCAGCTGGCACGTTGTGCAGTGTTTTTGTCATTTTGAACTGCTCTCGCTGAGAGACGCACGTTTTGTTAAATGCAATGAAAATGAAGCCAAACTGTGTCAGTGGGCCGGTTTCTGAGCTGAAATGAGTGGAATGGTCAATTCCTGGCTATTCTGGGCCCAAACCGGGCAGCTGGCACGTTGTGCAGTGTTTTTGTCATTTTTGAACTGCTCTCGCTGAGAGACGCACGTTTTGTTAAATGCAATGAAAATGAAGCCAAACTGTGTCAGTGGGCCGGTTTCTGAGCTGAAATGAGTGGAATGGTCAATTCCTGGCTATTCTGGGCCCAAACCGGGCAGCTGGCACGTTGTGCAGTGTTTTTGTCATTTTTGAACTGCTCTCGCTGAGAGACGCACGTTTTGTTAAATGCAATGAAAATGAAGCCAAACTGTGTCAGTGGGCCGGTTTCTGAGCTGAAATGAGTGAATGGTCAATTCCTGGCAATTCTGGGCCCAAACCGGGCAGCTGGCACGTTGTGCAGTGTTTTTGTCATTTTTGAACTGCTCTCGCTGAGAGACGCACGTTTTGTTAAATGCAATGAAAATGAAGCCAAACTGTGTCAATGGGCCGGTTTCTGAGCTGAAATGAGTGGAATGGTCAATTCCTGGCTATTCTGGGCCCAAACCGGGCAGCTGGCACGTTGTGCAGTGTTTTTGTCATTTTTGAACTCCTCTCGCTGAGAGACGCACGTTTTGTGAAATGCGTTGAAAATGAAGCCAAACTGTGTCAATGGGCCGGTTTCTGAGCTGAAATGAGTAGAATGGTCAATTCCTGGCAATTCTGGGCCCAAACCGGGCAGCTGGCACGTTGTGCAGTGTTTTTGTCATTTTTGAACTGCTCTCGCTGAGAGACGCACGTTTTGTTAAATGCAATGAAAATGAAGCCAAACTGTGTCAATGGGCCGGTTTCTGAGCTGAAATGAGTAGAATGGTCAATTCCTGGCAATTCTGGGCCCAAACCGGGCAGCTGGCACGTTGTGCAGTGTTTTTGTCATTTTGAGCTCCTCTCGCTGAGAGACGCACGTTTTGTTAAATGCGTTGAAAATGAAGCCAAACTGTGTCAATGGGCCGGTTTCTGAGCTGAAATGAGTAGAATGGTCAATTCCTGGCTATTCTGGGCCCAAACCGGGCAGCTGGCACGTTGTGCAGTGTTTTTGTCATTTTTGAGCTCCTCTCGCTGAGAGACGCACGTTTTGTTAAATGCAATGAAAATGAAGCCAAACTGTGTCAATGGGCCGGTTTCTGAGCTGAAATGAGTAGAATGGTCAATTCCTGGCTATTCTGGGCCCAAACCGGGCAGCTGGCACGTTGTGCAGTGTTTTTGTCATTTTTGAGCTGCTCTCGCTGAGAGACGCACGTTTTGTTAAATGTGTGAAAATGAAGCCAAACTGTGTCAATGGGCCGGTTTCTGAGCTGAAATGAGTAGAATGGTCAATTCCTGGCTATTCTGGGCCCAAACCGGGCAGCTGGCACGTTGTGCAGTGTTTTTGTCATATTTGAGCTCCTCTCGCTGAGAGACGCACGTTTTGTTAAATGCAATGAAAATGAAGCCAAACTGTGTCAATGGGCCGGTTTCTGAGCTGAAATGAGTGGAATGGTCAATTCCTGGCTATTCTGGGCCCAAACCGGGCAGCTGGCACGTTGTGCAGTGTTTTTGTCATTTTTGAACTGCTCTCGCTGAGAGACGCACGTTTTGTTAAATGTGTTGAAAATGAAGCCAAACTGTGTCAGTGGGCCGGTTTCTGAGCTGAAATGAGTAGAATGGTCAATTCCTGGCAATTCTGGGCCCAAACCGGGCAGCTGGCACGTTGTGCAGTGTTTTTGTCATTTTTGAACTGCTCTCGCTGAGAGACGCACGTTTTGTTAAATGCAATGAAAATGAAGCCAAACTGTGTCAATGGGCCGGTTTCTGAGCTGAAATGAGTGGAATGGTCAATTCCTGGCTATTCTGGGCCCAAACCGGGCAGCTGGCACGTTGTGCAGTGTTTTTGTCATTTTTGAACTGCTCTCGCTGAGAGACGCACGTTTTGTTAAATGCAATGAAAATGAAGCCAAACTGTGTCAGTGGGCCGGTTTCTGAGCTGAAATGAGTGGAATGGTCAATTCCTGGCTATTCTGGGCCCAAACCGGGCAGCTGGCACGTTGTGCAGTGTTTTTGTCATTTTTGAGCTCCTCTCGCTGAGAGACGCACGTTTTGTGAAATGCGTTGAAAATGAAGCCAAACTGTGTCAATGGGCCGGTTTCTGAGCTGAAATGAGTAGAATGGTCAATTCCTGGCTATTCTGGGCCCAAACCGGGCAGCTGGCACGTTGTGCAGTGTTTTTGTCATTTTTGAGCTCCTCTCGCTGAGAGACGCACGTTTTGTTAAATGCGTTGAAAATGAAGCCAAACTGTGTCAGTGGGCCGGTTTCTGAGCTGAAATGAGTAGAATGGTCAATTCCTGGCTATTCTGGGCCCAAACCGGGCAGCTGGCACGTTGTGCAGTGTTTTTGTCATATTTGAGCTCCTCTCGCTGAGAGACGCACGTTTTGTTAAATGCAATGAAAATGAAGCCAAACTGTGTCAATGGGCCGGTTTCTGAGCTGAAATGAGTGGAATGGTCAATTCCTGGCTATTCTGGGCCCAAACCGGGCAGCTGGCACGTTGTGCAGTGTTTTTGTCATTTTGAACTGCTCTCGCTGAGAGACGCACGTTTTGTTAAATGCAATGAAAATGAAGCCAAACTGTGTCAATGGGCCGGTTTCTGAGCTGAAATGAGTGGAATGGTCAATTCCTGGCTATTCTGGGCCCAAACCGGGCAGCTGGCACGTTGTGCAGTGTTTTTGTCATTTTTGAACTGCTCTCGCTGAGAGACGCACGTTTTGTTAAATGCAATGAAAATGAAGCCAAACTGTGTCAATGGGCCGGTTTCTGAGCTGAAATGAGTGGAATGGTCAATTCCTGGCTATTCTGGGCCCAAACCGGGCAGCTGGCACGTTGTGCAGTGTTTTTGTCATTTTTGAACTGCTCTCGCTGAGAGACGCACGTTTTGTTAAATGCAATGAAAATGAAGCCAAACTGTGTCAATGGGCCGGTTTCTGAGCTGAAATGAGTGGAATGGTCAATTCCTGGCTATTCTGGGCCCAAACCGGGCAGCTGGCACGTTGTGCAGTGTTTTTGTCATTTTTGAACTGCTCTCGCTGAGAGACGCACGTTTGGTTAAATGCAATGAAAATGAAGCCAAACTGTGTCAGTGGGCCGGTTTCTGAGCTGAAATGAGTGGAATGGTCAATTCCTGGCTATTCTGGGCCCAAACCGGGCAGCTGGCACGTTGTGCAGTGTTTTTGTCATTTTTGAGCTCCTCTCGCTGAGAGACGCACGTTTTGTTAAATGCAATGAAAATGAAGCCAAACTGTGTCAATGGGCCGGTTTCTGAGCTGAAATGAGTAGAATGGTCAATTCCTGGCTATTCTGGGCCCAAACCGGGCAGCTGGCACGTTGTGCAGTGTTTTTGTCATTTTTGAACTGCTCTCGCTGAGAGACGCACGTTTTGTGAAATGCGTTGAAAATGAAGCCAAACTGTGTCAGTGGGCCGGTTTCTGAGCTGAAATGAGTAGAATGGTCAATTCCTGGCTATTCTGGGCCCAAACCGGGCAGCTGGCACGTTGTGCAGTGTTTTTGTCATTTTGAACTGCTCTCGCTGAGAGACGCACGTTTTGTTAAATGCGTTGAAAATGAAGCCAAACTGTGTCAATGGGCCGGTTTCTGAGCTGAAATGAGTAGAATGGTCAATTCCTGGCTATTCTGGGCCCAAACCGGGCAGCTGGCACGTTGTGCAGTGTTTTTGTCATTTTGAGCTCCTCTCGCTGAGAGACGCACGTTTTGTTAAATGCAATGAAAATGAAGCCAAACTGTGTCAATGGGCCGGTTTCTGAGCTGAAATGAGTGGAATGGTCAATTCCTGGCTATTCTGGGCCCAAACCGGGCAGCTGGCACGTTGTGCAGTGTTTTTGTCATTTTTGAACTGCTCTCGCTGAGAGACGCACGTTTTGTTAAATGCAATGAAAATGAAGCCAAACTGTGTCAGTGGGCCGGTTTCTGAGCTGAAATGAGTGAATGGTCAATTCCTGGCTATTCTGGGCCCAAACCGGGCAGCTGGCACGTTGTGCAGTGTTTTTGTCATTTTTGAACTGCTCTCGCTGAGAGACGCACGTTTTGTTAAATGCAATGAAAATGAAGCCAAACTGTGTCAATGGGCCGGTTTCTGAGCTGAAATGAGTGGAATGGTCAATTCCTGGCTATTCTGGGCCCAAACCGGGCAGCTGGCACGTTGTGCAGTGTTTTTGTCATTTTTGAACTGCTCTCGCTGAGAGACGCACGTTTTGTTAAATGCAATGAAAATGAAGCCAAACTGTGTCAATGGGCCGGTTTCTGAGCTGAAATGAGTGGAATGGTCAATTCCTGGCTATTCTGGGCCCAAACCGGGCAGCTGGCACGTTGTGCAGTGTTTTTGTCATTTTTGAACTGCTCTCGCTGAGAGACGCACGTTTTGTTAAATGCAATGAAAATGAAGCCAAACTGTGTCAATGGGCCGGTTTCTGAGCTGAAATGAGTGGAATGGTCAATTCCTGGCTATTCTGGGCCCAAACCGGGCAGCTGGCACGTTGTGCAGTGTTTTTGTCATATTTGAGCTCCTCTCGCTGAGAGACGCACGTTTTGTTAAATGCAATGAAAATGAAGCCAAACTGTGTCAATGGGCCGGTTTCTGAGCTGAAATGAGTAGAATGGTCAATTCCTGGCTATTCTGGGCCCAAACCGGGCAGCTGGCACGTTGTGCAGTGTTTTTGTCATTTTTGAACTGCTCTCGCTGAGAGACGCACGTTTTGTTAAATGTGTTGAAAATGAAGCCAAACTGTGTCAATGGGCCGGTTTCTGAGCTGAAATGAGTAGAATGGTCAATTCCTGGCAATTCTGGGCCCAAACCGGGCAGCTGGCACGTTGTGCAGTGTTTTTGTCATTTTGAACTGCTCTCGCTGAGAGACGCACGTTTTGTTAAATGCAATGAAAATGAAGCCAAACTGTGTCAATGGGCCGGTTTCTGAGCTGAAATGAGTGGAATGGTCAATTCCTGGCTATTCTGGGCCCAAACCGGGCAGCTGGCACGTTGTGCAGTGTTTTTGTCATTTTGAACTGCTCTCGCTGAGAGACGCACGTTTTGTTAAATGCAATGAAAATGAAGCCAAACTGTGTCAATGGGCCGGTTTCTGAGCTGAAATGAGTGGAATGGTCAATTCCTGGCTATTCTGGGCCCAAACCGGGCAGCTGGCACGTTGTGCAGTGTTTTTGTCATTTTGAGCTCCTCTCGCTGAGAGACGCACGTTTTGTGAAATGCGTTGAAAATGAAGCCAAACTGTGTCAATGGGCCGGTTTCTGAGCTGAAATGAGTAGAATGGTCAATTCCTGGCTATTCTGGGCCCAAACCGGGCAGCTGGCACGTTGTGCAGTGTTTTTGTCATTTTTGAGCTCCTCTCGCTGAGAGACGCACGTTTTGTTAAATGCGTTGAAAATGAAGCCAAACTGTGTCAGTGGGCCGGTTTCTGAGCTGAAATGAGTAGAATGGTCAATTCCTGGCTATTCTGGGCCCAAACCGGGCAGCTGGCACGTTGTGCAGTGTTTTTGTCATATTTGAGCTCCTCTCGCTGAGAGACGCACGTTTTGTTAAATGCAATGAAAATGAAGCCAAACTGTGTCAATGGGCCGGTTTCTGAGCTGAAATGAGTAGAATGGTCAATTCCTGGCTATTCTGGGCCCAAACCGGGCAGCTGGCACGTTGTGCAGTGTTTTTGTCATTTTTGAACTGCTCTCGCTGAGAGACGCACGTTTTGTTAAATGCAATGAAAATGAAGCCAAACTGTGTCAATGGGCCGGTTTCTGAGCTGAAATGAGTGGAATGGTCAATTCCTGGCTATTCTGGGCCCAAACCGGGCAGCTGGCACGTTGTGCAGTGTTTTTGTCATTTTTGAACTGCTCTCGCTGAGAGACGCACGTTTTGTTAAATGCATGAAAATGAAGCCAAACTGTGTCAATGGGCCGGTTTCTGAGCTGAAATGAGTGGAATGGTCAATTCCTGGCAATTCTGGGCCCAAACCGGGCAGCTGGCACGTTGTGCAGTGTTTTTGTCATTTTTGAACTGCTCTCGCTGAGAGACGCACGTTTTGTTAAATGCAATGAAAATGAAGCCAAACTGTGTCAATGGGCCGGTTTCTGAGCTGAAATGAGTGGAATGGTCAATTCCTGGCTATTCTGGGCCCAAACCGGGCAGCTGGCACGTTGTGCAGTGTTTTTGTCATTTTTGAACTGCTCTCGCTGAGAGACGCACGTTTTGTTAAATGCAATGAAAATGAAGCCAAACTGTGTCAATGGGCCGGTTTCTGAGCTGAAATGAGTGGAATGGTCAATTCCTGGCTATTCTGGGCCCAAACCGGCAGCTGGCACGTTGTGCAGTGTTTTTGTCATTTTGAACTCCTCTCGCTGAGAGACGCACGTTTTGTTAAATGCAATGAAAATGAAGCCAAACTGTGTCATGGGCCGGTTTCTGAGCTGAAATGAGTAGAATGGTCAATTCCTGGCTATTCTGGGCCCAAACCGGGCAGCTGGCACGTTGTGCAGTGTTTTTGTCATTTTTGAGCTCCTCTCGCTGAGAGACGCACGTTTTGTTAAATGTGTTGAAAATGAAGCCAAACTGTGTCAATGGGCCGGTTTCTGAGCTGAAATGAGTAGAATGGTCAATTCCTGGCTATTCTGGGCCCAAACCGGGCAGCTGGCACGTTGTGCAGTGTTTTTGTCATTTTTGAGCTCCTCTCGCTGAGAGACGCACGTTTTGTTAAATGCAATGAAAATGAAGCCAAACTGTGTCAATGGGCCGGTTTCTGAGCTGAAATGAGTGGAATGGTCAATTCCTGGCTATTCTGGGCCCAAACCGGGCAGCTGGCACGTTGTGCAGTGTTTTTGTCATTTTTGAACTGCTCTCGCTGAGAGACGCACGTTTTGTTAAATGTGTTGAAAATGAAGCCAAACTGTGTCAATGGGCCGGTTTCTGAGCTGAAATGAGTAGAATGGTCAATTCCTGGCAATTCTGGGCCCAAACCGGGCAGCTGGCACGTTGTGCAGTGTTTTTGTCATTTTTGAACTGCTCTCGCTGAGAGACGCACGTTTTGTTAAATGCAATGAAAATGAAGCCAAACTGTGTCAGTGGGCCGGTTTCTGAGCTGAAATGAGTGGAATGGTCAATTCCTGGCTATTCTGGGCCCAAACCGGGCAGCTGGCACGTTGTGCAGTGTTTTTGTCATTTTTGAACTCCTCTCGCTGAGAGACGCACGTTTGTGAAATGCGTTGAAAATGAAGCCAAACTGTGTCAATGGGCCGGTTTCTGAGCTGAAATGAGTAGAATGGTCAATTCCTGGCTATTCTGGGCCCAAACCGGGCAGCTGGCACGTTGTGCAGTGTTTTTGTCATTTTTGAACTCCTCTCGCTGAGAGACGCACGTTTTGTTAAATGCAATGAAAATGAAGCCAAACTGTGTCAATGGGCCGGTTTCTGAGCTGAAATGAGTAGAATGGTCAATTCCTGGCTATTCTGGGCCCAAACCGGGCAGCTGGCACGTTGTGCAGTGTTTTTGTCATTTTTGAGCTCTCGCTGAGAGACGCACGTTTTGTTAAATGTTTGAAAATGAAGCCAAACTGTGTCAATGGGCCGGTTTCTGAGCTGAAATGAGTAGAATGGTCAATTCCTGGCAATTCTGGGCCCAAACCGGGCAGCTGGCACGTTGTGCAGTGTTTTTGTCATATTTGAGCTCCTCTCGCTGAGAGACGCACGTTTTGTTAAATGCAATGAAAATGAAGCCAAACTGTGTCAATGGGCCGGTTTCTGAGCTGAAATGAGTGGAATGGTCAATTCCTGGCTATTCTGGGCCCAAACCGGGCAGCTGGCACGTTGTGCAGTGTTTTTGTCATTTTTGAACTGCTCTCGCTGAGAGACGCACGTTTTGTTAAATGTGTTGAAAATGAAGCCAAACTGTGTCAATGGGCCGGTTTCTGAGCTGAAATGAGTAGAATGGTCAATTCCTGGCAATTCTGGGCCCAAACCGGGCAGCTGGCACGTTGTGCAGTGTTTTTGTCATATTTGAGCTCCTCTCGCTGAGAGACGCACGTTTTGTTAAATGCAATGAAAATGAAGCCAAACTGTGTCAATGGGCCGGTTTCTGAGCTGAAATGAGTAGAATGGTCAATTCCTGGCTATTCTGGGCCAAACCGGGCAGCTGGCACGTTGTGCAGTGTTTTTGTCATTTTGAGCTCCTCTCGCTGAGAGACGCACGTTTTGTTAAATGTGTTGAAAATGAAGCCAAACTGTGTCAATGGGCCGGTTTCTGAGCTGAAATGAGTAGAATGGTCAATTCCTGGCTATTCTGGGCCCAAACCGGGCAGCTGGCACGTTGTGCAGTGTTTTTGTCATTTTTGAGCTCCTCTCGCTGAGAGACGCACGTTTTGTTAAATGCAATGAAAATGAAGCCAAACTGTGTCAATGGGCCGGTTTCTGAGCTGAAATGAGTAGAATGGTCAATTCCTGGCTATTCTGGGCCCAAACCGGGCAGCTGGCACGTTGTGCAGTGTTTTTGTCATTTTTGAACTGCTCTCGCTGAGAGACGCACGTTTTGTTAAATGTGTTGAAAATGAAGCCAAACTGTGTCAATGGGCCGGTTTCTGAGCTGAAATGAGTAGAATGGTCAATTCCTGGCTATTCTGGGCCCAAACCGGGCAGCTGGCACGTTGTGCAGTGTTTTTGTCATTTTGAACTGCTCTCGCTGAGAGACGCACGTTTTGTTAAATGCAATGAAAATGAAGCCAAACTGTGTCATGGGCCGGTTTCTGAGCTGAAATGAGTGGAATGGTCAATTCCTGGCTATTCTGGGCCCAAACCGGGCAGCTGGCACGTTGTGCAGTGTTTTTGTCATATTTGAGCTCCTCTCGCTGAGAGACGCACGTTTTGTTAAATGCAATTGAAAATGAAGCCAAACTGTGTCAATGGGCCGGTTTCTGAGCTGAAATGAGTAGAATGGTCAATTCCTGGCTATCTGGGCCCAAACCGGGCAGCTGGCACGTTGTGCAGTGTTTTTGTCATTTTTGAGCTCCTCTCGCTGAGAGACGCACGTTTTGTTAAATGCAATGAAAATGAAGCCAAACTGTGTCAATGGGCCGGTTTCTGAGCTGAAATGAGTAGAATGGTCAATTCCTGGCTATTCTGGGCCCAAACCGGGCAGCTGGCACGTTGTGCAGTGTTTTTGTCATTTTGAACTCCTCTCGCTGAGAGACGCACGTTTTGTTAAATGTGTTGAAAATGAAGCCAAACTGTGTCAATGGGCCGGTTTCTGAGCTGAAATGAGTGGAATGGTCAATTCCTGGCTATTCTGGGCCCAAACCGGGCAGCTGGCACGTTGTGCAGTGTTTTTGTCATATTTGAGCTCCTCTCGCTGAGAGACGCACGTTTTGTTAAATGCAATGAAAATGAAGCCAAACTGTGTCAATGGGCCGGTTTCTGAGCTGAAATGAGTAGAATGGTCAATTCCTGGCTATTCTGGGCCCAAACCGGGCAGCTGGCACGTTGTGCAGTGTTTTTGTCATTTTTGAACTCCTCTCGCTGAGAGACGCACGTTTTGTTAAATGCGTTGAAAATGAAGCCAAACTGTGTCAATGGGCCGGTTTCTGAGCTGAAATGAGTAGAATGGTCATTCCTGGCAATTCTGGGCCCAAACCGGGCAGCTGGCACGTTGTGCAGTGTTTTTGTCATTTTTGAACTGCTCTCGCTGAGAGACGCACGTTTTGTTAAATGCGTGAAAATGAAGCCAAACTGTGTCAATGGGCCGGTTTCTGAGCTGAAATGAGTAGAATGGTCAATTCCTGGCTATTCTGGGCCCAAACCGGGCAGCTGGCACGTTGTGCAGTGTTTTTGTCATATTTGAGCTCCTCTCGCTGAGAGACGCACGTTTTGTTAAATGCGTTGAAAATGAAGCCAAACTGTGTCAATGGGCCGGTTTCTGAGCTGAAATGAGTAGAATGGTCAATTCCTGGCTATTCTGGGCCCAAACCGGGCAGCTGGCACGTTGTGCAGTGTTTTTTCATTTTTGAACTCCTCTCGCTGAGAGACGCACGTTTTGTTAAATGCGTTGAAAATGAAGCCAAACTGTGTCAATGGGCCGGTTTCTGAGCTGAAATGAGTAGAATGGTCAATTCCTGGCTATTCTGGCCCAAACCGGGCAGCTGGCACGTTGTGCAGTGTTTTTGTCATTTTTGAGCTCCTCTCGCTGAGAGACGCACGTTTTGTTAAATGTGTTGAAAATGAAGCCAAACTGTGTCAATGGGCCGGTTTCTGAGCTGAAATGAGTAGAATGGTCAATTCCTGGCTATTCTGGGCCCAAACCGGGCAGCTGGCACGTTGTGCAGTGTTTTTGTCATATTTGACTCCTCTCGCTGAGAGACGCACGTTTTGTTAAATGCAATGAAAATGAAGCCAAACTGTGTCAATGGGCCGGTTTCTGAGCTGAAATGAGTGGAATGGTCAATTCCTGGCAATTCTGGGCCCAAACCGGGCAGCTGGCACGTTGTGCAGTGTTTTTGTCATTTTTGAACTGCTCTCGCTGAGAGACGCACGTTTTGTTAAATGTGTTGAAAATGAAGCCAAACTGTGTCATGGGCCGGTTTCTGAGCTGAAATGAGTAGAATGGTCAATTCCTGGCAATTCTGGGCCCAAACCGGGCAGCTGGCACGTTGTGCAGTGTTTTTGTCATTTTTGAACTGCTCTCGCTGAGAGACGCACGTTTTGTTAAATGCAATGAAAATGAAGCCAAACTGTGTCAATGGGCCGGTTTCTGAGCTGAAATGAGTGGAATGGTCAATTCCTGGCTATTCTGGGCCCAAACCGGGCAGCTGGCACGTTGTGCAGTGTTTTTGTCATTTTTGAACTGCTCTCGCTGAGAGACGCACGTTTTGTTAAATGCAATGAAAATGAAGCCAAACTGTGTCAATGGGCCGGTTTCTGAGCTGAAATGAGTGAATGGTCAATTCCTGGCTATTCTGGGCCCAAACCGGGCAGCTGGCACGTTGTGCAGTGTTTTTGTCATTTTTGAACTGCTCTCGCTGAGAGACGCACGTTTTGTTAAATGCAATGAAAATGAA
Organism: Caranx ignobilis; assembly: GCA_021432705.1. Taxonomy (NCBI): domain Eukaryota; kingdom Metazoa; phylum Chordata; class Actinopteri; order Carangiformes; family Carangidae; genus Caranx; species Caranx ignobilis. The sequence goes on from JAFHLA010000195.1 coordinate 61,517, forward strand.
GCCAAACTGTGTCATGGGCCGGTTTCTGAGCTGAAATGAGTGGAATGGTCAATTCCTGGCTATTCTGGGCCCAAACCGGGCAGCTGGCACGTTGTGCAGTGTTTTTGTCATTTTTGAACTGCTCTCTCTCGCTGAGAGACGCACGTTTTGTTAAATGCAATGAAAATGAAGCCAAACTGTGTCAATGGGCCGGTTTCTGAGCTGAAATGAGTGGAATGGTCAATTCCTGGCTATTCTGGGCCCAAACCGGGCAGCTGGCACGTTGTGCAGTGTTTTTGTCATTTTTGAACTGCTCTCGCTGAGAGACGCACGTTTTGTTAAATGCAATGAAAATGAAGCCAAACTGTGTCAATGGGCCGGTTTCTGAGCTGAAATGAGTGGAATGGTCAATTCCTGGCTATTCTGGGCCCAAACCGGGCAGCTGGCACGTTGTGCAGTGTTTTTGTCATTTTTGAACTGCTCTCGCTGAGAGACGCACGTTTTGTTGAAATGCGTTGAAAATGAAGCCAAACTGTGTCAATGGCCGGTTTCTGAGCTGAAATGAGTAGAATGGTCAATTCCTGGCAATTCTGGCCCAAACCGGGCAGCTGGCACGTTGTGCAGTGTTTTTGTCATTTTGAACTGCTCTCGCTGAGAGACGCACGTTTTGTTAAATGCAATTGAAAATGAAGCCAAACTGTGTCAATGGGCCGGTTTCTGAGCTGAAATGAGTAGAATGGTCAATTCCTGGCTATTCTGGGCCCAAACCGGGCAGCTGGCACGTTGTGCAGTGTTTTTGTCATATTTTGAGACTCCTCTCGCTGAGAGACGCACGTTTTGTTAAATGCGTTGAAAATGAAGCCAAACTGTGTCAAGTGGGCCGGTTTTCTGAGCTGAAATGAGTAGAATGGTCAATTCCTGGCTATTCTGGGCCCAAACCGGGCAGCTGGCACGTTGTGCAGTGTTTTTGTCATTTTGAGACTGCTCTCGCTGAGAGACGCACGTTTTGTTAAATGCAATGAAAATGAAGCCAAACTGTGTCAATGGGCCGGTTTCTGAGCTGAAATGAGTAGAATGGTCAATTCCTGGCTATTCTGGCCCAAACCGGGCAGCTGGCACGTTGTGCAGTGTTTTTGTCATTTTTGAACTCCTCTCGCTGAGAGACGCACGTTTTGTTAAATGTGTTGAAAATGAAGCCAAACTGTGTCAATGGGCCGGTTTCTGAGCTGAAATGAGTAGAATGGTCAATTCCTGGCTATTCTGGCCCAAACCGGGCAGCTGGCACGTTGTGCAGTGTTTTTGTCATATTTGAGCTCCTCTCGCTGAGAGACGCACGTTTTGTTAAATGCAATGAAAATGAAGCCAAACTGTGTCAATGGGCCGGTTTCTGAGCTGAAATGAGTGGAATGGTCAATTCCTGGCAATTCTGGGCCCAAACCGGGCAGCTGGCACGTTGTGCAGTGTTTTTGTCATTTTTGAACTGCTCTCGCTGAGAGACGCACGTTTTGTTAAATGTGTTGAAAATGAAGCCAAACTGTGTCAATGGGCCGGTTTCTGAGCTGAAATGAGTAGAATGGTCAATTCCTGGCAATTCTGGGCCCAAACCGGGCAGCTGGCACGTTGTGCAGTGTTTTTGTCATTTTTGAACTGCCTCTCGCTGAGAGACGCACGTTTTGTTAAATGCAATGAAAATGAAGCCAAACTGTGTCAATGGGCCGTTTTCTGAGCTGAAATGAGTGGAATGGTCAATTCCTGGCTATTCTGGGCCCAAACCGGGCAGCTGGCACGTTGTGCAGTGTTTTTGTCATTTTGAACTGCTCTCGCTGAGAGACGCACGTTTTGTTAAATGCAATGAAAATGAAGCCAAACTGTGTCAATGGGCCGTTTCTGAGCTGAAATGAGTAGAATGGTCAATTCCTGGCTATTCTGGGCCCAAACCGGGCAGCTGGCACGTTGTGCAGTGTTTTTGTCATTTTTGAGCTCCTCTCGCTGAGAGACGCACGTTTTGTGAAATGTGTTGAAAATGAAGCCAAACTGTGTCATGGGCCGGTTTCTGAGCTGAAATGAGTAGAATGGTCAATTCCTGGCTATTCTGGGCCCAAACCGGGCAGCTGGCACGTTGTGCAGTGTTTTTGTCATATTTGAGCTCCTCTCGCTGAGAGACGCACGTTTTGTTAAATGCGTTGAAAATGAAGCCAAACTGTGTCAATGGGCCGGTTTCTGAGCTGAAATGAGTAGAATGGTCAATTCCTGGCTATTCTGGGCCCAAACCGGGCAGCTGGCACGTTGTGCAGTGTTTTTGTCATATTTGAGCTCCTCTCGCTGAGAGACGCACGGTTTGTTAAATGCAATGAAAATGAAGCCAAACTGTGTCAATGGGCCGTTTCTGAGCTGAAATGAGTAGAATGGTCAATTCCTGGCAATTCTGGGCCCAAACCGGGCAGCTGGCACGTTGTGCAGTGTTTTTGTCATTTTTGAACTGCTCTCGCTGAGAGACGCACGTTTTGTTAAAGTGTTGAAAATGAAGCCAACTGTGTCAATGGGCCGGTTTCTGAGCTGAAATGAGTGGAATGGTCAATTCCTGGCTATTCTGGGCCCAACCGGGCAGCTGGCACGTTGTGCAGTGTTTTGTCATTTTTGAACTGCTCTCGCTGAGAGACGCACGTTTTGTTAAATGCAATGAAAATGAAGCCAAACTGTGTCAATGGGCCGGTTTCTGAGCTGAAATGAGTAGAATGGTCAATTCCTGGCTATTCTGGCCCAAACCGGCAGCTGGCACGTTGTGCAGTGTTTTTGTCATTTTTGAACTGCTCTCGCTGAGAGACGCACGTTTTGTTAAATGTGTTGAAAATGAAGCCAAACTGTGCCAGTGGGCGGTTTTCTGAGCTGAAATGAGTAATGGTCAATTCCTGGCAATTCTGGGCCCAAACCGGCAGCTGGCACGTTGTGCAGTGTTTTTGTCATTTTTGAACTGCTCTCGCTGAGAGACGCACGTTTTGTTAAATGCAATGAAAATGAAGCCAAACTGTGTCAATGGGCCGGTTTCTGAGCTGAAATGAGTGGAATGGTCAATTCCTGGCAATTCTGGGCCCAAACCGGGCAGCTGGCACGTTGTGCAGTGTTTTTGTCATTTTGAACTCTCTCGCTGAGAGACGCACGTTTTGTTAAATGCATGAAAATGAAGCCAAACTGTGTCAATGGGCCGGTTTCTGAGCTGAAATGTGGAATGGTCAATTCCTGGCTATTCTGGGCAAACCGGGCAGCTGGCACGTTGTGCAGTGTTTTGTCATATTTGAGCTCCTCTCGCTGAGAGACGCACGTTTTGTGAAATGCGTTGAAAATGAGCCAAACTGTGTAATGGGCCGGTTTCTGAGCTGAAATGAGTAGAATGGTCAATTCCTGGCAATTCTGGGCCCAAACCGGGCAGCTGGCACGTTGTGCAGTGTTTTTGTCATTTTTGAACTGCTCTCGCTGAGAGACGCACGTTTGTTTAAATGTGTTGAAAATGAAGCCAAACTGTGTCAATGGGCCGGTTTCTGAGCTGAAATGAGTGGAATGGTCAATTCCTGGCTATTCTGGGCCCAAACCGGCAGCTGGCACGTTGTGCAGTGTTTTTGTCATATTTTGAGCTCCTCTCGCTGAGAGACAACGTTTTGTTAAATGCAAATGAAAATGAGCCAAACTGTGTCATGGCCGGTTTCTGAGCTGGAAATGAGTGGA
>JAFHLA010000178.1:0-64204 GCA_021432705.1 Caranx ignobilis
TACGAAGAGGATGCCATAAAGGAAACTGGAAGATTTGAAGTGATGTTCAGAAGCATCAGGGACCAGTATCTAAGGCCTCATCTACTTCTGAAATACAACATAGCACTGCACCAACAGCAGTTGCTTTGTCAACTAAAAAAGCTGATGTCTATATTGTGAAATTTTAGCTATAACTAATCCTTTCTTTCATTTTCTTGAAATTTAACCAGTTTAAATCATTTACTTTTATGGAGGGGCAGTATAGATAAAACTGCTTCAACCATGGCCTTTATTGTAGATGAAATACTGGTATTATTCATCATAAATCAGATCTTTGCAGAGAATCAATTATCGGATACAAGCTGGTCACATGGTGTCCTTTGCTTCACACTTTTGTTGTCGCTGTCTTTGGAATTTATGAATTAAACCACATGATCTTAATGTGTGTGTTTCCTTTTGTCACACCTGAGTCCAGTTTGAGTGAAACCAGTGCTCAGGAACATGAAGCTGCCAGTCACTTCAACTAAAACATGTTATTTGATTTTATTTATTAGACTTATTTGTGTGTAAAGGTCAAAGGTCACTGTGAGCTCACAAAAACACATTTTTGGTCACAACTGACAACAATAAAATGACAAATAATGATTTACATCCAAAAGGTCAAAAGGTCAACTTCACTTGGTTGGACAGTAGCTGCATTTACATGGATCCAAAAATCCTATTTATAATCAGATTAATAGGTCAATCGGATTCAAAATGTCTCATGTAAAAACACCTTAGAGGATCCGATTCACCTGGATCTGATTAAATTCTGATCAGATTGAAAGAGGTAGTCTACGCCGATTGATAACCAGCTTGATGCCACATATAAACAGCTGAATAGAGTGGATTATTCATTCTGCACATGCGCTCTAGTATGTAGGAGTCACGTTTGGACGTTCGTGGGAAATAGAAACAAGAAAACAGGAAAGTCAAAGCTGGTCATAAAAAACATGGCGAATAAACAAAAAATTGGACAGTAATTGAGACGAACTGTATCTTTGATGATGATGAGACCATAGAAAAGCAAATAAATCAGATTGAGGAAAACACTGCATGTAAACGCAGCTACTGAAACTCAAGGTGAGTCTGTGTGATGGGATTAAACTGATCACAGAGTATTTTTACAGTGTGGTGCTGCTCCTTTTCCAAAATCTAAATGTTATAGTACTGGAGCCAAACTTGTTGTTTACTGTTTCCATCAGAAGGACGGACGTCACTTTATCAGCCTTACTTACTGTTCCACAATATCAATAACCTGCAGTATTTAAATCCACTGTATCTCAGTTATTGTATATGCAGAATCAAATGACATGTAGTCTATATTGCAAATGTTATATTTTATAAATTAAGAAACAGGTAACAGTTGTTGAGTTGGTTAATGAACAGGTTCCACAACAAATGTTCCATGTACAGACCTTTACACAGTGTTGACGTGGCATGTACACACAAAGATACTGTTTTTACCTCACCATCATAACTACACAAAAATTTTAGCAGCTTACACTTTGATAATGATCCGTCTGTAGATGTCTGCAGGTACCACCTCTAACACGTGACATTTACAGCTCCTGTTCACCACAGGTTGAAAAATACTTCCACTTTCAGTTGGTGAGTAAACAAACAGATAGAAAGACGTAGATACAGTCAGTGAATGTCGACAGTTTCTGTGTCCTGGATGTTTAATAGAGTTAATTTTACAGCTACAGATTGACATGATCAGCTGAATATTGATATATTGATCACCCTGGTGTAGCTGTGTGTAGTTCATGTTCGGGTGGTTTGTGTCTTGACTGTGACATTAGATCAGTTACTGTATTCATCTAAACCAGACACACTGCTGTTCTTTGTAAAGATAGTTCATTGATTAATTAGTGTAATTAGTCTAATCACAGGAACTGCTCTGGATTGGATGAGTAGTTTCCTCTTTTTAATCGCTTTAAGAGTTTGCTCAACTTAACTCAGCTGTCAGTCTGACCATCAACGTGTGGTTACCTTTAATACTTATTTATCATTAACACACACTGCGCTGTGTTCACAGTCAAGGAGGTCTGACATGATTCTCTATGCAGAGCCAAAGTCAGAAAGGTGGAACCAGAGAAACGGTTCTCAGGCAGAAAAAACTGGTTCCAGCGCTCTACGTGACCGACTAAGACTTGATGAACTCCATTTTTAGAATAGCACACGCAGGAGTGGTTTCTGGTTTCTGGCCTTTCTCAGCTTATTGTCTGGTATGTCACAAGCAAGATCAGCAGCAAGATCAGGCTAGCAGGCTGATCGACACAGGTTATGACCAAGAGGAAACTGTGAAGTTATGGAAAACGTTCAGAAAGGAAAGAGCCAGGTCCCGATGATAACACTGGATGAAGTGAGCTCGTATGGGGAATCCTGTTTCATTTACATATGGACGGCAGAGGGCTGTTTGATCAGATCTGAATTGGGACTTGATCAACTGATTAAAACACAAATTAGTTATTTGGAATCAAAACACCTTTATGATCTTTATTGTGCAGTGGTAAAGACTGAATCTGTGTATTTCTGTTCTTTTGACAGTGAAAGATGAAGCAGAGGTTGAAAGCTGTCGCAGGAGCTGTAAGACATTCAGCATCTAACTCTTAAGGACTAAATCAAAAGGTTTTTGTGCTCTGTTCAGATTGGATCAAACCATGAATAAAGCTCATCTAACATTCAGACATCACTAACAGATTTGGATCAAACATACACATTTATGTACCACACTCCCAGCAGCAGAAGTGAATCAGTAGTTCAACCTGAACAACTTAAAACCAGTGTATTAATTTTGGATAGAAAGAGTCTGAATAATTTCTTCTTCACTGGTGCTAACTGAATAAATCTGCACATTTCTGTTTGTTTGTTTTTTCAGTTAAAGATGATCAACAATTCAGGAGCAGTTTGGATGGAACTATACGACCCACCTGTGAGTTTAACGGAGTCAGAGCTGCTGTTTGATTAAGTCTCCTGACACAGTGGCGTGGTGGTTAGCTCCCGCCACCTGAGAAACAAGGTAAAGGTTCGATTCCACAGCCCCGGCTGAGGTGGAGGTTCTCCTTGTGTCAGCGTGGGTCTCCAGCTTTATCCACAGTTCAAAAAACATGAGCGTTAGGTTGATGTGCATTAGTGATGACTCAATAAATCTTTATATTTCTGTTGTGACAGTGAAAGATGATCCAGACACCACACACACTCAAAGCAGCAAAAGGGATTCACTGCGACCTGACAGTGAGTTAACTGAACTGACTCACAGTTATTCTGCTCTGTGATCACATCTGAAAGTCAGAGAACCTATTTTTTCAACATTAGTGACAACCTCCTTTGTTTACACAGTGAGGATCCTGTCCAGGAGCTCTGCTATAGGGAAATATGAAGGCGATACCAAAGAGAAAACTGAAGACCTGAATGAACTGAAACACATCGAAGACCCTCTGCAGTTTAAACAACACAGCCACTACAGCTGCTCTGAAAGGCATCGACAAGTGATCGAACCCAGTAACTGATATTTGATGTTCAATACCCTATGGACGCTGTTTCTCAGTGAGCTGTCTGTCATTTTATTTTGGAATATTGTTATGTACAGCTGTAGGGTTGGAGATCCTGGAAAAACAGTTCGAATGGGCCACATTTTGAAAATACACAATCAAAAGTCCAAGCTGCTTTCCTCAGACTTCTCTCTGAAGCCACGCCTCCAGAGCACAGGGACACCGTTCACATCAAGGTGAAGCCACAAAGGTATCACCCTTGGAGGGAGGGACAGAGATGGCAGTTTGATTGACACATCACGATCCAATCATTGAGGTTGATGTGTGGTGACGTGTGTTTTTATCATCTACAATGTAATTTTTGTAGCTGTTCAAGCTGGGCTAATGCCACCAGGATCTGGTTCCTGATGCGGCTCTTTCCTAATCACTAAATATTTTACGTTATGATGTAAAAAGTATTTTATTGATGACTTATTTGCAATACACTGTACATTTTATAATATTGTCACTGGTGAGAGAGTCATTTGATCACTTGTATTTTCCTTATCATTCCTTATGTCAGAGAACGTGAGGGTGTAGGTTTGGTCTCAACATGCCCCACCCCTCCAAAACAAATAAGCAGTCTTGTATAAAGTACTTGAAAGCAATACTTGAGTAAAAGTATCTTACCAGAAAATGACTTTGGTAGAAGTTAAAGTCACCTTGTAGAATATTATTTGAGTAAAAGTCTTGAAATACCTGACATTAAATGCACTTAAGTCTCAAAAGTCAAAATACCCGGAAAATTCCCGGAAATTTTTCGGAAAACTCCTGCTGGCTTTATCTGGTTCAGGAGGTTCTTGTTACTGACGATCCAGAGTTTGTTGTTAGGAAAGCAGCATCTGTAAAAATCTGTAAATAAACTGATCTGTCTTGTATCTGTGCTCCGTCTGTTCTTTATTTCTCCATGAAGTTACTCATATATCGTGTGTTTAGATGCCTTTTAATCTGAGAAAAAAGAAAAGAGGGCAAAAAGAAGAAGAAACTGATTGACAGACGTCAATCATCAGGTTATGCAGTGAATGTTGGGTGCAAATAAAGAGGAAATCAGGTCAAAACAAAACAGACACTAAAGCAGTGGCATTTTTACATGTAAAACTGGTGGGAGAGAGAGAGAGAGAGAGAGAGAGAGAGAGAGAGAGAGCAATGACACAGGCCTGAATGAAGAACACAATATGTCATAAGTGACAAAACCAAACGAGAACAGAAGGAACAGCACAGAGCTCAGTATCAATGAGGAGCACACACACCACTGTCAGGGATACACACCCATCTACGACGACAACAACAACAACAACAACAACAGCCTCATGACAACAACAACAACAACAACAACCACCTGACGACACTCTTCACCATCTGTAGTGATCATCCAGCACAACAACAATTAATGACAGACGTGAATCGTCCCGCTGCTTTAAATCTATAACAACATATTGATCCGTTTAAATAGAATAAACAAACATGGCGGACGCACAGAGCAGCAGCACAAAGGCAGCATGATGATGATGATGGTCTTTCACTCACCAAGGCTGGACTGCTGGATCTGTGGTGACCCGGAGCTGGACCTCACGCTGAAGCACTTCACTCCCACCCAGGTCCATCAGAACATTTGGTCGGTGTTCGCTGCGGTCTGCGGTCAGTGTGAGCTCCTGCAGGCCGGTCCGAGCTCCGACAGTCCGGTCCGAGCTCCAACAGTCCGGTCCGGGCTCCTGCAGGCCGGTCCGCCTCGGCAGGTGTTCTCATGGATGGACGTTGACAGAGACAGAGACGTGTCACCGGTCGGAGGCTCGGTGTGGCGGTACAGGTGGTGTCACACTTCAACTGCTCTGTTTCTCAGGCCGTGTTTTCACAGCACAGTCAAACTGGTGTCTGAATGACTGGACAAACTCTGTCAATCAGCTTTGTATCGATCAGGTATCGATCACACGGTGAAAACCTCTGTTCACCTGAGAGACGTCCTTCATTTGTTCCGGGTTAGCGTTAGCTACATCAGCTAGGTCCAAGGTTAGCTAACAAAGGTCCCGCTTTTGTTTTCCCGCTTCTTGTCGACAGTGCAGACGTCACAGACGGAGAGCCAATCAACGCTGTGGTGTGGCAGCGGGCTGGCCGCCCCTGCCCATCACATCATGTCATCTACATTAACAGATTAACACTCTGAGCATGCGCAGTCATGTTTCCTCGTGTACACAGTACATGGATCTATTATAAGAACTGGATATGGCGCCGTCCCTCAGCCGACACGTCGGTTTTTCCCAGTGCCCAAAAACCATTTATCCCATAGAGCGCAATAGTAAAAGAGACGGCTGTCAAACTGTTCACAGGACACCTCCAGCTGTAACCACCGTTAATTACTGATCTTTCTATTGAATATTTTTAAGTCATGGACTTTTATCCATCAAAAAGTTTTCAAAAGGCCAGAAAAGCCCCAGAAAAGCCTCTTTTCCCATGGTGACGTCACAGCTGTGCGCGGGCACTCCCAAAGCGCGGTCGTGTTGTGTCTCGGGAACGAGGATGGCCGAAACTTAACGAGGACTCTGTTCGGCACAAAACTGAGTCAGAAAAGTGAAAAAAACGACTCAGAGGTGAGTTTTCATTTGGACACATGGAGTTGATTTAACTTTATGAGTTTGTGTTTATGGTGTGTTAGCAGTGTCTCATCGCGGCTGAAGTTCAACACCTGTTCTCGGTTCACAACGTCCACGTTAATTATTTTACGGCTTAATATTCCTCGGTGGTAAAATGTAAACTGAGACTTGGCCTCCATGGGTCGGTGTTTGTGGCCTGAGATGGTGCAGCCTGCTCCCTGTCTTCCACCCGGGCCTGAGGAGAAGGACCGTCCTGGACGTCCTCACCATCGTCTCTCCTCCTCAGCACGTCGTCAGTGTGTGTTCAGTGTACAGTATGCTACACTAAATGTTCACTTACATTCATTATTAAATTGTTTGAAAAACATGCTTGTGACTTTTTCCCCCCTGAATCCAATATCTGCAGCAGTGTCTGAGGCATTCATGTATATACTGAAATACCTGGTTGTGTAGCAGCTGCATGAGTGGACACTGACGTCCTACGTGTTGTGGAAATACTGTAAGGTTAAACTGTTTAATAACAAAGAGTCACAGCCACCTGAAGGCTTAATGATGATGATGAAACTAGCTATAAACACACGCAGTAAAGACAAGGAAGATGCTTTTTTCTGACTGTAAGTAAATGAAATTCAAAGAGCTGTAATTTTCCTTAAACACACAGTATGTCTTACAAAAACAAACCACATGTGGCTGAGTTTATAACACCACCACCAGCATCCTGTAGATACAACTGTAGATCTGTGCAGCAAAGAAATTAGGTGTAGGGTAAATATACTCTTTTCTCATCCATGGGTACACGCTCACGCCACACATACTCACAGAGCAGGCAGGCCCTCAATGCTGTATACAGGAAGAAGGCGGGGTAAATTAACGGAGGCAGCCAGCCCCATGCACATACACGGGGCTACATAGATGTAACAGACGTGAGTTGGCAGACAAAGACGATGGTTTTCACAGGCATTTATTTGGCGGGACAGACCTGCGGGCGACAGTTCAGTTACCAATTTGTCGTCATCCGTCTTTTTTGAATCTTTCTCACCCCTCAGCCATAGTAAACAGCACTGTTCTAGACATATTTTTCTCTGTAACATTTGTAATAAAACATTTTCAAAATAAAGTACAAAAATACAGTACACATGTAATTTTAGACAAAAAAATTGTATTGCATGAGTAATGCGCCATCCTGTGGCTAAACGAAAATACGCAGCATTTACTACGTTTAAAAACTCTTGGCACGAAAAGAAAAGATAACAAACCTGCGGGCGACAGTTCAGTTACCAATTTGTCGTCATCCGTCTTTTTTGAATCTTTCTCACCCTAAACATACAGAATGACACTCATTACACACACACGCCGAGACCCACAGTCTCTGTAAGTAACATTAGCTCTAACCGAGGCAGTGTTGCTGCCGAGTGGCCGCCAAATGGCGCCGAAATAGGGAACAGAAAACCAGTTTATAAAACTCATTTAGCACGAAGAGAACCCACTGCGAACAGCTAATAAACATGTTTACATTCTCCATATACATTTTCCTCCGCACATGTTACGGTTTAAACCGTCATTACACTGAAAACATCAAAATACGTTGGAGAGACTTTCTAGCCCAACTCACCCTCAGCCATAGTAAACAGGAAGCAGAGCAGAGGGGCGGGGGCAGAGCAGCGTTGCCGTAGCCGCTGGCCGCGGTCAAACTAATGGGGCAGATCTGACCACGCCGGAGGCAGCCAGCCCCATACACATACACGGGGCTACACAGAGACCAGGAAGCAGAGCAGAGGGGCGGGGGCAGAGCAGCGTTGCCGTAGCCGCTGGCCGCGGTCAAACTAATGGGGCAGATCTGACCACGCCGGAGGCAGCCAGCCCCATACACATACACGGGGCTACACAGAGACCAGGAAGCAGAGCAGAGGGGCGGGGGCAGAGCAGCGTTGCCGTAGCCGCTGGCCGCGGTCAAACTAATGGGGCAGATCTGACCACGCCGGAGGCAGCCAGCCCCATACACATACACGGGGCTACACAGAGACCAGGAAGCAGAGCAGAGGGGCGGGGGCAGAGCAGCCTTGCCGTAGCCGCTGGCCGCGGTCAAACTAATGGGGCAGATCTGACCACGCCGGAGGCAGCCAGCCCCATACACATACACGGGGCTACACAGAGACCAGGAAGCAGAGCAGAGGGGCGGGGGCAGAGCAGCCTTGCCGTAGCCGCTGGCCGCGGTCAAACTAATGGGGCAGATCTGACCACGCCGGAGGCAGCCAGCCCCATACACATACACGGGGCTACACAGAGACCAGGAAGCAGAGCAGAGGGGCGGGGGCAGAGCAGCCTTGCCGTAGCCGCTGGCCGCGGTCAAACTAATGGGGCAGATCTGACCACGCCGGAGGCAGCCAGCCCCATACACATACACGGGGCTACACAGAGACCAGGAAGCAGAGCAGAGGGGCGGGGGCAGAGCAGCCTTGCCGTAGCCGCTGGCCGCGGTCAAACTAATGGGGCAGATCTGACCACGCCGGAGGCAGCCAGCCCCATACACATACACGGGGCTACACAGAGACCAGGAAGCAGAGCAGAGGGGCGGGGGCAGAGCAGCCTTGCCGTAGCCGCTGGCCGCGGTCAAACTAATGGGGCAGATCTGACCACGCCGGAGGCAGCCAGCCCCATACACATACACGGGGCTACACAGAGACCAGGAAGCAGAGCAGAGGGGCGGGGGCAGAGCAGCCTTGCCGTAGCCGCTGGCCGCGGTCAAACTAATGGGGCAGATCTGACCACGCCGGAGGCAGCCAGCCCCATACACATACACGGGGCTACACAGAGACCAGGAAGCAGAGCAGAGGGGCGGGGGCAGAGCAGCCTTGCCGTAGCCGCTGGCCGCGGTCAAACTAATGGGGCAGATCTGACCACGCCGGAGGCAGCCAGCCCCATACACATACACGGGGCTACACAGAGACCAGGAAGCAGAGCAGAGGGGCGGGGGCAGAGCAGCCTTGCCGTAGCCGCTGGCCGCGGTCAAACTAATGGGGCAGATCTGACCACGCCGGAGGCAGCCAGCCCCATACACATACACGGGGCTACACAGAGACCAGGAAGCAGAGCAGAGGGGCGGGGGCAGAGCAGCCTTGCCGTAGCCGCTGGCCGCGGTCAAACTAATGGGGCAGATCTGACCACGCCGGAGGCAGCCAGCCCCATACACATACACGGGGCTACACAGAGACCAGGAAGCAGAGCAGAGGGGCGGGGGCAGAGCAGCCTTGCCGTAGCCGCTGGCCGCGGTCAAACTAATGGGGCAGATCTGACCACGCCGGAGGCAGCCAGCCCCATACACATACACGGGGCTACACAGAGACCAGGAAGCAGAGCAGAGGGGCGGGGGCAGAGCAGCCTTGCCGTAGCCGCTGGCCGCGGTCAAACTAATGGGGCAGATCTGACCACGCCGGAGGCAGCCAGCCCCATACACATACACGGGGCTACACAGAGACCAGGAAGCAGAGCAGAGGGGCGGGGGCAGAGCAGCCTTGCCGTAGCCGCTGGCCGCGGTCAAACTAATGGGGCAGATCTGACCACGCCGGAGGCAGCCAGCCCCATACACATACACGGGGCTACACAGAGACCAGGAAGCAGAGCAGAGGGGCGGGGGCAGAGCAGCCTTGCCGTAGCCGCTGGCCGCGGTCAAACTAATGGGGCAGATCTGACCACGCCGGAGGCAGCCAGCCCCATACACATACACGGGGCTACACAGAGACCAGGAAGCAGAGCAGAGGGGCGGGGGCAGAGCAGCCTTGCCGTAGCCGCTGGCCGCGGTCAAACTAATGGGGCAGATCTGACCACGCCGGAGGCAGCCAGCCCCATACACATACACGGGGCTACACAGAGACCAGGAAGCAGAGCAGAGGGGCGGGGGCAGAGCAGCCTTGCCGTAGCCGCTGGCCGCGGTCAAACTAATGGGGCAGATCTGACCACGCCGGAGGCAGCCAGCCCCATACACATACACGGGGCTACACAGAGACCAGGAAGCAGAGCAGAGGGGCGGGGGCAGAGCAGCCTTGCCGTAGCCGCTGGCCGCGGTCAAACTAATGGGGCAGATCTGACCACGCCGGAGGCAGCCAGCCCCATACACATACACGGGGCTACACAGAGACCAGGAAGCAGAGCAGAGGGGCGGGGGCAGAGCAGCCTTGCCGTAGCCGCTGGCCGCGGTCAAACTAATGGGGCAGATCTGACCACGCCGGAGGCAGCCAGCCCCATACACATACACGGGGCTACACAGAGACCAGGAAGCAGAGCAGAGGGGCGGGGGCAGAGCAGCCTTGCCGTAGCCGCTGGCCGCGGTCAAACTAATGGGGCAGATCTGACCACGCCGGAGGCAGCCAGCCCCATACACATACACGGGGCTACACAGAGACCAGGAAGCAGAGCAGAGGGGCGGGGGCAGAGCAGCCTTGCCGTAGCCGCTGGCCGCGGTCAAACTAATGGGGCAGATCTGACCACGCCGGAGGCAGCCAGCCCCATACACATACACGGGGCTACACAGAGACCAGGAAGCAGAGCAGAGGGGCGGGGGCAGAGCAGCCTTGCCGTAGCCGCTGGCCGCGGTCAAACTAATGGGGCAGATCTGACCACGCCGGAGGCAGCCAGCCCCATACACATACACGGGGCTACACAGAGACCAGGAAGCAGAGCAGAGGGGCGGGGGCAGAGCAGCCTTGCCGTAGCCGCTGGCCGCGGTCAAACTAATGGGGCAGATCTGACCACGCCGGAGGCAGCCAGCCCCATACACATACACGGGGCTACACAGAGACCAGGAAGCAGAGCAGAGGGGCGGGGGCAGAGCAGCCTTGCCGTAGCCGCTGGCCGCGGTCAAACTAATGGGGCAGATCTGACCACGCCGGAGGCAGCCAGCCCCATACACATACACGGGGCTACACAGAGACCAGGAAGCAGAGCAGAGGGGCGGGGGCAGAGCAGCCTTGCCGTAGCCGCTGGCCGCGGTCAAACTAATGGGGCAGATCTGACCACGCCGGAGGCAGCCAGCCCCATACACATACACGGGGCTACACAGAGACCAGGAAGCAGAGCAGAGGGGCGGGGGCAGAGCAGCCTTGCCGTAGCCGCTGGCCGCGGTCAAACTAATGGGGCAGATCTGACCACGCCGGAGGCAGCCAGCCCCATACACATACACGGGGCTACACAGAGACCAGGAAGCAGAGCAGAGGGGCGGGGGCAGAGCAGCCTTGCCGTAGCCGCTGGCCGCGGTCAAACTAATGGGGCAGATCTGACCACGCCGGAGGCAGCCAGCCCCATACACATACACGGGGCTACACAGAGACCAGGAAGCAGAGCAGAGGGGCGGGGGCAGAGCAGCCTTGCCGTAGCCGCTGGCCGCGGTCAAACTAATGGGGCAGATCTGACCACGCCGGAGGCAGCCAGCCCCATACACATACACGGGGCTACACAGAGACCAGGAAGCAGAGCAGAGGGGCGGGGGCAGAGCAGCCTTGCCGTAGCCGCTGGCCGCGGTCAAACTAATGGGGCAGATCTGACCACGCCGGAGGCAGCCAGCCCCATACACATACACGGGGCTACACAGAGACCAGGAAGCAGAGCAGAGGGGCGGGGGCAGAGCAGCCTTGCCGTAGCCGCTGGCCGCGGTCAAACTAATGGGGCAGATCTGACCACGCCGGAGGCAGCCAGCCCCATACACATACACGGGGCTACACAGAGACCAGGAAGCAGAGCAGAGGGGCGGGGGCAGAGCAGCCTTGCCGTAGCCGCTGGCCGCGGTCAAACTAATGGGGCAGATCTGACCACGCCGGAGGCAGCCAGCCCCATACACATACACGGGGCTACACAGAGACCAGGAAGCAGAGCAGAGGGGCGGGGGCAGAGCAGCCTTGCCGTAGCCGCTGGCCGCGGTCAAACTAATGGGGCAGATCTGACCACGCCGGAGGCAGCCAGCCCCATACACATACACGGGGCTACACAGAGACCAGGAAGCAGAGCAGAGGGGCGGGGGCAGAGCAGCCTTGCCGTAGCCGCTGGCCGCGGTCAAACTAATGGGGCAGATCTGACCACGCCGGAGGCAGCCAGCCCCATACACATACACGGGGCTACACAGAGACCAGGAAGCAGAGCAGAGGGGCGGGGGCAGAGCAGCCTTGCCGTAGCCGCTGGCCGCGGTCAAACTAATGGGGCAGATCTGACCACGCCGGAGGCAGCCAGCCCCATACACATACACGGGGCTACACAGAGACCAGGAAGCAGAGCAGAGGGGCGGGGGCAGAGCAGCCTTGCCGTAGCCGCTGGCCGCGGTCAAACTAATGGGGCAGATCTGACCACGCCGGAGGCAGCCAGCCCCATACACATACACGGGGCTACACAGAGACCAGGAAGCAGAGCAGAGGGGCGGGGGCAGAGCAGCCTTGCCGTAGCCGCTGGCCGCGGTCAAACTAATGGGGCAGATCTGACCACGCCGGAGGCAGCCAGCCCCATACACATACACGGGGCTACACAGAGACCAGGAAGCAGAGCAGAGGGGCGGGGGCAGAGCAGCCTTGCCGTAGCCGCTGGCCGCGGTCAAACTAATGGGGCAGATCTGACCACGCCGGAGGCAGCCAGCCCCATACACATACACGGGGCTACACAGAGACCAGGAAGCAGAGCAGAGGGGCGGGGGCAGAGCAGCCTTGCCGTAGCCGCTGGCCGCGGTCAAACTAATGGGGCAGATCTGACCACGCCGGAGGCAGCCAGCCCCATACACATACACGGGGCTACACAGAGACCAGGAAGCAGAGCAGAGGGGCGGGGGCAGAGCAGCCTTGCCGTAGCCGCTGGCCGCGGTCAAACTAATGGGGCAGATCTGACCACGCCGGAGGCAGCCAGCCCCATACACATACACGGGGCTACACAGAGACCAGGAAGCAGAGCAGAGGGGCGGGGGCAGAGCAGCCTTGCCGTAGCCGCTGGCCGCGGTCAAACTAATGGGGCAGATCTGACCACGCCGGAGGCAGCCAGCCCCATACACATACACGGGGCTACACAGAGACCAGGAAGCAGAGCAGAGGGGCGGGGGCAGAGCAGCCTTGCCGTAGCCGCTGGCCGCGGTCAAACTAATGGGGCAGATCTGACCACGCCGGAGGCAGCCAGCCCCATACACATACACGGGGCTACACAGAGACCAGGAAGCAGAGCAGAGGGGCGGGGGCAGAGCAGCCTTGCCGTAGCCGCTGGCCGCGGTCAAACTAATGGGGCAGATCTGACCACGCCGGAGGCAGCCAGCCCCATACACATACACGGGGCTACACAGAGACCAGGAAGCAGAGCAGAGGGGCGGGGGCAGAGCAGCCTTGCCGTAGCCGCTGGCCGCGGTCAAACTAATGGGGCAGATCTGACCACGCCGGAGGCAGCCAGCCCCATACACATACACGGGGCTACACAGAGACCAGGAAGCAGAGCAGAGGGGCGGGGGCAGAGCAGCCTTGCCGTAGCCGCTGGCCGCGGTCAAACTAATGGGGCAGATCTGACCACGCCGGAGGCAGCCAGCCCCATACACATACACGGGGCTACACAGAGACCAGGAAGCAGAGCAGAGGGGCGGGGGCAGAGCAGCCTTGCCGTAGCCGCTGGCCGCGGTCAAACTAATGGGGCAGATCTGACCACGCCGGAGGCAGCCAGCCCCATACACATACACGGGGCTACACAGAGACCAGGAAGCAGAGCAGAGGGGCGGGGGCAGAGCAGCCTTGCCGTAGCCGCTGGCCGCGGTCAAACTAATGGGGCAGATCTGACCACGCCGGAGGCAGCCAGCCCCATACACATACACGGGGCTACACAGAGACCAGGAAGCAGAGCAGAGGGGCGGGGGCAGAGCAGCCTTGCCGTAGCCGCTGGCCGCGGTCAAACTAATGGGGCAGATCTGACCACGCCGGAGGCAGCCAGCCCCATACACATACACGGGGCTACACAGAGACCAGGAAGCAGAGCAGAGGGGCGGGGGCAGAGCAGCCTTGCCGTAGCCGCTGGCCGCGGTCAAACTAATGGGGCAGATCTGACCACGCCGGAGGCAGCCAGCCCCATACACATACACGGGGCTACACAGAGACCAGGAAGCAGAGCAGAGGGGCGGGGGCAGAGCAGCCTTGCCGTAGCCGCTGGCCGCGGTCAAACTAATGGGGCAGATCTGACCACGCCGGAGGCAGCCAGCCCCATACACATACACGGGGCTACACAGAGACCAGGAAGCAGAGCAGAGGGGCGGGGGCAGAGCAGCCTTGCCGTAGCCGCTGGCCGCGGTCAAACTAATGGGGCAGATCTGACCACGCCGGAGGCAGCCAGCCCCATACACATACACGGGGCTACACAGAGACCAGGAAGCAGAGCAGAGGGGCGGGGGCAGAGCAGCCTTGCCGTAGCCGCTGGCCGCGGTCAAACTAATGGGGCAGATCTGACCACGCCGGAGGCAGCCAGCCCCATACACATACACGGGGCTACACAGAGACCAGGAAGCAGAGCAGAGGGGCGGGGGCAGAGCAGCCTTGCCGTAGCCGCTGGCCGCGGTCAAACTAATGGGGCAGATCTGACCACGCCGGAGGCAGCCAGCCCCATACACATACACGGGGCTACACAGAGACCAGGAAGCAGAGCAGAGGGGCGGGGGCAGAGCAGCCTTGCCGTAGCCGCTGGCCGCGGTCAAACTAATGGGGCAGATCTGACCACGCCGGAGGCAGCCAGCCCCATACACATACACGGGGCTACACAGAGACCAGGAAGCAGAGCAGAGGGGCGGGGGCAGAGCAGCCTTGCCGTAGCCGCTGGCCGCGGTCAAACTAATGGGGCAGATCTGACCACGCCGGAGGCAGCCAGCCCCATACACATACACGGGGCTACACAGAGACCAGGAAGCAGAGCAGAGGGGCGGGGGCAGAGCAGCCTTGCCGTAGCCGCTGGCCGCGGTCAAACTAATGGGGCAGATCTGACCACGCCGGAGGCAGCCAGCCCCATACACATACACGGGGCTACACAGAGACCAGGAAGCAGAGCAGAGGGGCGGGGGCAGAGCAGCCTTGCCGTAGCCGCTGGCCGCGGTCAAACTAATGGGGCAGATCTGACCACGCCGGAGGCAGCCAGCCCCATACACATACACGGGGCTACACAGAGACCAGGAAGCAGAGCAGAGGGGCGGGGGCAGAGCAGCCTTGCCGTAGCCGCTGGCCGCGGTCAAACTAATGGGGCAGATCTGACCACGCCGGAGGCAGCCAGCCCCATACACATACACGGGGCTACACAGAGACCAGGAAGCAGAGCAGAGGGGCGGGGGCAGAGCAGCCTTGCCGTAGCCGCTGGCCGCGGTCAAACTAATGGGGCAGATCTGACCACGCCGGAGGCAGCCAGCCCCATACACATACACGGGGCTACACAGAGACCAGGAAGCAGAGCAGAGGGGCGGGGGCAGAGCAGCCTTGCCGTAGCCGCTGGCCGCGGTCAAACTAATGGGGCAGATCTGACCACGCCGGAGGCAGCCAGCCCCATACACATACACGGGGCTACACAGAGACCAGGAAGCAGAGCAGAGGGGCGGGGGCAGAGCAGCCTTGCCGTAGCCGCTGGCCGCGGTCAAACTAATGGGGCAGATCTGACCACGCCGGAGGCAGCCAGCCCCATACACATACACGGGGCTACACAGAGACCAGGAAGCAGAGCAGAGGGGCGGGGGCAGAGCAGCCTTGCCGTAGCCGCTGGCCGCGGTCAAACTAATGGGGCAGATCTGACCACGCCGGAGGCAGCCAGCCCCATACACATACACGGGGCTACACAGAGACCAGGAAGCAGAGCAGAGGGGCGGGGGCAGAGCAGCCTTGCCGTAGCCGCTGGCCGCGGTCAAACTAATGGGGCAGATCTGACCACGCCGGAGGCAGCCAGCCCCATACACATACACGGGGCTACACAGAGACCAGGAAGCAGAGCAGAGGGGCGGGGGCAGAGCAGCCTTGCCGTAGCCGCTGGCCGCGGTCAAACTAATGGGGCAGATCTGACCACGCCGGAGGCAGCCAGCCCCATACACATACACGGGGCTACACAGAGACCAGGAAGCAGAGCAGAGGGGCGGGGGCAGAGCAGCCTTGCCGTAGCCGCTGGCCGCGGTCAAACTAATGGGGCAGATCTGACCACGCCGGAGGCAGCCAGCCCCATACACATACACGGGGCTACACAGAGACCAGGAAGCAGAGCAGAGGGGCGGGGGCAGAGCAGCCTTGCCGTAGCCGCTGGCCGCGGTCAAACTAATGGGGCAGATCTGACCACGCCGGAGGCAGCCAGCCCCATACACATACACGGGGCTACACAGAGACCAGGAAGCAGAGCAGAGGGGCGGGGGCAGAGCAGCCTTGCCGTAGCCGCTGGCCGCGGTCAAACTAATGGGGCAGATCTGACCACGCCGGAGGCAGCCAGCCCCATACACATACACGGGGCTACACAGAGACCAGGAAGCAGAGCAGAGGGGCGGGGGCAGAGCAGCCTTGCCGTAGCCGCTGGCCGCGGTCAAACTAATGGGGCAGATCTGACCACGCCGGAGGCAGCCAGCCCCATACACATACACGGGGCTACACAGAGACCAGGAAGCAGAGCAGAGGGGCGGGGGCAGAGCAGCCTTGCCGTAGCCGCTGGCCGCGGTCAAACTAATGGGGCAGATCTGACCACGCCGGAGGCAGCCAGCCCCATACACATACACGGGGCTACACAGAGACCAGGAAGCAGAGCAGAGGGGCGGGGGCAGAGCAGCCTTGCCGTAGCCGCTGGCCGCGGTCAAACTAATGGGGCAGATCTGACCACGCCGGAGGCAGCCAGCCCCATACACATACACGGGGCTACACAGAGACCAGGAAGCAGAGCAGAGGGGCGGGGGCAGAGCAGCCTTGCCGTAGCCGCTGGCCGCGGTCAAACTAATGGGGCAGATCTGACCACGCCGGAGGCAGCCAGCCCCATACACATACACGGGGCTACACAGAGACCAGGAAGCAGAGCAGAGGGGCGGGGGCAGAGCAGCCTTGCCGTAGCCGCTGGCCGCGGTCAAACTAATGGGGCAGATCTGACCACGCCGGAGGCAGCCAGCCCCATACACATACACGGGGCTACACAGAGACCAGGAAGCAGAGCAGAGGGGCGGGGGCAGAGCAGCCTTGCCGTAGCCGCTGGCCGCGGTCAAACTAATGGGGCAGATCTGACCACGCCGGAGGCAGCCAGCCCCATACACATACACGGGGCTACACAGAGACCAGGAAGCAGAGCAGAGGGGCGGGGGCAGAGCAGCCTTGCCGTAGCCGCTGGCCGCGGTCAAACTAATGGGGCAGATCTGACCACGCCGGAGGCAGCCAGCCCCATACACATACACGGGGCTACACAGAGACCAGGAAGCAGAGCAGAGGGGCGGGGGCAGAGCAGCCTTGCCGTAGCCGCTGGCCGCGGTCAAACTAATGGGGCAGATCTGACCACGCCGGAGGCAGCCAGCCCCATACACATACACGGGGCTACACAGAGACCAGGAAGCAGAGCAGAGGGGCGGGGGCAGAGCAGCCTTGCCGTAGCCGCTGGCCGCGGTCAAACTAATGGGGCAGATCTGACCACGCCGGAGGCAGCCAGCCCCATACACATACACGGGGCTACACAGAGACCAGGAAGCAGAGCAGAGGGGCGGGGGCAGAGCAGCCTTGCCGTAGCCGCTGGCCGCGGTCAAACTAATGGGGCAGATCTGACCACGCCGGAGGCAGCCAGCCCCATACACATACACGGGGCTACACAGAGACCAGGAAGCAGAGCAGAGGGGCGGGGGCAGAGCAGCCTTGCCGTAGCCGCTGGCCGCGGTCAAACTAATGGGGCAGATCTGACCACGCCGGAGGCAGCCAGCCCCATACACATACACGGGGCTACACAGAGACCAGGAAGCAGAGCAGAGGGGCGGGGGCAGAGCAGCCTTGCCGTAGCCGCTGGCCGCGGTCAAACTAATGGGGCAGATCTGACCACGCCGGAGGCAGCCAGCCCCATACACATACACGGGGCTACACAGAGACCAGGAAGCAGAGCAGAGGGGCGGGGGCAGAGCAGCCTTGCCGTAGCCGCTGGCCGCGGTCAAACTAATGGGGCAGATCTGACCACGCCGGAGGCAGCCAGCCCCATACACATACACGGGGCTACACAGAGACCAGGAAGCAGAGCAGAGGGGCGGGGGCAGAGCAGCCTTGCCGTAGCCGCTGGCCGCGGTCAAACTAATGGGGCAGATCTGACCACGCCGGAGGCAGCCAGCCCCATACACATACACGGGGCTACACAGAGACCAGGAAGCAGAGCAGAGGGGCGGGGGCAGAGCAGCCTTGCCGTAGCCGCTGGCCGCGGTCAAACTAATGGGGCAGATCTGACCACGCCGGAGGCAGCCAGCCCCATACACATACACGGGGCTACACAGAGACCAGGAAGCAGAGCAGAGGGGCGGGGGCAGAGCAGCCTTGCCGTAGCCGCTGGCCGCGGTCAAACTAATGGGGCAGATCTGACCACGCCGGAGGCAGCCAGCCCCATACACATACACGGGGCTACACAGAGACCAGGAAGCAGAGCAGAGGGGCGGGGGCAGAGCAGCCTTGCCGTAGCCGCTGGCCGCGGTCAAACTAATGGGGCAGATCTGACCACGCCGGAGGCAGCCAGCCCCATACACATACACGGGGCTACACAGAGACCAGGAAGCAGAGCAGAGGGGCGGGGGCAGAGCAGCCTTGCCGTAGCCGCTGGCCGCGGTCAAACTAATGGGGCAGATCTGACCACGCCGGAGGCAGCCAGCCCCATACACATACACGGGGCTACACAGAGACCAGGAAGCAGAGCAGAGGGGCGGGGGCAGAGCAGCCTTGCCGTAGCCGCTGGCCGCGGTCAAACTAATGGGGCAGATCTGACCACGCCGGAGGCAGCCAGCCCCATACACATACACGGGGCTACACAGAGACCAGGAAGCAGAGCAGAGGGGCGGGGGCAGAGCAGCCTTGCCGTAGCCGCTGGCCGCGGTCAAACTAATGGGGCAGATCTGACCACGCCGGAGGCAGCCAGCCCCATACACATACACGGGGCTACACAGAGACCAGGAAGCAGAGCAGAGGGGCGGGGGCAGAGCAGCCTTGCCGTAGCCGCTGGCCGCGGTCAAACTAATGGGGCAGATCTGACCACGCCGGAGGCAGCCAGCCCCATACACATACACGGGGCTACACAGAGACCAGGAAGCAGAGCAGAGGGGCGGGGGCAGAGCAGCCTTGCCGTAGCCGCTGGCCGCGGTCAAACTAATGGGGCAGATCTGACCACGCCGGAGGCAGCCAGCCCCATACACATACACGGGGCTACACAGAGACCAGGAAGCAGAGCAGAGGGGCGGGGGCAGAGCAGCCTTGCCGTAGCCGCTGGCCGCGGTCAAACTAATGGGGCAGATCTGACCACGCCGGAGGCAGCCAGCCCCATACACATACACGGGGCTACACAGAGACCAGGAAGCAGAGCAGAGGGGCGGGGGCAGAGCAGCCTTGCCGTAGCCGCTGGCCGCGGTCAAACTAATGGGGCAGATCTGACCACGCCGGAGGCAGCCAGCCCCATACACATACACGGGGCTACACAGAGACCAGGAAGCAGAGCAGAGGGGCGGGGGCAGAGCAGCCTTGCCGTAGCCGCTGGCCGCGGTCAAACTAATGGGGCAGATCTGACCACGCCGGAGGCAGCCAGCCCCATACACATACACGGGGCTACACAGAGACCAGGAAGCAGAGCAGAGGGGCGGGGGCAGAGCAGCCTTGCCGTAGCCGCTGGCCGCGGTCAAACTAATGGGGCAGATCTGACCACGCCGGAGGCAGCCAGCCCCATACACATACACGGGGCTACACAGAGACCAGGAAGCAGAGCAGAGGGGCGGGGGCAGAGCAGCCTTGCCGTAGCCGCTGGCCGCGGTCAAACTAATGGGGCAGATCTGACCACGCCGGAGGCAGCCAGCCCCATACACATACACGGGGCTACACAGAGACCAGGAAGCAGAGCAGAGGGGCGGGGGCAGAGCAGCCTTGCCGTAGCCGCTGGCCGCGGTCAAACTAATGGGGCAGATCTGACCACGCCGGAGGCAGCCAGCCCCATACACATACACGGGGCTACACAGAGACCAGGAAGCAGAGCAGAGGGGCGGGGGCAGAGCAGCCTTGCCGTAGCCGCTGGCCGCGGTCAAACTAATGGGGCAGATCTGACCACGCCGGAGGCAGCCAGCCCCATACACATACACGGGGCTACACAGAGACCAGGAAGCAGAGCAGAGGGGCGGGGGCAGAGCAGCCTTGCCGTAGCCGCTGGCCGCGGTCAAACTAATGGGGCAGATCTGACCACGCCGGAGGCAGCCAGCCCCATACACATACACGGGGCTACACAGAGACCAGGAAGCAGAGCAGAGGGGCGGGGGCAGAGCAGCCTTGCCGTAGCCGCTGGCCGCGGTCAAACTAATGGGGCAGATCTGACCACGCCGGAGGCAGCCAGCCCCATACACATACACGGGGCTACACAGAGACCAGGAAGCAGAGCAGAGGGGCGGGGGCAGAGCAGCCTTGCCGTAGCCGCTGGCCGCGGTCAAACTAATGGGGCAGATCTGACCACGCCGGAGGCAGCCAGCCCCATACACATACACGGGGCTACACAGAGACCAGGAAGCAGAGCAGAGGGGCGGGGGCAGAGCAGCCTTGCCGTAGCCGCTGGCCGCGGTCAAACTAATGGGGCAGATCTGACCACGCCGGAGGCAGCCAGCCCCATACACATACACGGGGCTACACAGAGACCAGGAAGCAGAGCAGAGGGGCGGGGGCAGAGCAGCCTTGCCGTAGCCGCTGGCCGCGGTCAAACTAATGGGGCAGATCTGACCACGCCGGAGGCAGCCAGCCCCATACACATACACGGGGCTACACAGAGACCAGGAAGCAGAGCAGAGGGGCGGGGGCAGAGCAGCCTTGCCGTAGCCGCTGGCCGCGGTCAAACTAATGGGGCAGATCTGACCACGCCGGAGGCAGCCAGCCCCATACACATACACGGGGCTACACAGAGACCAGGAAGCAGAGCAGAGGGGCGGGGGCAGAGCAGCCTTGCCGTAGCCGCTGGCCGCGGTCAAACTAATGGGGCAGATCTGACCACGCCGGAGGCAGCCAGCCCCATACACATACACGGGGCTACACAGAGACCAGGAAGCAGAGCAGAGGGGCGGGGGCAGAGCAGCCTTGCCGTAGCCGCTGGCCGCGGTCAAACTAATGGGGCAGATCTGACCACGCCGGAGGCAGCCAGCCCCATACACATACACGGGGCTACACAGAGACCAGGAAGCAGAGCAGAGGGGCGGGGGCAGAGCAGCCTTGCCGTAGCCGCTGGCCGCGGTCAAACTAATGGGGCAGATCTGACCACGCCGGAGGCAGCCAGCCCCATACACATACACGGGGCTACACAGAGACCAGGAAGCAGAGCAGAGGGGCGGGGGCAGAGCAGCCTTGCCGTAGCCGCTGGCCGCGGTCAAACTAATGGGGCAGATCTGACCACGCCGGAGGCAGCCAGCCCCATACACATACACGGGGCTACACAGAGACCAGGAAGCAGAGCAGAGGGGCGGGGGCAGAGCAGCCTTGCCGTAGCCGCTGGCCGCGGTCAAACTAATGGGGCAGATCTGACCACGCCGGAGGCAGCCAGCCCCATACACATACACGGGGCTACACAGAGACCAGGAAGCAGAGCAGAGGGGCGGGGGCAGAGCAGCCTTGCCGTAGCCGCTGGCCGCGGTCAAACTAATGGGGCAGATCTGACCACGCCGGAGGCAGCCAGCCCCATACACATACACGGGGCTACACAGAGACCAGGAAGCAGAGCAGAGGGGCGGGGGCAGAGCAGCCTTGCCGTAGCCGCTGGCCGCGGTCAAACTAATGGGGCAGATCTGACCACGCCGGAGGCAGCCAGCCCCATACACATACACGGGGCTACACAGAGACCAGGAAGCAGAGCAGAGGGGCGGGGGCAGAGCAGCCTTGCCGTAGCCGCTGGCCGCGGTCAAACTAATGGGGCAGATCTGACCACGCCGGAGGCAGCCAGCCCCATACACATACACGGGGCTACACAGAGACCAGGAAGCAGAGCAGAGGGGCGGGGGCAGAGCAGCCTTGCCGTAGCCGCTGGCCGCGGTCAAACTAATGGGGCAGATCTGACCACGCCGGAGGCAGCCAGCCCCATACACATACACGGGGCTACACAGAGACCAGGAAGCAGAGCAGAGGGGCGGGGGCAGAGCAGCCTTGCCGTAGCCGCTGGCCGCGGTCAAACTAATGGGGCAGATCTGACCACGCCGGAGGCAGCCAGCCCCATACACATACACGGGGCTACACAGAGACCAGGAAGCAGAGCAGAGGGGCGGGGGCAGAGCAGCCTTGCCGTAGCCGCTGGCCGCGGTCAAACTAATGGGGCAGATCTGACCACGCCGGAGGCAGCCAGCCCCATACACATACACGGGGCTACACAGAGACCAGGAAGCAGAGCAGAGGGGCGGGGGCAGAGCAGCCTTGCCGTAGCCGCTGGCCGCGGTCAAACTAATGGGGCAGATCTGACCACGCCGGAGGCAGCCAGCCCCATACACATACACGGGGCTACACAGAGACCAGGAAGCAGAGCAGAGGGGCGGGGGCAGAGCAGCCTTGCCGTAGCCGCTGGCCGCGGTCAAACTAATGGGGCAGATCTGACCACGCCGGAGGCAGCCAGCCCCATACACATACACGGGGCTACACAGAGACCAGGAAGCAGAGCAGAGGGGCGGGGGCAGAGCAGCCTTGCCGTAGCCGCTGGCCGCGGTCAAACTAATGGGGCAGATCTGACCACGCCGGAGGCAGCCAGCCCCATACACATACACGGGGCTACACAGAGACCAGGAAGCAGAGCAGAGGGGCGGGGGCAGAGCAGCCTTGCCGTAGCCGCTGGCCGCGGTCAAACTAATGGGGCAGATCTGACCACGCCGGAGGCAGCCAGCCCCATACACATACACGGGGCTACACAGAGACCAGGAAGCAGAGCAGAGGGGCGGGGGCAGAGCAGCCTTGCCGTAGCCGCTGGCCGCGGTCAAACTAATGGGGCAGATCTGACCACGCCGGAGGCAGCCAGCCCCATACACATACACGGGGCTACACAGAGACCAGGAAGCAGAGCAGAGGGGCGGGGGCAGAGCAGCCTTGCCGTAGCCGCTGGCCGCGGTCAAACTAATGGGGCAGATCTGACCACGCCGGAGGCAGCCAGCCCCATACACATACACGGGGCTACACAGAGACCAGGAAGCAGAGCAGAGGGGCGGGGGCAGAGCAGCCTTGCCGTAGCCGCTGGCCGCGGTCAAACTAATGGGGCAGATCTGACCACGCCGGAGGCAGCCAGCCCCATACACATACACGGGGCTACACAGAGACCAGGAAGCAGAGCAGAGGGGCGGGGGCAGAGCAGCCTTGCCGTAGCCGCTGGCCGCGGTCAAACTAATGGGGCAGATCTGACCACGCCGGAGGCAGCCAGCCCCATACACATACACGGGGCTACACAGAGACCAGGAAGCAGAGCAGAGGGGCGGGGGCAGAGCAGCCTTGCCGTAGCCGCTGGCCGCGGTCAAACTAATGGGGCAGATCTGACCACGCCGGAGGCAGCCAGCCCCATACACATACACGGGGCTACACAGAGACCAGGAAGCAGAGCAGAGGGGCGGGGGCAGAGCAGCCTTGCCGTAGCCGCTGGCCGCGGTCAAACTAATGGGGCAGATCTGACCACGCCGGAGGCAGCCAGCCCCATACACATACACGGGGCTACACAGAGACCAGGAAGCAGAGCAGAGGGGCGGGGGCAGAGCAGCCTTGCCGTAGCCGCTGGCCGCGGTCAAACTAATGGGGCAGATCTGACCACGCCGGAGGCAGCCAGCCCCATACACATACACGGGGCTACACAGAGACCAGGAAGCAGAGCAGAGGGGCGGGGGCAGAGCAGCCTTGCCGTAGCCGCTGGCCGCGGTCAAACTAATGGGGCAGATCTGACCACGCCGGAGGCAGCCAGCCCCATACACATACACGGGGCTACACAGAGACCAGGAAGCAGAGCAGAGGGGCGGGGGCAGAGCAGCCTTGCCGTAGCCGCTGGCCGCGGTCAAACTAATGGGGCAGATCTGACCACGCCGGAGGCAGCCAGCCCCATACACATACACGGGGCTACACAGAGACCAGGAAGCAGAGCAGAGGGGCGGGGGCAGAGCAGCCTTGCCGTAGCCGCTGGCCGCGGTCAAACTAATGGGGCAGATCTGACCACGCCGGAGGCAGCCAGCCCCATACACATACACGGGGCTACACAGAGACCAGGAAGCAGAGCAGAGGGGCGGGGGCAGAGCAGCCTTGCCGTAGCCGCTGGCCGCGGTCAAACTAATGGGGCAGATCTGACCACGCCGGAGGCAGCCAGCCCCATACACATACACGGGGCTACACAGAGACCAGGAAGCAGAGCAGAGGGGCGGGGGCAGAGCAGCCTTGCCGTAGCCGCTGGCCGCGGTCAAACT
Source organism: Caranx ignobilis (assembly GCA_021432705.1). Lineage (NCBI taxonomy): Eukaryota > Metazoa > Chordata > Actinopteri > Carangiformes > Carangidae > Caranx > Caranx ignobilis. The sequence goes on from JAFHLA010000178.1 coordinate 24,732, forward strand.
AATGGGGCAGATCTGACCACGCCGGAGGCAGCCAGCCCCATACACATACACGGGGCTACACAGAGACCAGGAAGCAGAGCAGAGGGGCGGGGGCAGAGCAGCCTTGCCGTAGCCGCTGGCCGCGGTCAAACTAATGGGGCAGATCTGACCACGCCGGAGGCAGCCAGCCCCATACACATACACGGGGCTACACAGAGACCAGGAAGCAGAGCAGAGGGGCGGGGGCAGAGCAGCCTTGCCGTAGCCGCTGGCCGCGGTCAAACTAATGGGGCAGATCTGACCACGCCGGAGGCAGCCAGCCCCATACACATACACGGGGCTACACAGAGACCAGGAAGCAGAGCAGAGGGGCGGGGGCAGAGCAGCCTTGCCGTAGCCGCTGGCCGCGGTCAAACTAATGGGGCAGATCTGACCACGCCGGAGGCAGCCAGCCCCATACACATACACGGGGCTACACAGAGACCAGGAAGCAGAGCAGAGGGGCGGGGGCAGAGCAGCCTTGCCGTAGCCGCTGGCCGCGGTCAAACTAATGGGGCAGATCTGACCACGCCGGAGGCAGCCAGCCCCATACACATACACGGGGCTACACAGAGACCAGGAAGCAGAGCAGAGGGGCGGGGGCAGAGCAGCCTTGCCGTAGCCGCTGGCCGCGGTCAAACTAATGGGGCAGATCTGACCACGCCGGAGGCAGCCAGCCCCATACACATACACGGGGCTACACAGAGACCAGGAAGCAGAGCAGAGGGGCGGGGGCAGAGCAGCCTTGCCGTAGCCGCTGGCCGCGGTCAAACTAATGGGGCAGATCTGACCACGCCGGAGGCAGCCAGCCCCATACACATACACGGGGCTACACAGAGACCAGGAAGCAGAGCAGAGGGGCGGGGGCAGAGCAGCCTTGCCGTAGCCGCTGGCCGCGGTCAAACTAATGGGGCAGATCTGACCACGCCGGAGGCAGCCAGCCCCATACACATACACGGGGCTACACAGAGACCAGGAAGCAGAGCAGAGGGGCGGGGGCAGAGCAGCCTTGCCGTAGCCGCTGGCCGCGGTCAAACTAATGGGGCAGATCTGACCACGCCGGAGGCAGCCAGCCCCATACACATACACGGGGCTACACAGAGACCAGGAAGCAGAGCAGAGGGGCGGGGGCAGAGCAGCCTTGCCGTAGCCGCTGGCCGCGGTCAAACTAATGGGGCAGATCTGACCACGCCGGAGGCAGCCAGCCCCATACACATACACGGGGCTACACAGAGACCAGGAAGCAGAGCAGAGGGGCGGGGGCAGAGCAGCCTTGCCGTAGCCGCTGGCCGCGGTCAAACTAATGGGGCAGATCTGACCACGCCGGAGGCAGCCAGCCCCATACACATACACGGGGCTACACAGAGACCAGGAAGCAGAGCAGAGGGGCGGGGGCAGAGCAGCCTTGCCGTAGCCGCTGGCCGCGGTCAAACTAATGGGGCAGATCTGACCACGCCGGAGGCAGCCAGCCCCATACACATACACGGGGCTACACAGAGACCAGGAAGCAGAGCAGAGGGGCGGGGGCAGAGCAGCCTTGCCGTAGCCGCTGGCCGCGGTCAAACTAATGGGGCAGATCTGACCACGCCGGAGGCAGCCAGCCCCATACACATACACGGGGCTACACAGAGACCAGGAAGCAGAGCAGAGGGGCGGGGGCAGAGCAGCCTTGCCGTAGCCGCTGGCCGCGGTCAAACTAATGGGGCAGATCTGACCACGCCGGAGGCAGCCAGCCCCATACACATACACGGGGCTACACAGAGACCAGGAAGCAGAGCAGAGGGGCGGGGGCAGAGCAGCCTTGCCGTAGCCGCTGGCCGCGGTCAAACTAATGGGGCAGATCTGACCACGCCGGAGGCAGCCAGCCCCATACACATACACGGGGCTACACAGAGACCAGGAAGCAGAGCAGAGGGGCGGGGGCAGAGCAGCCTTGCCGTAGCCGCTGGCCGCGGTCAAACTAATGGGGCAGATCTGACCACGCCGGAGGCAGCCAGCCCCATACACATACACGGGGCTACACAGAGACCAGGAAGCAGAGCAGAGGGGCGGGGGCAGAGCAGCCTTGCCGTAGCCGCTGGCCGCGGTCAAACTAATGGGGCAGATCTGACCACGCCGGAGGCAGCCAGCCCCATACACATACACGGGGCTACACAGAGACCAGGAAGCAGAGCAGAGGGGCGGGGGCAGAGCAGCCTTGCCGTAGCCGCTGGCCGCGGTCAAACTAATGGGGCAGATCTGACCACGCCGGAGGCAGCCAGCCCCATACACATACACGGGGCTACACAGAGACCAGGAAGCAGAGCAGAGGGGCGGGGGCAGAGCAGCCTTGCCGTAGCCGCTGGCCGCGGTCAAACTAATGGGGCAGATCTGACCACGCCGGAGGCAGCCAGCCCCATACACATACACGGGGCTACACAGAGACCAGGAAGCAGAGCAGAGGGGCGGGGGCAGAGCAGCCTTGCCGTAGCCGCTGGCCGCGGTCAAACTAATGGGGCAGATCTGACCACGCCGGAGGCAGCCAGCCCCATACACATACACGGGGCTACACAGAGACCAGGAAGCAGAGCAGAGGGGCGGGGGCAGAGCAGCCTTGCCGTAGCCGCTGGCCGCGGTCAAACTAATGGGGCAGATCTGACCACGCCGGAGGCAGCCAGCCCCATACACATACACGGGGCTACACAGAGACCAGGAAGCAGAGCAGAGGGGCGGGGGCAGAGCAGCCTTGCCGTAGCCGCTGGCCGCGGTCAAACTAATGGGGCAGATCTGACCACGCCGGAGGCAGCCAGCCCCATACACATACACGGGGCTACACAGAGACCAGGAAGCAGAGCAGAGGGGCGGGGGCAGAGCAGCCTTGCCGTAGCCGCTGGCCGCGGTCAAACTAATGGGGCAGATCTGACCACGCCGGAGGCAGCCAGCCCCATACACATACACGGGGCTACACAGAGACCAGGAAGCAGAGCAGAGGGGCGGGGGCAGAGCAGCCTTGCCGTAGCCGCTGGCCGCGGTCAAACTAATGGGGCAGATCTGACCACGCCGGAGGCAGCCAGCCCCATACACATACACGGGGCTACACAGAGACCAGGAAGCAGAGCAGAGGGGCGGGGGCAGAGCAGCCTTGCCGTAGCCGCTGGCCGCGGTCAAACTAATGGGGCAGATCTGACCACGCCGGAGGCAGCCAGCCCCATACACATACACGGGGCTACACAGAGACCAGGAAGCAGAGCAGAGGGGCGGGGGCAGAGCAGCCTTGCCGTAGCCGCTGGCCGCGGTCAAACTAATGGGGCAGATCTGACCACGCCGGAGGCAGCCAGCCCCATACACATACACGGGGCTACACAGAGACCAGGAAGCAGAGCAGAGGGGCGGGGGCAGAGCAGCCTTGCCGTAGCCGCTGGCCGCGGTCAAACTAATGGGGCAGATCTGACCACGCCGGAGGCAGCCAGCCCCATACACATACACGGGGCTACACAGAGACCAGGAAGCAGAGCAGAGGGGCGGGGGCAGAGCAGCCTTGCCGTAGCCGCTGGCCGCGGTCAAACTAATGGGGCAGATCTGACCACGCCGGAGGCAGCCAGCCCCATACACATACACGGGGCTACACAGAGACCAGGAAGCAGAGCAGAGGGGCGGGGGCAGAGCAGCCTTGCCGTAGCCGCTGGCCGCGGTCAAACTAATGGGGCAGATCTGACCACGCCGGAGGCAGCCAGCCCCATACACATACACGGGGCTACACAGAGACCAGGAAGCAGAGCAGAGGGGCGGGGGCAGAGCAGCCTTGCCGTAGCCGCTGGCCGCGGTCAAACTAATGGGGCAGATCTGACCACGCCGGAGGCAGCCAGCCCCATACACATACACGGGGCTACACAGAGACCAGGAAGCAGAGCAGAGGGGCGGGGGCAGAGCAGCCTTGCCGTAGCCGCTGGCCGCGGTCAAACTAATGGGGCAGATCTGACCACGCCGGAGGCAGCCAGCCCCATACACATACACGGGGCTACACAGAGACCAGGAAGCAGAGCAGAGGGGCGGGGGCAGAGCAGCCTTGCCGTAGCCGCTGGCCGCGGTCAAACTAATGGGGCAGATCTGACCACGCCGGAGGCAGCCAGCCCCATACACATACACGGGGCTACACAGAGACCAGGAAGCAGAGCAGAGGGGCGGGGGCAGAGCAGCCTTGCCGTAGCCGCTGGCCGCGGTCAAACTAATGGGGCAGATCTGACCACGCCGGAGGCAGCCAGCCCCATACACATACACGGGGCTACACAGAGACCAGGAAGCAGAGCAGAGGGGCGGGGGCAGAGCAGCCTTGCCGTAGCCGCTGGCCGCGGTCAAACTAATGGGGCAGATCTGACCACGCCGGAGGCAGCCAGCCCCATACACATACACGGGGCTACACAGAGACCAGGAAGCAGAGCAGAGGGGCGGGGGCAGAGCAGCCTTGCCGTAGCCGCTGGCCGCGGTCAAACTAATGGGGCAGATCTGACCACGCCGGAGGCAGCCAGCCCCATACACATACACGGGGCTACACAGAGACCAGGAAGCAGAGCAGAGGGGCGGGGGCAGAGCAGCCTTGCCGTAGCCGCTGGCCGCGGTCAAACTAATGGGGCAGATCTGACCACGCCGGAGGCAGCCAGCCCCATACACATACACGGGGCTACACAGAGACCAGGAAGCAGAGCAGAGGGGCGGGGGCAGAGCAGCCTTGCCGTAGCCGCTGGCCGCGGTCAAACTAATGGGGCAGATCTGACCACGCCGGAGGCAGCCAGCCCCATACACATACACGGGGCTACACAGAGACCAGGAAGCAGAGCAGAGGGGCGGGGGCAGAGCAGCCTTGCCGTAGCCGCTGGCCGCGGTCAAACTAATGGGGCAGATCTGACCACGCCGGAGGCAGCCAGCCCCATACACATACACGGGGCTACACAGAGACCAGGAAGCAGAGCAGAGGGGCGGGGGCAGAGCAGCCTTGCCGTAGCCGCTGGCCGCGGTCAAACTAATGGGGCAGATCTGACCACGCCGGAGGCAGCCAGCCCCATACACATACACGGGGCTACACAGAGACCAGGAAGCAGAGCAGAGGGGCGGGGGCAGAGCAGCCTTGCCGTAGCCGCTGGCCGCGGTCAAACTAATGGGGCAGATCTGACCACGCCGGAGGCAGCCAGCCCCATACACATACACGGGGCTACACAGAGACCAGGAAGCAGAGCAGAGGGGCGGGGGCAGAGCAGCCTTGCCGTAGCCGCTGGCCGCGGTCAAACTAATGGGGCAGATCTGACCACGCCGGAGGCAGCCAGCCCCATACACATACACGGGGCTACACAGAGACCAGGAAGCAGAGCAGAGGGGCGGGGGCAGAGCAGCCTTGCCGTAGCCGCTGGCCGCGGTCAAACTAATGGGGCAGATCTGACCACGCCGGAGGCAGCCAGCCCCATACACATACACGGGGCTACACAGAGACCAGGAAGCAGAGCAGAGGGGCGGGGGCAGAGCAGCCTTGCCGTAGCCGCTGGCCGCGGTCAAACTAATGGGGCAGATCTGACCACGCCGGAGGCAGCCAGCCCCATACACATACACGGGGCTACACAGAGACCAGGAAGCAGAGCAGAGGGGCGGGGGCAGAGCAGCCTTGCCGTAGCCGCTGGCCGCGGTCAAACTAATGGGGCAGATCTGACCACGCCGGAGGCAGCCAGCCCCATACACATACACGGGGCTACACAGAGACCAGGAAGCAGAGCAGAGGGGCGGGGGCAGAGCAGCCTTGCCGTAGCCGCTGGCCGCGGTCAAACTAATGGGGCAGATCTGACCACGCCGGAGGCAGCCAGCCCCATACACATACACGGGGCTACACAGAGACCAGGAAGCAGAGCAGAGGGGCGGGGGCAGAGCAGCCTTGCCGTAGCCGCTGGCCGCGGTCAAACTAATGGGGCAGATCTGACCACGCCGGAGGCAGCCAGCCCCATACACATACACGGGGCTACACAGAGACCAGGAAGCAGAGCAGAGGGGCGGGGGCAGAGCAGCCTTGCCGTAGCCGCTGGCCGCGGTCAAACTAATGGGGCAGATCTGACCACGCCGGAGGCAGCCAGCCCCATACACATACACGGGGCTACACAGAGACCAGGAAGCAGAGCAGAGGGGCGGGGGCAGAGCAGCCTTGCCGTAGCCGCTGGCCGCGGTCAAACTAATGGGGCAGATCTGACCACGCCGGAGGCAGCCAGCCCCATACACATACACGGGGCTACACAGAGACCAGGAAGCAGAGCAGAGGGGCGGGGGCAGAGCAGCCTTGCCGTAGCCGCTGGCCGCGGTCAAACTAATGGGGCAGATCTGACCACGCCGGAGGCAGCCAGCCCCATACACATACACGGGGCTACACAGAGACCAGGAAGCAGAGCAGAGGGGCGGGGGCAGAGCAGCCTTGCCGTAGCCGCTGGCCGCGGTCAAACTAATGGGGCAGATCTGACCACGCCGGAGGCAGCCAGCCCCATACACATACACGGGGCTACACAGAGACCAGGAAGCAGAGCAGAGGGGCGGGGGCAGAGCAGCCTTGCCGTAGCCGCTGGCCGCGGTCAAACTAATGGGGCAGATCTGACCACGCCGGAGGCAGCCAGCCCCATACACATACACGGGGCTACACAGAGACCAGGAAGCAGAGCAGAGGGGCGGGGGCAGAGCAGCCTTGCCGTAGCCGCTGGCCGCGGTCAAACTAATGGGGCAGATCTGACCACGCCGGAGGCAGCCAGCCCCATACACATACACGGGGCTACACAGAGACCAGGAAGCAGAGCAGAGGGGCGGGGGCAGAGCAGCCTTGCCGTAGCCGCTGGCCGCGGTCAAACTAATGGGGCAGATCTGACCACGCCGGAGGCAGCCAGCCCCATACACATACACGGGGCTACACAGAGACCAGGAAGCAGAGCAGAGGGGCGGGGGCAGAGCAGCCTTGCCGTAGCCGCTGGCCGCGGTCAAACTAATGGGGCAGATCTGACCACGCCGGAGGCAGCCAGCCCCATACACATACACGGGGCTACACAGAGACCAGGAAGCAGAGCAGAGGGGCGGGGGCAGAGCAGCCTTGCCGTAGCCGCTGGCCGCGGTCAAACTAATGGGGCAGATCTGACCACGCCGGAGGCAGCCAGCCCCATACACATACACGGGGCTACACAGAGACCAGGAAGCAGAGCAGAGGGGCGGGGGCAGAGCAGCCTTGCCGTAGCCGCTGGCCGCGGTCAAACTAATGGGGCAGATCTGACCACGCCGGAGGCAGCCAGCCCCATACACATACACGGGGCTACACAGAGACCAGGAAGCAGAGCAGAGGGGCGGGGGCAGAGCAGCCTTGCCGTAGCCGCTGGCCGCGGTCAAACTAATGGGGCAGATCTGACCACGCCGGAGGCAGCCAGCCCCATACACATACACGGGGCTACACAGAGACCAGGAAGCAGAGCAGAGGGGCGGGGCAGAGCAGCCTTGCCGTAGCCGCTGGCCGCGGTCAAACTAATGGGGCAGATCTGACCACGCCGGAGGCAGCCAGCCCCATACACATACACGGGGCTACACAGAGACCAGGAAGCAGAGCAGAGGGGCGGGGGCAGAGCAGCCTTGCCGTAGCCGCTGGCCGCGGTCAAACTAATGGGGCAGATCTGACCACGCCGGAGGCAGCCAGCCCCATACACATACACGGGGCTACACAGAGACCAGGAAGCAGAGCAGAGGGGCGGGGGCAGAGCAGCCTTGCCGTAGCCGCTGGCCGCGGTCAAACTAATGGGGCAGATCTGACCACGCCGGAGGCAGCCAGCCCCATACACATACACGGGGCTACACAGAGACCAGGAAGCAGAGCAGAGGGGCGGGGGCAGAGCAGCCTTGCCGTAGCCGCTGGCCGCGGTCAAACTAATGGGGCAGATCTGACCACGCCGGAGGCAGCCAGCCCCATACACATACACGGGGCTACACAGAGACCAGGAAGCAGAGCAGAGGGGCGGGGGCAGAGCAGCCTTGCCGTAGCCGCTGGCCGCGGTCAAACTAATGGGGCAGATCTGACCACGCCGGAGGCAGCCAGCCCCATACACATACACGGGGCTACACAGAGACCAGGAAGCAGAGCAGAGGGGCGGGGGCAGAGCAGCCTTGCCGTAGCCGCTGGCCGCGGTCAAACTAATGGGGCAGATCTGACCACGCCGGAGGCAGCCAGCCCCATACACATACACGGGGCTACACAGAGACCAGGAAGCAGAGCAGAGGGGCGGGGGCAGAGCAGCCTTGCCGTAGCCGCTGGCCGCGGTCAAACTAATGGGGCAGATCTGACCACGCCGGAGGCAGCCAGCCCCATACACATACACGGGGCTACACAGAGACCAGGAAGCAGAGCAGAGGGGCGGGGGCAGAGCAGCCTTGCCGTAGCCGCTGGCCGCGGTCAAACTAATGGGGCAGATCTGACCACGCCGGAGGCAGCCAGCCCCATACACATACACGGGGCTACACAGAGACCAGGAAGCAGAGCAGAGGGGCGGGGGCAGAGCAGCCTTGCCGTAGCCGCTGGCCGCGGTCAAACTAATGGGGCAGATCTGACCACGCCGGAGGCAGCCAGCCCCATACACATACACGGGGCTACACAGAGACCAGGAAGCAGAGCAGAGGGGCGGGGGCAGAGCAGCCTTGCCGTAGCCGCTGGCCGCGGTCAAACTAATGGGGCAGATCTGACCACGCCGGAGGCAGCCAGCCCCATACACATACACGGGGCTACACAGAGACCAGGAAGCAGAGCAGAGGGGCGGGGGCAGAGCAGCCTTGCCGTAGCCGCTGGCCGCGGTCAAACTAATGGGGCAGATCTGACCACGCCGGAGGCAGCCAGCCCCATACACATACACGGGGCTACACAGAGACCAGGAAGCAGAGCAGAGGGGCGGGGGCAGAGCAGCCTTGCCGTAGCCGCTGGCCGCGGTCAAACTAATGGGGCAGATCTGACCACGCCGGAGGCAGCCAGCCCCATACACATACACGGGGCTACACAGAGACCAGGAAGCAGAGCAGAGGGGCGGGGGCAGAGCAGCCTTGCCGTAGCCGCTGGCCGCGGTCAAACTAATGGGGCAGATCTGACCACGCCGGAGGCAGCCAGCCCCATACACATACACGGGGCTACACAGAGACCAGGAAGCAGAGCAGAGGGGCGGGGGCAGAGCAGCCTTGCCGTAGCCGCTGGCCGCGGTCAAACTAATGGGGCAGATCTGACCACGCCGGAGGCAGCCAGCCCCATACACATACACGGGGCTACACAGAGACCAGGAAGCAGAGCAGAGGGGCGGGGGCAGAGCAGCCTTGCCGTAGCCGCTGGCCGCGGTCAAACTAATGGGGCAGATCTGACCACGCCGGAGGCAGCCAGCCCCATACACATACACGGGGCTACACAGAGACCAGGAAGCAGAGCAGAGGGGCGGGGGCAGAGCAGCCTTGCCGTAGCCGCTGGCCGCGGTCAAACTAATGGGGCAGATCTGACCACGCCGGAGGCAGCCAGCCCCATACACATACACGGGGCTACACAGAGACCAGGAAGCAGAGCAGAGGGGCGGGGGCAGAGCAGCCTTGCCGTAGCCGCTGGCCGCGGTCAAACTAATGGGGCAGATCTGACCACGCCGGAGGCAGCCAGCCCCATACACATACACGGGGCTACACAGAGACCAGGAAGCAGAGCAGAGGGGCGGGGGCAGAGCAGCCTTGCCGTAGCCGCTGGCCGCGGTCAAACTAATGGGGCAGATCTGACCACGCCGGAGGCAGCCAGCCCCATACACATACACGGGGCTACACAGAGACCAGGAAGCAGAGCAGAGGGGCGGGGGCAGAGCAGCCTTGCCGTAGCCGCTGGCCGCGGTCAAACTAATGGGGCAGATCTGACCACGCCGGAGGCAGCCAGCCCCATACACATACACGGGGCTACACAGAGACCAGGAAGCAGAGCAGAGGGGCGGGGGCAGAGCAGCCTTGCCGTAGCCGCTGGCCGCGGTCAAACTAATGGGGCAGATCTGACCACGCCGGAGGCAGCCAGCCCCATACACATACACGGGGCTACACAGAGACCAGGAAGCAGAGCAGAGGGGCGGGGGCAGAGCAGCCTTGCCGTAGCCGCTGGCCGCGGTCAAACTAATGGGGCAGATCTGACCACGCCGGAGGCAGCCAGCCCCATACACATACACGGGGCTACACAGAGACCAGGAAGCAGAGCAGAGGGGCGGGGGCAGAGCAGCCTTGCCGTAGCCGCTGGCCGCGGTCAAACTAATGGGGCAGATCTGACCACGCCGGAGGCAGCCAGCCCCATACACATACACGGGGCTACACAGAGACCAGGAAGCAGAGCAGAGGGGCGGGGGCAGAGCAGCCTTGCCGTAGCCGCTGGCCGCGGTCAAACTAATGGGGCAGATCTGACCACGCCGGAGGCAGCCAGCCCCATACACATACACGGGGCTACACAGAGACCAGGAAGCAGAGCAGAGGGGCGGGGGCAGAGCAGCCTTGCCGTAGCCGCTGGCCGCGGTCAAACTAATGGGGCAGATCTGACCACGCCGGAGGCAGCCAGCCCCATACACATACACGGGGCTACACAGAGACCAGGAAGCAGAGCAGAGGGGCGGGGGCAGAGCAGCCTTGCCGTAGCCGCTGGCCGCGGTCAAACTAATGGGGCAGATCTGACCACGCCGGAGGCAGCCAGCCCCATACACATACACGGGGCTACACAGAGACCAGGAAGCAGAGCAGAGGGGCGGGGGCAGAGCAGCCTTGCCGTAGCCGCTGGCCGCGGTCAAACTAATGGGGCAGATCTGACCACGCCGGAGGCAGCCAGCCCCATACACATACACGGGGCTACACAGAGACCAGGAAGCAGAGCAGAGGGGCGGGGGCAGAGCAGCCTTGCCGTAGCCGCTGGCCGCGGTCAAACTAATGGGGCAGATCTGACCACGCCGGAGGCAGCCAGCCCCATACACATACACGGGGCTACACAGAGACCAGGAAGCAGAGCAGAGGGGCGGGGGCAGAGCAGCCTTGCCGTAGCCGCTGGCCGCGGTCAAACTAATGGGGCAGATCTGACCACGCCGGAGGCAGCCAGCCCCATACACATACACGGGGCTACACAGAGACCAGGAAGCAGAGCAGAGGGGCGGGGGCAGAGCAGCCTTGCCGTAGCCGCTGGCCGCGGTCAAACTAATGGGGCAGATCTGACCACGCCGGAGGCAGCCAGCCCCATACACATACACGGGGCTACACAGAGACCAGGAAGCAGAGCAGAGGGGCGGGGGCAGAGCAGCCTTGCCGTAGCCGCTGGCCGCGGTCAAACTAATGGGGCAGATCTGACCACGCCGGAGGCAGCCAGCCCCATACACATACACGGGGCTACACAGAGACCAGGAAGCAGAGCAGAGGGGCGGGGGCAGAGCAGCCTTGCCGTAGCCGCTGGCCGCGGTCAAACTAATGGGGCAGATCTGACCACGCCGGAGGCAGCCAGCCCCATACACATACACGGGGCTACACAGAGACCAGGAAGCAGAGCAGAGGGGCGGGGGCAGAGCAGCCTTGCCGTAGCCGCTGGCCGCGGTCAAACTAATGGGGCAGATCTGACCACGCCGGAGGCAGCCAGCCCCATACACATACACGGGGCTACACAGAGACCAGGAAGCAGAGCAGAGGGGCGGGGGCAGAGCAGCCTTGCCGTAGCCGCTGGCCGCGGTCAAACTAATGGGGCAGATCTGACCACGCCGGAGGCAGCCAGCCCCATACACATACACGGGGCTACACAGAGACCAGGAAGCAGAGCAGAGGGGCGGGGGCAGAGCAGCCTTGCCGTAGCCGCTGGCCGCGGTCAAACTAATGGGGCAGATCTGACCACGCCGGAGGCAGCCAGCCCCATACACATACACGGGGCTACACAGAGACCAGGAAGCAGAGCAGAGGGGCGGGGGCAGAGCAGCCTTGCCGTAGCCGCTGGCCGCGGTCAAACTAATGGGGCAGATCTGACCACGCCGGAGGCAGCCAGCCCCATACACATACACGGGGCTACACAGAGACCAGGAAGCAGAGCAGAGGGGCGGGGGCAGAGCAGCCTTGCCGTAGCCGCTGGCCGCGGTCAAACTAATGGGGCAGATCTGACCACGCCGGAGGCAGCCAGCCCCATACACATACACGGGGCTACACAGAGACCAGGAAGCAGAGCAGAGGGGCGGGGGCAGAGCAGCCTTGCCGTAGCCGCTGGCCGCGGTCAAACTAATGGGGCAGATCTGACCACGCCGGAGGCAGCCAGCCCCATACACATACACGGGGCTACACAGAGACCAGGAAGCAGAGCAGAGGGGCGGGGGCAGAGCAGCCTTGCCGTAGCCGCTGGCCGCGGTCAAACTAATGGGGCAGATCTGACCACGCCGGAGGCAGCCAGCCCCATACACATACACGGGGCTACACAGAGACCAGGAAGCAGAGCAGAGGGGCGGGGGCAGAGCAGCCTTGCCGTAGCCGCTGGCCGCGGTCAAACTAATGGGGCAGATCTGACCACGCCGGAGGCAGCCAGCCCCATACACATACACGGGGCTACACAGAGACCAGGAAGCAGAGCAGAGGGGCGGGGGCAGAGCAGCCTTGCCGTAGCCGCTGGCCGCGGTCAAACTAATGGGGCAGATCTGACCACGCCGGAGGCAGCCAGCCCCATACACATACACGGGGCTACACAGAGACCAGGAAGCAGAGCAGAGGGGCGGGGGCAGAGCAGCCTTGCCGTAGCCGCTGGCCGCGGTCAAACTAATGGGGCAGATCTGACCACGCCGGAGGCAGCCAGCCCCATACACATACACGGGGCTACACAGAGACCAGGAAGCAGAGCAGAGGGGCGGGGGCAGAGCAGCCTTGCCGTAGCCGCTGGCCGCGGTCAAACTAATGGGGCAGATCTGACCACGCCGGAGGCAGCCAGCCCCATACACATACACGGGGCTACACAGAGACCAGGAAGCAGAGCAGAGGGGCGGGGGCAGAGCAGCCTTGCCGTAGCCGCTGGCCGCGGTCAAACTAATGGGGCAGATCTGACCACGCCGGAGGCAGCCAGCCCCATACACATACACGGGGCTACACAGAGACCAGGAAGCAGAGCAGAGGGGCGGGGGCAGAGCAGCCTTGCCGTAGCCGCTGGCCGCGGTCAAACTAATGGGGCAGATCTGACCACGCCGGAGGCAGCCAGCCCCATACACATACACGGGGCTACACAGAGACCAGGAAGCAGAGCAGAGGGGCGGGGGCAGAGCAGCCTTGCCGTAGCCGCTGGCCGCGGTCAAACTAATGGGGCAGATCTGACCACGCCGGAGGCAGCCAGCCCCATACACATACACGGGGCTACACAGAGACCAGGAAGCAGAGCAGAGGGGCGGGGGCAGAGCAGCCTTGCCGTAGCCGCTGGCCGCGGTCAAACTAATGGGGCAGATCTGACCACGCCGGAGGCAGCCAGCCCCATACACATACACGGGGCTACACAGAGACCAGGAAGCAGAGCAGAGGGGCGGGGGCAGAGCAGCCTTGCCGTAGCCGCTGGCCGCGGTCAAACTAATGGGGCAGATCTGACCACGCCGGAGGCAGCCAGCCCCATACACATACACGGGGCTACACAGAGACCAGGAAGCAGAGCAGAGGGGCGGGGGCAGAGCAGCCTTGCCGTAGCCGCTGGCCGCGGTCAAACTAATGGGGCAGATCTGACCACGCCGGAGGCAGCCAGCCCCATACACATACACGGGGCTACACAGAGACCAGGAAGCAGAGCAGAGGGGCGGGGGCAGAGCAGCCTTGCCGTAGCCGCTGGCCGCGGTCAAACTAATGGGGCAGATCTGACCACGCCGGAGGCAGCCAGCCCCATACACATACACGGGGCTACACAGAGACCAGGAAGCAGAGCAGAGGGGCGGGGGCAGAGCAGCCTTGCCGTAGCCGCTGGCCGCGGTCAAACTAATGGGGCAGATCTGACCACGCCGGAGGCAGCCAGCCCCATACACATACACGGGGCTACACAGAGACCAGGAAGCAGAGCAGAGGGGCGGGGGCAGAGCAGCCTTGCCGTAGCCGCTGGCCGCGGTCAAACTAATGGGGCAGATCTGACCACGCCGGAGGCAGCCAGCCCCATACACATACACGGGGCTACACAGAGACCAGGAAGCAGAGCAGAGGGGCGGGGGCAGAGCAGCCTTGCCGTAGCCGCTGGCCGCGGTCAAACTAATGGGGCAGATCTGACCACGCCGGAGGCAGCCAGCCCCATACACATACACGGGGCTACACAGAGACCAGGAAGCAGAGCAGAGGGGCGGGGGCAGAGCAGCCTTGCCGTAGCCGCTGGCCGCGGTCAAACTAATGGGGCAGATCTGACCACGCCGGAGGCAGCCAGCCCCATACACATACACGGGGCTACACAGAGACCAGGAAGCAGAGCAGAGGGGCGGGGGCAGAGCAGCCTTGCCGTAGCCGCTGGCCGCGGTCAAACTAATGGGGCAGATCTGACCACGCCGGAGGCAGCCAGCCCCATACACATACACGGGGCTACACAGAGACCAGGAAGCAGAGCAGAGGGGCGGGGGCAGAGCAGCCTTGCCGTAGCCGCTGGCCGCGGTCAAACTAATGGGGCAGATCTGACCACGCCGGAGGCAGCCAGCCCCATACACATACACGGGGCTACACAGAGACCAGGAAGCAGAGCAGAGGGGCGGGGGCAGAGCAGCCTTGCCGTAGCCGCTGGCCGCGGTCAAACTAATGGGGCAGATCTGACCACGCCGGAGGCAGCCAGCCCCATACACATACACGGGGCTACACAGAGACCAGGAAGCAGAGCAGAGGGGCGGGGGCAGAGCAGCCTTGCCGTAGCCGCTGGCCGCGGTCAAACTAATGGGGCAGATCTGACCACGCCGGAGGCAGCCAGCCCCATACACATACACGGGGCTACACAGAGACCAGGAAGCAGAGCAGAGGGGCGGGGGCAGAGCAGCCTTGCCGTAGCCGCTGGCCGCGGTCAAACTAATGGGGCAGATCTGACCACGCCGGAGGCAGCCAGCCCCATACACATACACGGGGCTACACAGAGACCAGGAAGCAGAGCAGAGGGGCGGGGGCAGAGCAGCCTTGCCGTAGCCGCTGGCCGCGGTCAAACTAATGGGGCAGATCTGACCACGCCGGAGGCAGCCAGCCCCATACACATACACGGGGCTACACAGAGACCAGGAAGCAGAGCAGAGGGGCGGGGGCAGAGCAGCCTTGCCGTAGCCGCTGGCCGCGGTCAAACTAATGGGGCAGATCTGACCACGCCGGAGGCAGCCAGCCCCATACACATACACGGGGCTACACAGAGACCAGGAAGCAGAGCAGAGGGGCGGGGGCAGAGCAGCCTTGCCGTAGCCGCTGGCCGCGGTCAAACTAATGGGGCAGATCTGACCACGCCGGAGGCAGCCAGCCCCATACACATACACGGGGCTACACAGAGACCAGGAAGCAGAGCAGAGGGGCGGGGGCAGAGCAGCCTTGCCGTAGCCGCTGGCCGCGGTCAAACTAATGGGGCAGATCTGACCACGCCGGAGGCAGCCAGCCCCATACACATACACGGGGCTACACAGAGACCAGGAAGCAGAGCAGAGGGGCGGGGGCAGAGCAGCCTTGCCGTAGCCGCTGGCCGCGGTCAAACTAATGGGGCAGATCTGACCACGCCGGAGGCAGCCAGCCCCATACACATACACGGGGCTACACAGAGACCAGGAAGCAGAGCAGAGGGGCGGGGGCAGAGCAGCCTTGCCGTAGCCGCTGGCCGCGGTCAAACTAATGGGGCAGATCTGACCACGCCGGAGGCAGCCAGCCCCATACACATACACGGGGCTACACAGAGACCAGGAAGCAGAGCAGAGGGGCGGGGGCAGAGCAGCCTTGCCGTAGCCGCTGGCCGCGGTCAAACTAATGGGGCAGATCTGACCACGCCGGAGGCAGCCAGCCCCATACACATACACGGGGCTACACAGAGACCAGGAAGCAGAGCAGAGGGGCGGGGGCAGAGCAGCCTTGCCGTAGCCGCTGGCCGCGGTCAAACTAATGGGGCAGATCTGACCACGCCGGAGGCAGCCAGCCCCATACACATACACGGGGCTACACAGAGACCAGGAAGCAGAGCAGAGGGGCGGGGGCAGAGCAGCCTTGCCGTAGCCGCTGGCCGCGGTCAAACTAATGGGGCAGATCTGACCACGCCGGAGGCAGCCAGCCCCATACACATACACGGGGCTACACAGAGACCAGGAAGCAGAGCAGAGGGGCGGGGGCAGAGCAGCCTTGCCGTAGCCGCTGGCCGCGGTCAAACTAATGGGGCAGATCTGACCACGCCGGAGGCAGCCAGCCCCATACACATACACGGGGCTACACAGAGACCAGGAAGCAGAGCAGAGGGGCGGGGGCAGAGCAGCCTTGCCGTAGCCGCTGGCCGCGGTCAAACTAATGGGGCAGATCTGACCACGCCGGAGGCAGCCAGCCCCATACACATACACGGGGCTACACAGAGACCAGGAAGCAGAGCAGAGGGGCGGGGGCAGAGCAGCCTTGCCGTAGCCGCTGGCCGCGGTCAAACTAATGGGGCAGATCTGACCACGCCGGAGGCAGCCAGCCCCATACACATACACGGGGCTACACAGAGACCAGGAAGCAGAGCAGAGGGGCGGGGGCAGAGCAGCCTTGCCGTAGCCGCTGGCCGCGGTCAAACTAATGGGGCAGATCTGACCACGCCGGAGGCAGCCAGCCCCATACACATACACGGGGCTACACAGAGACCAGGAAGCAGAGCAGAGGGGCGGGGGCAGAGCAGCCTTGCCGTAGCCGCTGGCCGCGGCCACGACTACAGGACCGGATCTGACCAGGCCGGCTCTGAACAGAGAGACACTCACTCAGCCACGCTGCCATACAGATACACAGGTATATACAGACCAGGAAGCAGAGGGGCGGGGAGGAGCCGGCCGTCGCCGGTGGTCGCGGTCATGACTATAGGGCCGGATCTGACCAGGCCGCTTTTGAAAAGGGAGACACTCACTCAGCCACGCTGCCATAAACATACACAGGCTACACAGACCAGGAGCTGGCCCCAGCTCCGCCCCACCTCGGGGCTTCCGTAGCCATGGCTACCGCAGACGAATCAGGAGAACTGCGGCCAGATGCAGCGAGGCAGGGACAGAGAAACATCAACTAAAATCACAACACAAATTATATGTGAATTTAAAAATGTTACATTCGTAGAAAACAAGTTATGGAAAATAATAACAACTGGAGATTAGAAATAACATCATGTGTTTGTGCTTTTAATCTGGTGCCTTCTGGTGGGGCTCTGACACACCTGGCCCTCATGAGCCACACCTGCCCCTCATGACCAGTCGCCACTGAACATGTGACATGACACCTGACAGGAAATGTCAGGTGTCAGGTTTCACCAGAGAGGACGTGAAACAGTCAGTCAACCTTCTGAACATTAAAACTTTAGTTAAACTCTGACAAAGAAACATGAAGAGACTTTTCCATTGGCAACAAGATGTTTATGAGACAAAGTGATTGTGTGTTTATTTATGTCACGTGTTGAACAGAGTCAGTGAGTAAAGTCACAAACTGCAGCTGCAGCTGCACAGAATCCACTTCAGTCCGTTTTTATTTTATTGATTGATTTTATTTTCTACATCTGATACATAACACCCCCCCTACACACACACACATACCCCCCTACACACACACACACAGTCCATCCTCAGTAATTATAAAAACACTTAATTGATACTTCAGCTTCATTAATTCATGTATTTTTATGAGTTTTAATAATGATTTTTTTCTTCTGCTTTAATCTGAATATAACTGAATGTTTAGAGTCACATGTCACGAAGAGTGAGTTTAATTTTCACTCCTGAGTAGCTCCGCCTGTCTCCACCCGGCTGCTCATCCTGGTGGAGAGTTGGTCTCAGTAGCTGCAGAAACAAACAACACAGCTGATCACTGATAAAACAAAAGTATTGATCACTGAAAGATTGTGAGACATTTGAAAATTAGAATAAACGTCATCAAGGTGAAGGCTCGTCACGCTGTCTCTGAACTGAACATAAACAGGAAGTGTCTTACGATGTCATGGTGCAGCCTGACACGTGGGCGGCGGTGCCGGTGTACTGGACGTCACAGCGGACCACGTTGTTGTTGAAGTTGGACTCTGGGACCTGCTGCCTGGGGTTCACCGTCACCTGACACACACAGTAACACACTCTTCATATCTGTTCAAGGTGCAGTTCACAAACCTGCAGCTTCTCACAGGTCAAACAGGCTAATGCGTCTGTGAGGGACTATTTCCTGAGGCGGATGAAGTCATGTGATGCTAAGTCGTGTCGTTACTGAACCTTGAGGATGTATTTTCCAGGTGAGACGTCGGTGATGTCGATCCACTGACAGTCGATGTCGGCGTTGTAGGTGTCATAGCAACCAGGACTCAAACCCTGCACACACACACACACACACACACAGTATTTATAAGTACTTTCATTTCAGTAATTCATTCATTCATTCATCATCTCTACCTCGTCTCCTCATTAAAGTTGCTGTAGTAAGACAGACAAGGAAACAAGGACAAGACAGTCTCAGCTGACTTATAGGGCGAGAGGCAGGGTACACCTGGACAGGTCACCGGCCAATCACAATCACAGACACACCTACTAGCAATGTAGAGTCTCCAGTCAACCTAACCTGCCAGAACCCAGAGAACCCACACATGCACAGGGAGAACATGCAAACTCCAGTGCTAACCACTGTACCACCTCATAGCTACATGTATTTTATGATATTAGGCCCTGCATCCTTCTCACTGTCCTCCATCCTAGTTTCTTCTGTCCTCATGTCCTTCTTCTCTTCTCTGTTCCTGGTTTCTTAAAGCTTCGTATCCACACACTGGTCTGTGAAAAGGTTTCCGACACAGATGACATAGAGTGGTGTTTGTACCTGAGTGTGTGAGGTGCAGGCGAAGCGACGGTAGTATCCCGGATCACAGGACGTGTCCTCCAGACAGAAGCTGGCCTTGTGGCCCTCGGCGACCTGGCTGTGTGTGTGGGCGTCCAGCAGCTCGTACAGGCTGAACTCGTCCATGCTGTGGAAGTGACTGAGAGAGAGAGAGAGAGACCATCAGCTCATCTGTGTGCTAACCTGCTAATGTTAGCTTGTACCTGGTTGATACCTACTTGTGACAGCTGTGCCACTCCCAGGCGTATCGAGGTTTACTGGGAAGGAAGTCGGCCGTTCCCTGGTTCTTCACCCTCTGAGGGAACCTCAGCAGAACCCTGGTGTCGTAGTCGTGGGAATAAGCCGAGGAGCTGGAGGGGGACCAGAGGAGAACCAGAGGAGGACCAGAGGAGGACCAGAGGAGAACCAGAGGAGAACCAGAGGAAGACCAGAGGAGAACCAGAGGAGAAGCAGAGGAAGACCAGAGGAGGACCAGAGGAATCAGTCAGAACACTCACACACATTATAAGAATAAACAATGATCATCAGTCCATCACAGAGCATTGAGTTCCTGCTGCCCCCTGGTGGGTGGTGACGGTGCTGCAGGCCTACATACACATTTCTCAGTGTTTAATTTAGTACCTGAGCTGGAAATAACTCACAAATATATATACAGACATATTTATATTAAAGCCCCTACAAGGAACTTTCATTTTGTGTTGATGATTGATCGTCATCGTCAACATTTGGAGATGTTTGACAGATGACGTTAAAGAGTGAGGTATGAGAAGCTGCAGGTGTGGTCTTACGAGGCGAGACAGTTCTCCTCAGCTGCACAGCGCAGGTTGTACATGGGCAGCCTCTGGACATAGGTGGCGATCTGGATGTAGTAAGGGTCAGGAACCAGGTCAGGGAGACCTGCAATGAGGACACAGTGGGAGGGGAGGAGGTCCATTAGTCCCTGGAGGGGCAAAGGTCTCTGTTCTTGTCCAGTGTCCTGACCTCAGCATGCAGCTCAGAGGATGTTTGGACCTGGACACATTCAGTCTGATGATGAAATGTGGGAAAGGAAAGACGACGGCAACTCAAACTGCTCTGATGGGTTTGAAGGTGCTCTACTGCCCCCTCCTGGTCCAGAGACCCAGGAACACCCAAATAATTCAGGGCCTCTGACACAGAGTTGTGAGTCTGGACCATTCAAGGCCAGATTGACTCTCTAAGGGGCCCTGGGCCACAAATGTTGATGTTGGGCCCCGACTGACTCTCATTATTACAGCTTCATTAAATCTTCAGACAACCAGAACCAACCAAGGTTTTGTCCCGTGTCCATACTTTTATCTGGAATCTAGGTTTTTGTCTCAAGTTCAAGTCTTTGGTCTTGAGTCCAGCCCTTTATCATAAATCCAGTCTTAAGGCATGTCTCCAGTCCTGAGTTTTAGGTCCAGGCTGTAGTCTTGGTTCTAGTCTTTTGTTTCGACCCAGCGTTTCGTGACCACAAACAGCTTGTTCACTCAGAACCTGTGTTATGATATTAACGACTTATTGATCTGAATATTGATCTCACGAGCTACATGACATTCATTAGTTTGCTCCAGATGTTGCACATGTGGTTTTTCCTCACATTTTATGATACAAGAGGAGACTCCTCCTGCACCTGTCCATCACTGTGACATCAGCAGCTTCAACTGAATCTCTCAGTCAGAGCTCAGAGACCAGACCAGCTCACTGAGTCCAGATCCAGAGGAAACCTGAACCCTCAGATCCAGATCCTAACAGCTGTGGAGGTTTTAGAGCGCAACAACTAACAGATCCATCATTAACAAAAACATCTGCAGCATGAGTTTTACTATAGAAATTAGACCATGTGACGTCGCTTTATCACTGAGGGGCGGGGCTACAGGGACAATTAGCCAATGAAAAGTGACTCAAGCAGAATAGGAGTTTCAAAATAAAACACAACTTCATCACTTCCATGAAATATTTAAAGTTTTGTCTTTATGATGACGTCACAGTTTAACAGTCAGTTGGGGGGGGTTGGGTCTGGGTCAGAGGTCAGACAGGCGGGTTCGTACCGTTCTGGTGGTAGCTGGTTCCGTAGCCGTGCCGCTGCGGGGTCCGGGGTCTGGGCCTGTAGTAGGAGTTGTAGTAGTTGTAGTACGGGTTGTAGTTGGAGGCCTTGTACGGGTTGTACGGATCATCTCCCACCATCATGTCCTCCCGCCTCACCGGGGCAGAGTCACCGTCACCGCCGGGCTCCTGTCGCTCCTGTTGCCGCTGTTGCCGCTGACGCGTCATGGCGCGTAATTGCGCGGTGCCGCTGGATGCCGGGACGCGCGGGGAGCTGCGGGACGCGGCGGGGACCGTGTCGTTACCCCCGCTGCTGCTGCTGCTGACCACGACCACCGGGCTCCCGCGGCTCGGGGAGCCGGTTTGCCTCCTGCTGGACGGCCGGTACTGAGCCCCGCGGCTCAGGATGCTGAAAACCTGCCCGTTGTGTTGCCATGTCAACCCCTGGCGGAGCGCGTCACCGTCACCGGTCGCATCCTGAGCGCGCGCCTCATCCAGAAAACTACAGAGACATAAACAAAGATGCGCGACGGAGAGAAACAAAGCGTCGGAGGAGAGCTCCTTCATTTTCACATAAATTAACACGAGACACACTCCTCACACACACACACACCACCGCACACTGACGAGTTCACAAGAGTGTGTGTGAGCTCAACTACTGCTGCAGAGAGAGAGGGAGAGGGAGGGAGGGAGAGAGAGAGAAAGAGGGAGGGAAGGAGGGAGGGAGAAAGTGGAGTTAGATAAGATGCAGTATGCAACGTTATATAGTCATATAGGGATTTGACCTTTGACCTTCACTTAATGTAACTCATTCAGGGTCATCAGCTCAACAACCAGATAAAAAATGATCTCAGGGAATGAAAACCTTTCGTTTCTTAAACTTCACAATAAAAGATTTGAGGAAGAAGATGATGAGGAAGAACTGACTCAGCTCCTGTCTGTCAGTGAGAGAAGAAGAAGAAGAAGAAGAAGAAGAAGAAGCAGAAGAAGAAGAAGCAGAAGAGCAGACAGACAGAAGAAGAGAGATGGGGCTTTAATTTTGTAATTGTTCAGACCTCCTACAGTTTTAGTTCAGACAGTCTGGACAGACGTCACATGGTCTTTGAACGCACCGTCAGGGAGAAGATAGATTGTGGTGGATCACTGATTTCCAAAAGAACTGATACTGAAGGAAGGAAGGAAAGAAGGGAGGAAGGAAAGGAGGAAGAAGAGGGAGAAGTAAGGAGAAGGAAGCAAGGAAAGAGGGAAGGAGGAGGATAAGCAGTTCTCTCTCTCTCTCTCTCTCTCTCTCTCAGGACGAGCTGTAATTAGAGCGACGCTGTGACCTCATAATGAGCCCGTCTCATTATCTCTGTGGTCGGAGGCGTCCACAGCTCAGAGCTTTAACCAACCAGAGCCGAGCAACGACGTGGAGCCTGGTTCTGTTCAATCCATTCGAGATGCTTTTGTCTGGTTTTACAGTAGGAACAACACCCCACCCCACCCCACCCAACCCCATACCCCCCCATCACACACACACCTCTCACCACCCCTCCACTCCACCCTGTACCCCCCCTCCCTCCCCCCGCTGGGTTCTCAGGATGCTTTAAAAAAAAGCTGAAGTTGAAGTACTTCAACATTGTAAAACACGCAACCTGCCACCCACATGCTACACACACACACACACACACACACACTTTAAACTCTGGTTACATAACAGTAAGTTACAGTGTCTCTTCAGCTCCGTCTCGTCCCTCAGGTCCGATGGACAACCAGCAGTACGGTGGCCCTGAGGGCTCAACTCAACGACACAAACTTCATCAGGTTGACAGGAACACGCAACACAACAGAGGTGTTTCTGGGGACACAATAAAGGGACGGACACTGTTAGAGTCACTGAAAATGTCTGCTCTTTGCACCTGTAGCCATGCCCACCAGTGACATCACATCACTGCCATGTGTCTGAGTGCAGATGAGATTGTCCACACCAAGACAGACTGTAAACAACTGTGTGTGTGTGTGTGTGTGTGTGTGTGTGTGTGTGACCCCACAAGGCGTTGTTTACACATTGTTGCTCTGTCATTAAATGTACAGAACATTTACCTTCCCAGCATGCACCGGACACTGATGACACGTCAGAGCGCCGTTAAATTTTTATTGATGATAAAAATCTTATTTACGTTTAAAAAAATCCAGCGTCGGCTGATTGTTCAGCAGCTGGAACATCTGCCTCCTGTCAGTGGCTGCATCCTCTGACGAGCTGCTCTCAGTGCGTGTTTCCAACACCCACCTGCTATCTCCCTAACAACCGCCCAGGATGCCATAGTAACCACCTAACAACCACCTGGAGACACATAAACAAACACTGTAGCTAAACACTTAGCAAACCGCCACCCTCCGCATCCTGTAACATACAGTTCCTCGTCTGTCCATGTAGCTGTGGCCTGTTCCTACACTTCATTCATTCATTCATTCATTCATTCATTCATTCATTCACTCATTCATTCCCAGTGAAGGTCTCAAGACCTTGTGTTTTCCATTTAAATGATGCTGTTCCATATTTCAGAACATCCTTACAGTGTTATGACGTGTCCACGCTGAACCTCTGCACAGTGTCACAACATGACCTGTAGGGGACCTGCCGTCATCCACCGACCAGATGGCACATGGTTTCCAGTCTCTCTTGACGCTTGGTAACGAGAAATCTGTGAGATTTGTGCAAAACCTGACGTGAGGTTTTACCAACCAATCAGGACGAGTGCCCAAACTGCACAGGATTTGCCCAAAATACGCCAAGAACACATCTCTACAGAAAATCACAACTGTTTTCCTTCTCAAAGACTCGGGGTCCAACACGTACGGACGCACCTGGTAGCTGGCCATGTTTGTAAAGCCGACCAGTAGGTATTTAACAACGCAAGGTAAACAAGCACACGTGGGCCGTCATGGAACGTCATAACGTTCAGGACTTTGGCGTTCAGATCCGCCATATTGTTTTGGAGTTGTCAGTCTGTCGGTCTCATCCTCTTCGTCACAACGACCCTGATGGGACTCAAGGATGAACTGCTTGGATCTTGTTTGAATAAAGGTCAAAGGTCATCACAGGTCATGACCAAATTAGTCAGAGCTGGTCAGTAAACAGGAAGTGGTGGAGGAGCTGACTCTGGTCTGAAATTAGGATGATTGAAGAACTCGCTCTGACTTTGTGTTGTTGGCTGAAGCAGCGGAACCAGAGGTGGAAAGGCTTTGTTCGGCCTCAGCTCCTGCAGCAGCCGGGGGAAGCAGTTCGCTCGCGGCTCCAACACGTGTGCACACTTTAACCGATTCCTTCACCGTTAAAGGAAAAAGTGATCAAGCTGAACAAGAGCTGTTTTTTAAAGACCTTTGTGTAAAGATCAAAGGCGCTGACTTTACCGCAGCGCTCTGCACTTCCCATTCAGGAATACAAGGCAGCGCGGCGGCTGCAGCTCCCAATGAGAAGCAGGTGTCGGCCCGATCTGAGCTCCATAATGAGGGCCGGCCGCCTGCAGGGGCCTCCTGCACACAGGACACATAAAGAGCTGTGGAAACACCACACACAATAGCTCTGCCTTCATCACCACCACCAACATCATCATCATCAGCAGCAGCTTCAGAGTGCGGATGACAATGGAGGAAAGAGGAGATTTAAACACAATGAACACCACAAAACCTCCCAGTGTGCACTGGGCTGTAGAGACGAGTCAACATGATGAACATACATGAACATACATGAACATACATGAACATACGTGAACATACGTGAACATACGTGAACATACTTGAACATATTTGAACATACGTGAACATACGTGAACATACGTGAACATACATGAACATACATGAACATACGTGTACCAGTGTGTTAACAGGGCCGAATCCATCCGGCCTGTAAAGAGGTGTTTAAAACCTGTTGCAGTGAATGTCACACCTATATTCAGCAAATTAGACACGTGATGCACGTGAGCGAACATAAATCCAAACATGTGTGGGTCTGTGCTCAGAGACCGAGGTGACTGGTCTCTGGACATTAGATAGCAGAGGGTCTTTGAACGCACCATCATGGAGCAGATAAAAAGACCGCAATGGATCATTGATCTCCAAAAGAACCAATATTGACAGAGGGAAGGAAGGAAGGAAGGAAGGAGGAAGGAAGGAAGGAAGGAAGGGAGGATGGTAAGAAAGAAGGATGGACAGAAGACTAGAGGCAAAGAAAGAGGGACAGACAGAAGAAAAGAGGGAAGGAAGAAGGGAATGAAGGACAATGGGGGGGGGGGTAGTGGTGGTAGTGTATGTGGAAGTACAGGCGTTTGTTTTGCTCTCTGGCTCCCCCTGCAGGGGTGGAGTCACAAGGAACACGAGTGTTTGATGACAAACCGACAACAACGTGTAGCAGGCCTCTTACAGCGCGGCTGCAGGTGTTGATGTTGGTGTGACACGTGCTCAGGTGAGACACAGGAAACCACAGGTACAGAGAGAGCAGCAGGCCTGCAGGGGCGCTGTGTCAATGCCAGCAGACATCCTCCCTGTTACAGCCAATCAGATGACAGCAGGTCAGACAGTCATCATGTTCATGTTTGTGGTTGTAAAGTCCTTTATAATTTGTGTTTTGCAAACTTTATAAATAAAGTTTTGTTTGTTTGTTTCACTACTTTTACAAGTCCAAGTGAAGAAGGCGAGCAGTGCCGACGCGTCCTGACGCCTCTCACAGTGAAGCCAGAGTTATTTCAGTCGCTGCTGCTGCTGCGTTTCCATCCAGTTAAGTTTAAGGAGAAACTTGAACTGAGGCTGTGATAAAGATTTTTTTAAATGCACCTTGACGTCTCCATTCCAGCTCTGCAGCGCAGCAGAAAGACCTGCGCCGCCTCACACGAGGCTTTTTCATAGAAACGGTCGCTCGGTAGAAGCTAATGGAATCCAGGCTCAATAAAAACACTACAGACCACAGCAGAACCTGATTCCACATCAGCCGGCCCTGACCTCTGACCTCCGACCCGAGGTCGAACCGCTAGAGGACAGATCCTCTATTAAACATCAGAGGAGTCTGCTCTCATTTCTGTGGCAACTCACTGTCCTTTTCCCAGAGATCACCTGTCAATCAACCCATGAAGGCGGAGCTGACTGGATCTGATTGGATCAGTTTTGACCTGAGAGGACAACGGTCCAGGGCCGAAGGGAAGACCAGGACCTCACGCTGAATGAGTGTTTATTATTCACTTGCTTTTGTTTTGTGTTATTTGCTGCTGCAGTGGCAAAACATCCCAAAATACACCATCAATCTTTCATCTGTTCGACCTCATTAAGCTTCATTATAACAATAATTTACCCCATTTCCTACAATTTTACGTTTTTGAGTCTTAACTTATCGAGAGAAAATGTATTTTTGGCAAAATAAAAGTCAGAAATGAGCCTTAAATGGAACGAAGCCCTTCTGCTCCCAGCTGCAGGGTTTCTATATCCACATGAGTGAGTCACGGCTCAAACCCTCAGTTTGTCCTCGTGTGGTATTTAGTCCCTGAATAAAGATGCTGCTGCTGCTGCTTTTCCTTCAACTTGTTTATTATGGAATGATGTAAAGAAAAATCAAAGGTATGGAGCTTAAAGACGAACGTCCACCTTCACACTGAAGCAGCTCGTTCATGCTGGATTTAAATTAAAGAGGCCAGAAAGACGTGTGTTATCTGAACTTGAACTTTCCGTCTCCTCAGATGGTGTGTGTGTTTGTGGACGTGACCGTTCTCACAGCGAGGAGATAAAAATAATCTTCCCTGTGACCAAATGTTCTCTCACATGCAGGAGGACAACACCAACCGTCGCAGCCAGGTTGGTTTGGCAGCTGCTGCTCCACCATCACGCTGCTGTGTTATAAAAGCTGTTGTTGTCACCTCGCTCTCTGTGTCAAACTCTGATTTATGGCCCAAACAGCTTGTGCAGCTTCTTTCTGAGCAGGAAGTCATTCCTCCTCCTCACACCTGGAGCTGCTTCTTGCTGCTGTTCTGCTGTTATCAGTCTGAACCTGCTCCGTTGTTTATCCCTCTCTGACTCGGCCTTTGGCCTCGAGCTCCTGTTGTCGAACCACCGCCCTTATGAAAGCTGTGGTCACCGAGCCCCACGTCTGCACACAACCCTCTGCTTTTGGTTTCTTTGTCTGTCAGATTTAGCGCTGCCTCCGCAGTCAGTGTGGCCAGGAGCGAGTCTCTCACATCTCTGCATCATTAAACCCAAACAGAGCCGAGAGGAGCTGAGGTCTCCGCCCGCTCTGCCCCTGGTGGATACAAACGCTGCTAACGTCCCTGTAATCAAGGCTCAGCATTAACCCACTGCATCCTTATTCATTTATTAGCTGTAAAGTTTGGAGGCTGGCTTTTATCACCAGTTGTTATGGCAACAGAAACATTCCTGCCCACCGTGTGTGCACCCTGTTGGGAAAAAAGACATTAAACAGGATTCAGGTTTTGGATCCCTGCAGGGATGCCCAGGTTTCTGACTCACTGCTGCCCTCTGCTGACACATCACTGCACACACTGCTGCTGCTGCTGCTGCTGCTGCTCTGTATCTGGCACTGATCACAGCTGGAACAGGAGGCTTTTTTCCAGTTCTGTTCCTAGTCTCAGTCCCGGTTCTGGTCCCGTCCCGGTTCTGGTTCTGGTACCGGTCCCGGTCCCCGGTTCCGGTCCTCGTCCCGGTTCTGGTTCGGGTACCGGTTCCGGTTTCCGGTCCCGGTTCGGGTACCGGTTCCGGTTCGGAACCGGGATCCGTACCGGCCGGTCCGGTTCCGATCCCAATCTCGGTACCGGCCGGTCCCGGTTCCGATCCCGATCCCGGTTCCGAACCCGAACCGGGACCGGAAACCGGAACCGGTACCCGAACCAGAACCGGTACCGGAACCCGAACTGGGATCGGTACCGGGACCCGAACCGGAACCGAACCGAACAACCGGTACTGGGATCGGAACCCGAACCCGAACCAGAACCGGGACTGGGATCCGAACCCGAACCGGGACTGGTACCGGGACTGGTACCGGGATCGGTACCGGTCACCAATCTGATCTGTCAGAGGTGAGCACATAGATCAGAGGTGATCACATGTGATGACAGATGATCAGATTCTGAAACTCACTTTTGAAGCTTTGAAAAACTTTTGAAACCTTCATATTTCCTCTATGTGTCACATGTTCAGAGTGAAACATCTCCACCCTGTTGGTGTTTTATTGTCGGTGATCAGAGCTCATGAGTGAAGGCTGGTCAGAGGAAAGAAACCCTGTCTGTACCTGAACATCTGTCCCTGTCAATAAAGTTTATTTGAACCTGAACAACATGATGCTTTCGTCACATTAGCTGCTGTTCATCCTCTAATAACGTCCTGCAGCACTTTCCAGGATTTTCAAGGACTTTCAAGGATTTCTGTTTTTTTCCAGTTCTGTTCCTGGTCCTGGTTCTGGTTCTGGCTCTGGTTCCAGTTCTGGTCCCGAGTGTGGTCCGAGTTCTGTTTCTGGTTGCGGTTCTGGTTCTGGCCTGGGTACTGGTCCTGGTTCTGGTGCCAGTACTGGTACCGCTTCCAGTGGTACTAGTCCCAGTTCTGGTTCTGGGCCGGGTATTGGTTCCAGTTTTGGTCCTGGTTCCGGTTCCAGCCCCGGCGATTCTGGTCCTGGTCCTTGTCATGGTTTCTGGTCCCATTATTGATTCCGGTACTGGTTCTGGTCCCTTACCACTGAGATGTCAGCAGATGTTAATTCCACATCTGGTCCAACACTGGACCACACAAAGAAACCCTTCAGGTCAGATGAAGACCGAGGACATCACCTGGAATCTGCCCAGATGTGGAAACAGATGTTGACCCGACTGCAGCTGGAGCAGGGGCTCTGAGTGTGTAACAAACAGACACAGTGGCAGCTCCTCTGTTTGACAAGATTTACTGTTTATTATTAAGAAAAACAAACGGAGACATGAGAGGGTACAGAATGAAAATGACTTGGGACGACTGAACACAAAGTTCCCACCTCCCAATATATTAATATACACAGCTACGAGCCTATGTACAATATATACGTCTGAGACGACAGTGAGGATGAGACGGAACAGTGTGGATGAGAAACCGGAGAAAACAGCAGGAAAACAAACAAAGATTCAAAGCTGCTGAAAAACCACAAGAAAAAAAAAAAAAGCCCCAACACCTTTCCAGATAGAAATAATCAGAGACATAGCTACTTTAAATTCTGATAGATAATCAATAACAATTATCACACCTAATCTGCATTCACACACTGAGATATTATAGATCACTTATACTGTACACTATCAAACTAAAAGACTTGTCTATCTCTCTAATGCAACCAGAACAAAATACACAGGCTCACTGTAGCAAAGGACTCTGGGAGATTGAGTTTAGTGGTTTCCTTACTTCCAGCACTTTTTCCCCTCGTCTTAAAACAAAACGAAAATCCGTTCTCTCCCATTTAATCACATAATTTGGCACAACAGAGCAACCCTGGTCAACCACTATAATCCCAACTCGCTCCCAGTGCTCAAAGGAATGTCGAAAACACTCATTCACAAATCGCTTCTTCAACACACACGCACACACTCATCACACACTCGCAGAAGATACAGTACACGTAACAAAACACTACTGTAACAATGTAAAAACACTCAACGACGATCAAACTGAACACGTTTTGCTCTTCCTGCCTCTGTGATGTTCGTTTGCGCCGTTTTTCAGAGAAAATGAACAATTTGATTCAAAAATACTGTTCAACACGTTCTGCGTTAGCTGCAAGGCTAACAAAGACACAGAGCGGGACGTGAGTGAAGAAATATCAAAAATGAAAATGTGCTTTTCCACATTTACACGTAACGTTGACATCATGTCTGACACACCGCCAGGCGCCGGTGATGAAAATACTTTTGGTGAACTTGCTGCTAACATGTTGCTAATGTATGGCATGGTGGTGTTGACTTTGTAGGGGGCTTTAGTTGCTGAGTTAGCTGCTAACTAAATTAGCATGCCTGCTAATGCCCCACTGACACTGGTTTTGATTTGATACTTCCAAGGTTTCGTCAGGGAACCAGCCACTAACATGGTGCTTCAAGTTAGCCAGCTTGCTAATACCGCTCTGACGTCAGCACCGACCTGACGTCAGCTGTCGGTCGTCCTGTGCTGCCTCCTCACACTCATTACTGGAGATTCCAGTTGTTTAAACACTGAACGCTGACAACGGGAAGACAGAACTACTTAACGTTTCTGTGAAGAACATCTACGAGGAAAAACTCTGGTAATGGAGTAAAGTTTAGGGTTAAACCAAAATAACCTCGGGTGACGGCTGGTTTTGAAGAACTGGACATGCGAGGTGTAAAAATGCCGTGATTCTGCAACATACTGACATTTACTTACCTTAAGCAACAGACTTACATGGACAGTTGGATATAAAAACTACACTTTCCCTGACGGTCATGATCACAAAGTGGATGTTTTACTGTGTTTTACAAGTAGGTGGTGATGGTAGGTCTGAAATGACGTGAGCGTGGCACAACTGTCACTTTGCAGGTTTGCTAACTTGGGGAGCTGGTGAGCCTGTTCACGGTCACACGTCCAAGTCAAACATTAATCCAGTTGCAGTGTTGGCTTGAAATGTGAAACCCATCATCACGACACAAAATCAACACTTCTCTCTCTGCATCTGCCTTTCCACAGCTTCACTGACGACCACATGTCCACAGCTCTGTTTTCATTTTGTTCTGTGCTGCATCCTGCATTAGCTCTGTAAACAAGACTCTTTTGAATGCTATGCGGTAAAAATCTGTACAGATTTCAATAAAGACTTGTTTGTCCAACACTACAGACACAATCTCTTTGAGGGCATTAGGAAAGGTGCGGCAGTGATTGCAGCAGTTGTTAATGTCGGCTCAATTCCCGCTGGCACCACCCTTGCTACAGATGTAAGGCACTTAAAATAACAGCACCAACTTGCAGGTGTTATTGCTGTAATATGGTAAATGTTATAATAATATCATTATTTTAACAATAGCGATCCTTTTTTCTCTCTCTTTGGCAACAATTAAAGGCACAATGCTTTATTTTTGTTTCAAAGTGCCTCCAATTGTGATACTTTCCGAAACTACCCACAGTTCCCCACCGACTGGTTCTCAGTCCGTGAACCACACAGGTTTCAACGCAGCCTCTCGGCACCGTGACGTGAACCTCAGCTGAACAACATTCATATCCACAAATAAAAAGACCAAAACAAGTGAAATACAATAAACCAAGATAAAATAAAATAGAATAAAAATCTAAAAAAAAAAAAAAAATTTAATCCTACACTACAATTTGACCCTAACCCTAACTCCAGTGTGGGTTAATATATGAACATGAATAACTGAGAGAGACACACACAGTGCTTTACAACAACAACAACAATAATAATAATAAAAACCACAGGGACAGAGGAAAGTACCCAGACCCAAGAGTCTGTCCAGAGAGGAAGAAAGTAAAGTTCAGGACACCTTTGGCTTTATGAAGAGATAATATGTGAAAAGGCCCGACAAGAAGTTTTGGTCAAAGAGATCAGGGTGAAACTGTAAAACTGGCAACGACAGAAAACTTAGGAAAGCTTAAAAATCTTTGTTCACTTTGAATCTTTTAAAAACGTTTCTCCTCCGACTTGACCGGCCTTTTCTTTCCCCATCTCCACGTGTCTCTCAGAAAAGTGTGCTGTGATTCCCACAAAGCCAAACCAACCTTCTGACCACAGCTCTGCCAGTTTGCTCACACCAGTCTTCTCGTGTCAGTTCTGTCTCCCAGGAGTCCTGAGATGCACAAAGATGCACACCAAGGGAAGCCCAAGTGCCACATCCCAGCCGCTGCGACTCACTGGTTGACATGGGGCCTCAGGGCCTGGAAAAGTCCCTCGAAGGAGGGTCGGTTGGGGATATCCCGACTCCAGCAACGCATCATCAGCTCGAAGAGAGAAGGTGGGCAGAGCGGAGGGGCGTACAGGAAAATCTGAGAGACAAAGATCAAGACAGACGTCAAGAAACTCTAAGAGGGACCTTTGCAGAGAAGGAACAGTTGGAAGAAGTCTGTATCAGGAAGCTGCGTTCAAGAGTGACACTGTTTACAGGGGGCTAAGCTTCATCTCACCTGTCTGCCCTGGTTCCTGAAGAACTCGCCAGTGTTCTCT
This sequence comes from Caranx ignobilis, assembly GCA_021432705.1. Classification (NCBI taxonomy): domain Eukaryota; kingdom Metazoa; phylum Chordata; class Actinopteri; order Carangiformes; family Carangidae; genus Caranx; species Caranx ignobilis. The sequence continues at coordinate 56,986 of JAFHLA010000178.1, forward strand.
ATGACCTGTTCATCAGACAGCAGGCTGTAGGGCTGCTCCTTGCACAGAGTGAAGATCTCCCACAGGGTGACACCAAACGCCCAAACGTCACTGGCTGTGGTGAACTTACCCTGCAGAGCAGATACAAAGGCCAGGTCAGATTATCATGTCCCATGACTGAACGGCTCCAAAGAGTCCTCGTGGTCCACAGGGTTTTTGTCAACCCTGAAGACCCTTCCACAAAGACAAACACACTTAACCCCCACCTGGGTCTTTTGGAGCAAAGACAGACCAACCTCAAGAACAACAAGTTCAACAGTAGCTGCTTGGCTCCTGCCTCATGTTAACCCTGCCCTCACCAGTAGGATGCTCTCCCAGGCCATCCACCGGATGGGCAGCACCGCCCGCCCCTGGATGCGGTAGTAGTCGCTGCTGTACAGGTTCCGGCTCATCCCGAAGTCAGCGATCTTGATGGTGAGGCGGCGGTCCAGCAGGCAGTTCCTAGTGGCCAGGTCTCGGTGCACGAAGTTCAGAGATGCCAGGTACTTCATCCCTGACGAGATCTGCACCGACATGTGGAGGAGGTCGGACAGACTGGACAGACGGAGGGAGGGAGGGGAGAGAGGATGTCAGTCCACATGTAAGTAAGTGCTTTGTTTGTTGTCAGCAGGTCTGTGGACAGTGTGTTACCAACCTGACTGAGGGGATGTTGTTGGCGTGCGTCAATGTGCTCTCGATCTCCCGTTGTGATAGGAACATGTTGAGATCTCCGTTCTCCATGTACTCGGTCACCATGCACAGCGGGTCAGACGACACGCACACACACAGCAGCCGGATGATGTTGGGGTCGTTCAGGCGAGACATGATCTTTATTTCCTTCAGGAAGTCGTTCCTGGTGGAGAAAGATGGTCAGTCTTAGTCTCATTACAGGTGGAGCTGCTACGACAGCTGGAGCCGCTGTGACCGAGCAGCAGCTCCAGCCTGGATCTCAAACAGGAAATGACCCGAGCGCACAGATACCTGGCCTGACTGGTGGCGTCGGCCCTCAGCTGTTTCACAGCCACCAGCACCGAGTGGCCGTCTCTGTCAGGGAGGGGCGAGCCCTCCCCAAGGAACTCTGGGAGTCCCTCGGCCTCACACAGGTGGACCTGCAGGGGAGTGACAGGTTAGTAAGATGTCAACCTCTGACGGACACCTTCGCTGACTCCGCCCTCTCACCTCTCCGAACTGCCCCTCCCCCAGCTTCTCCCTGAAGATCAGCTGTTGCCGTGGGAACTCGGCAGCGGAGATGTCCTTCCTGGTGAGAGAGTCCACGGTGAGGGCGGGCACGGCGTACATGTTGCTGCCGGTGACGCCCTGCAGCCGCACGATGTCCGTCTCGGCGTAGTGTGGCGCGTTGCTATGGAAACACTGGTGCGGTGTGCACTGGGTGACGTCAGGCTCGGCGTAGCCTCCTCCGCACGCTGACGGACAGAGAGATGAGAGTTTAATGAGGAGGATTATCAAGAATCATGATTATTATTAAAACACAAATGTTGTTTAGATTCACTGTCGACAGAAGCTGAAAACTACATCATGTGATGATTGATCAGTTTGACAGAGACACTGATCACACACAGACCAGGACACGTTGACAAACTTTACCTGAACAATCATTTTGAATCTACAATATTCATTTACTTTATTTACTATAAAACACAACGTACTCAACAATATGTTGAGATTCTTAACAACAGGAACATTGAGATTAATGAGTCAAACATTTTTACCTGTGTTTGTAAATTACAAACTAATTAGTTTGAATGTAGGAAGAAGCTTTATCGACTGGTCCGTTGTTATTAAGTGCTGTGTAAATAAAGTTGGGTTGAACGTGAACGTCACAGGTCAGACATGAGGTCACACCTTTCAGCTCTTACCACGCAGCCAGCCTGACGTCATGTGACAGGAAGTCAGCAGGAGGAGGTCATAGAGAGGGTTACCGAGGAGGAGAGCTGGAGGAAGAGGAGGAGGACGAAGAAGAAGAAGAAGAGGAGGAGGTAATGGAGAGAAACACTGGAGAAAAGAACGAGTGTGAAGGTTCAGAGTATCATCGAGGAGAAAAAGACGAAGATGTAGAAAAAAACAGAGAAAAGACATGAAGTTTGTGGAGGAGGAGAAGTTTCAATGAGCAGAGGAGATACCTGCCAGAGCCAGCAGGGGGCAGTGTGTGTGTGTGTGTGTGTGTGTGTGTGTGTGTGTGTGTGTGTGTGTTCACCTGAGGCCTCGGCGCTCTGCGACAGCTCTGGCAGCTTGTTCCTCAGCACCGCCGGGTTCTGGTACTGAGGGTCCAACAGGAAGACCCTCTCATAGTGAGGGTCATTGTGGGCGGGGCCTGAGGGGGGCATCACAACAACACCTGAATTAATCACATGAAGAAGCAGAAGCAGAGAGGTGTTTCCGATGACGACGTTTCAGACGACGTCTGCAGTGGTTGTCATGGGGTTTCCTCCGTCACCTGGGCTGATGATGACCTTTGACCTTTTGACCATCTGTCATCTCACATTAAATAACTTCCTTCACTCCACTGATGAGTCGGCTCTAAATGAAACATCACAGAAACATCACAGAATAAGTCCGTCAGTTGTCGACTACCTGTGGGGGCGTGGCCTGAGCGGGGGGGCACAGGAGGGGTCTGCAGGATGATGGTGTCACTGCAGGACGACAGTCGGACTGTCACCTCCTCATCCAGGATGCGACGTGGAGCCTGGAGGAAGAAAGATGAAAGTTTTTACCGACTCTTTTCATTTATTGTGTGATTTCACTCGCTCTGTCACTTCTTCTTCTCACCTTCTCCAGCACCTTGCAGACGTACTGGCACCAGAGGATGAGGAAGATGATGATGACCAGCAGCAAGATGATGGTCACCAGGCAGCCAATCAGGATGGGCGTGTTCCCGTCGTCTGGTTGGTCACTGGCTGAAGGATTGACTGACGCTGTGGAGGAGAGAGAGAGAGAGAGAGAGAGTGTAGTTTTCCATCTCCTCTCTCTCTCAGCTTCGCTCTGGAGCTCTAGTAACAACAGGTCGGTGTCAGCCAATCAGAGGAGATGAGGCTCTCTTCTGATTGGCTGACTGTTTTCTGACTGATCCAATAAAAACAGAGCAGATTTCAGAATAAAACACTCAGAGAAACCAAACTCTGTAAGTCGTTGGATGGTGGGTCCAGGTGGTGGGCGGGGCTTGGTGTGACTGCTTAGTTGTGACATCACAACATTCCTCCAAACTTAAACCACATTTCCCATCAGCCCCATTTGCTTCTCGTCCTCCTCCACCTGTTCTTTCTCGCTCTAACTTTCTGCTGCTGAAAGACATTCCACTGTTACAAGGTCAAAGGTCAAAGGTCATACCTATCTTTGGTGTGGGTGTCACGGTGCTCTCCTCACTGGCTGGAGGGGAAGTCACCAGCAGGGTCATCTGGGTTGGGAGTACGGTGTCCTCTGAGGGACAAACAACAAAATGTTCTGTTTTGATTAAAAGACTAATGGTGTGTGTGTGTGTGTGTGTGTGTGTGTGTGTGTGTGTGTGTGTGTGTGTGTGTGTGTGTGTGTGTGCGTTACCCGACTGGAAGGAGACCTCGCTGAACATCATCCACACGTCGGCAAAGTAAAATCGGCAGCGAAGGGATTTGGCAGCGCGGCGGTTCAGCGGCACGGTGACATAGCGAGCGCTCGGGTTCCTGTCGTCTAGCACCGTCTTGAACGCCACAGGCTCCGCCTCCCAGCCTGCGATGAGGCGGGGCTTGAACCAACAGGAGACGGAGGAGAAGATCTTCACACCGCGGGTGAACATGTTGTTACTGTGAACCTGGAGGAGGAGGAGTCAGATGGAATGTATTGATCTGTCACCATGGTGACGCTCCTGTTGCCCGTGGCGATGTAAACACACACACACACACACACCTTCATAGAGGTGAAGTTCCTCTGCCGGTCGAACACAAACTCCATCTCCACGTATCCCTGAGTTCCCAGCGAGTCGTTCCTCCAGCCCAGGTAGTCGTAGCCGGGCCACACGTGGTACTGACGCGTCAACAGGAAATCGTCCAGGCCGATCACGCCGTCCGTCAGCTGACCCATCCCCCAAACAGCCTCCTATTGGACAAGACAGCTGTCAATCACACAGACCAGGGAACAGGAAATACAGAGTGTGTGTGTGTGTGTGTGTGTGTGTGTGTGTGTGTGTGTGACTCGCCTCTTCTCGTGCACTCCGTCGTACGTGGAGTCGTTGAGGCTGGCGATGGGGTAACCAGGTGGCATCATCAGCTGACCCTCAGGGGCGCTGTAGGAGATCAACCCGTCTGAGGGGGGAGGGGTTAAAGAGGGGCATGTCAATGTCTGAGTGATTGACAGGTGCTCAGGAAACCTCATCTGTGTGTGTGTGTGTGTGTGTGTGTGTGTGTGTGTCGTACCGTCCCACGGACAGCCGTACAGCTCCACCCTCATACAGACGGTGGTCGACAGCCTGGTGACCGGGATCAGACGAACCAAACGAGTGATGATGGGAGGGTGGAGGTCGTTGATGACGGAGGCGTAGGCGTTTTTATTTCCCTCCATCACCTGGTGACAGACGACAGGAAATCTGCCAACTGTGCTCAATCAAACTCAAACTAAACCAGTCGGCAACAACGCCAACACTGTCTGATCCATGTTTACGAAGCTCCGCCTCTGCTCGTCATCTGTCTCCTGATTGGTCGGGAATATTTTCCTCCTTCATGAATGAATTCTCATCTTTCAGTGTTTTCTTTCTCTGAACCTGGGTCAGATTCCTGAGAGGAAGCCGTCCGGTCAGATAAAAACACGACCCACCCTTTAAACTGTGTCCTAATGGTGTTGCCATAGCAACCGAGGAGAAACAGGAAGTTGGCATCTAAATGTAATTTCCTGTGATACAAGAGTTAACGAGCATCATTTTCTTTTCCCTTCCTCTCTCTCATTCTTTTCCTTCTATCGCTCCGGCTCCCGTTTCCTCTGCAGCTTTTCTTCCATTCTTCTCGGTCTTCCTGCCTCAGCTTTGACCCCGCCCCCTCCCCTGTCACTCACCATGTTGCCCTGACGACTCCTCCAGGACTTCCACAGCAGTCCGTCCCTGCTGTAGTTCAGACGATATTCCCGTGCAAACTCGTTCCCTGAGCTCCGGGCGTATCGGCCCTGAGTCCCCACCACGGTCAGGAAGGTGAGACGGCCCAGGTCCACCTGAGGAACGGACCAATCAGAGGGGGTCGGCAAGTCATGTGACACACCAGAGACAAGGTTTTGACTCCAGATCTGATCATTACTTCACATCCAACTCCTTTAATCCAGTGAATTCTAGTTTATTCTGTTTGTGGCGTCCTCAGTGTTTAATGTTTCAATAAAGACACTAAACTTTGACCTTTAAACTCATGGAAATGAATCAGTCGTTAATGAAACTCCATGTTAACGAGTGTGAGACGTGTGAAGCTGCTGACGACAGAGTTTAAATATAACTTTATTGGTCTAAAGTTTCGTCACAGCCTGTGACCTCCCTGCTCTGAGCTCCTCTTACACTGACGGTGCACTATCATGTTCCCCTGCACACACACACACACACACACTGACCTGCAGGTACTGACTGTCAGCAGGCTCAGGACACCAGGCGCCATCGCCCTCCTCACGGTTCAGCCTGTACAGCACAGCATCATATATTATAATATAATAACACACACGTTCATAGAATGTCGTATAATATACTGTAACATAAGGTTTACCTGGCGTACTGTGGTCCTGTGGTCTCGTACCATTGGCTGGAGGCTGTGATGTCATCATCCGCGATTCGTCCATCCTCCATGCCCAAGGCATAGCGACAATGTCCTGTAACACACACACATGCAAAGTCTGTAAGTCTGGTCAACATTAGAGTCTGTGTGTATGTGTGTGTGTGTGTGTGTGTGTGTATGTGTGTATGTGTGTGTATGTACCGGGATCGATCTGTCCGAACGCTGCTCTGGCTTGAAGGATCAGCAGCAGGAAGAGGTGCATGATGGTCCGCCAATCACACCAACACACACGCTACATCTCTGAGAGAGAGAGGGAGAGAGGGAGGGAGAGAGAGAGAGAGAGAGAGAGAGAGAGAGAGAGATGATGATGTCACTTCCTGGCATTATGACCTGAGTCCAGACAAAGGACGTCAAAACAGCCGATGTGACCAGGTGTCATGGCCGACGGTCACATGATCAGATCAAAACATGGCAGTGGTAACTCGCTGTAACCATAGTAACATCAACAGGAGTCGCCACAGAGATGACCTGAGTGTGTGTGTGTGTGTGTGTGTGTGTGACTGGACACAAACAGCAGCCCACTCCCTGAGGTTATGTAACACACTTGAACAACCGAACCTTTAATGGACACAACGCCACAGTTGTGACATCACTTCCTGTTTGCTGACCCGTCAGACACTTGATCGCTGAAGCTCCTGATCATGATCCAGTGATCAACTGATCAATGAACACTGCACAGCTGCACACAACCAATCAGAAGAGGCCGCTGTGACATCACAGTGACATCCTGAGGTACGCTGCGTCCTGACTGGAGAACTGGTCCACCTCTGTCTGTCTGTCTGTCTGTCTTTTGTCTCTCGTGTCTTTTTCTCAGACATTGATCGTCTCTGCTCAGGAAGTGATGTCATTCACTGGAGCCGAACTTGACTTCTTCTTCTTCTTCTCTGGCAACAACTCCAGGAGAGAGAGAGAGAGAGAGAGAGAGAGAGAGAGAGAGAGAGAGAGAGAGAGACATAGACAGAGAGGTAGAGCTGTGTGTAATGTGTTGGCTGCAGCTCAGATTCCTGCTCTGTTGCTCATCTCTACAGCAAAATCACATGAGAGAGGGAAACACATGGAGGGAGAGAGAGACAGAGAGAGACAGAGAGAGACAGAGAGGGAGAGGAGGAAGAAGAAGGAGGAGCAGGAGGAGGAGGAGGAGGAGGGGGAGGAGGAGGAGGGGGAGGAAGAGGAGGGAGCGGGGCAGAGAGAGGAAAAAGACTAAAAACTGAGGTCAGGTGAAGTTGAGACGTTCCTGGGGCACATGGGATACGTAGTCTGTTTCCTGTTGAATGTATCTGGAGATCCCCCCAGTGGGCGGAGCCAGGGACGATCTGAACTATGAGTGTGTGAAGCCGACACAGTAAGAGCTGCTCAGGTGTCACCTGACTGATGCTCCGCCCATTTCCCCTATCTATCTATCTATCTATCTA
>JAFHLA010000243.1:0-64147 GCA_021432705.1 Caranx ignobilis
ATAATAATAATAACCAGTACAATTACAATAGGTCCCTCGGGACGACTTCGTCGTCTCGCTCGGGCCCTAATTAAAGCCGCAAGCGGCTGTGAACGGGCCCTCGCCACATGCGACCGCGGGCCCCTGCGGCTCGGGGAGGGCCCTGCGGCTCGGGGAGGCCGCGGCCCGAAGCTGGAGAGGAGAGGAGAAACCCGGAAAAAATGGAAAAAATGCAGTGTTCCCTTCATCCACCGGGTGGTGCTATGAGCGTTGCCAGACCCGGTCGGGTGCATTGAGGGGCAGAGACTCATCACACGTGAAGTTTGGAGCAAATCGGACAATGCATGAAGGAGTTACAGCATGTTGACGGGTCATCCACCAGGTGGCGCTGCGAGCGCAACCAGATGTGGTCAGGTGTGTTCAGGGGCAGGCCTTCATCACACATGTGAAGTTTGAAGTCACTGACACAATGCATGATGGAGTTATAAGGATTTGATGTTCCCTGGCGAGGCATGAGAAATGGCGGCGCCATAGCGGCCACGCCCCTTAACGTAGAGCAAAGCTGTGAAGACATTTTGATCACAAAGGTCTTGAGATGATGTTCATGCAATATGAAGTCGATTGGACGAAATCCCTAGGAGTAGTTTGTTCAAATAGGAGGCGTGGAAATCGCCAAAAGTAGACAATAGAAATCAAGATGGCCGACTTCCTGTTGGGTTCCGACCATTGGTGCAAGAGACTTTTTTGTGCGTCTGGACCAGATAAACATGTGTACCAAGTTTCATCTTCCTGCTCCAAAAAAACCCCTATGGGGAGGGTTTTTTGAAATTTTCAAGGTGGCGCTGTTGAGGCGTTTGGCCACGCCTATGGGCATGCCGCATATCAAATGAAAGAGCTCGTCAGTCTTGACCTGCATGCCAAAGTTCAGGTTGGTACGAGTTTGTTAAAGCCATCAAAAAGCCAATCGTAATTGGTGGCGAGGGATCGACAGTTGTGGCGCCGCCACACGGACGCCGTTAGTCATAGCTTGACAAGCTTAATAATGTAGCTTCACCATCTTGTCCTGCATGTATTAGAAGTGGAACGAAGTCAATGGGGTCAACTATGTGGTATTTATTGACGTTAGAGTAAAAGCTGCACACTTCCTGTTACCACTGGGGGGCGCTATGAGTGAGGTGAGAAGTCAATACATCGGAACGTTCAGGGCGGAGCCTTCGTCATGTCCAGCAAGTTTGAAGCCGCTGGGATCAAGTATGTGGGCGTGAGAGCCATTCGAAACGAAATTGCGAGAAAACGAAAATTCGCCAAACTTTGGCGGGCCCTAGCAGCCACGCCCTTTGACTTACAGAAATTCTGCGAACACATTTTGATGAGCATGGTCTCTAGATGACGTGTACCAAAATTGAAGTCGCTCGGGCGAAATCCCTAGGAGGAGTTCGTTCAAATACGAGAAAACTACAAATCAAAATGGCCGACTTCCTGTCGACATTTCACCATGTCGTTAAGAGGCTTTTTTGTGCGTCTTGGGATGATGGACGTGTGTACCGAATGTCGTTGTCCTACGCCAAAAAAACCCCAATGCGGAGGGTTTTTTTGAAAATTTCAAGGGGGCGCTGTTTCGCTATTTCGCGTTGACCCTTTGCGACGACCCCAAAATATCAAATTTTTGGCCAGAGCGGTCGACCCTGCAAAATTTGAAGCATTTTCGAGTTTGGGAAAGGGGCCAAATTGGGGCATGAAGTCGCGTAAGAATAATAATAATAATAATAATAAAAGAAACAGCGCGATTACAATAGGGCCTTCGCCAGACGACTTGCAGTCGTCGCTCGGGCCCTAATTAAAGCCGCAAGCGGCTGTGAACGGGCCCTCGCCACATGCGACCGCGGCCCCCGCGGCCGGGGAGGGCCCTGCGGGTCGGGGAGGGCCCCGTGGCCCGAAGCGGGAAGAGAGGAGAAACCTGGAGAAAGAGGAAAAACGCAATGTTGGGCTCGTCCACCGGGTGGCGCTACGAGCGTTGCCAGGGCCGGTCGGGTGCATTGAGGGGCAGACCTTCATGACATATGTGAAGTCTGGAGCAGATCGGACAATGCGTGAAGAAGTTACAGCACGTTGACGGGTCGTCCACCAGGTGGCGCTACAAGCGCAAGCAGACGTGCGCAGGTGCATTGGGGGGCGGACCTTCATCACACATGTGAAGTTTTAAGTCACTGAGACAATCCATGATGGAGTTATAAGGATTTGATGTTCCATGGCGAGGCATCAGAAATGGCGGTGCCATAGCGGCCACGCCCCTTAACGTAGAGCAAAGCTGTGAAGACATCTTGATCACAAAGGTCTTGAGATGATGTTCATGCAATATGAAGTCGATTGGACGAAATCCCTAGGAGTAGTTTGTTCAAATAGGAGGCGTGGAAATCGCCAAAAGTAGACAATAGATATCAAGATGGCCGACTTCCTGTTGGGTTCCGACCATTGGTGCAAGAGACTTTTTTGTGCGTCTGGACCAGATAAACATGTGTACAAAGTTTCATCTTCCTGCTCCAAAAAAAGCCCTATGGGAGGGGTTTTTGAAATTTTCAAGGTGGCGCTGTTGAGCCGTTTGGCCCCGCCCATGGGCGTGCCACATATCAAATGAAAGAGCTCGTCACTCTCGACCTGCGTGCCAAATTTCCTGTGGGTACGAGTTTGTTAAAGCCATCAAAGAGCCAATCGTAATTGGTGACGAGGGATCGACAGTCGTGGCGCCGCCACACGGACGCCATTAGTCACAGCTTGACAAGCTTAATAATGTAGCTTCACCATCTTGTCCTGCATGTATTAGAAGTGGAACGAAGTTGATTGGGTGAACTATGTGGTATTTATTGACCTTAGAGTAAAAGCTGCACACTTCCTGTTACCAGCGGGGGGCGCTATGAGTGAGGTGGGAAGTCAATACATCGGAACGTTCGGGGCGGAGCCATCGTCATGTCCAGCAAGTTTGAAGCCGCTCGGACGAAGTATGTGGGCGTGAGAGCCGTTCGAAACGAAATTGCGAGAAAACGAAAATTCGCCTAACTTTGGCGGGCCCTAGCAGCCACGCCCTTTGACTTAGAGAAATTCTGTGAACACATTTTGATGAGCATGGTCTCTAGATGGCCCGTACCAAAATAGAAGTCGATCAGACGAAATCCCTAGGAGGAGTTCGTTCAAATACGCGAAAACTACAAACCAAAATGGCCGACTTCCTGTTGACATTTCAGCATGACAATAAGAGGATTTTTTTTGCGTCTTGCCATGTTCTAAAAGCTCACCAAATTTCATGCATGTAGGTCAAACACATAGGCGGGGCTCGCATTTTCAAAATTTCAAGGGGCGCTATTTCGCCAATTCGCGTCGACCCTGTGCGACGACTCCAAATTCTCAAATTTTTCACCAGACCGGTCGTCCGTGCAAAAGTTGAAGCATTTTTAAGTTTGGGAAAGGGGCCAAATTGGGGCAAAAGGGTTCGTAAGAATAATAATAATAAGAATAATAAACAGTAGGGTTACAATAGGGTCCTCGCCGACGATGTCGTCGCTCGGGCCCTAATTAAAGCCGCAAGCGGCTGTGAACGGGCCCTCGCCACATGCGACCGCGGGCCCCTGCGGCTCGGGGAGGCCCCTGCGGGTCGAGGAGGGCCCTGCGAGCCAAAGCGGGAAGAGAGGAGAAACCTGGAGAAAGAGGAAAAACGCAATGTTCCCTTCATCCACCGGGTGGCGCTACGAGTGTTGCCAGAGCTGGTCAGGTGCATTGAGGGGCAGACCTTCATCACACATGTGAAATTTGAAGCCAATGGGACAATGCATGATGGAGTTAGATGGACTTGATGTTCCATGGTGACGCATGAGAAATGGCGGCGCCATAGCGGCCACGCCCCTTAACGTACAGCAAAGGTTTTGATAACATTTAATCACAAAGGTCTTGAGATGATGTTCATGAAGTATGAAGTCGATCTGATGAAATCCCTAGGAAGATTTTGTTTAAGTATGTTGTGTAGAAATCACCAAAACCTGACATTTGAGGTCAAATGGCTGACTTCCTGTTGACTTTACAGCTTCGAACCTCCTACTTTTTTTGTGCGTCTTGATGAGTTCTATCAGCCTACCGATTTTCATGCTCGTAGGTGAAACACACGCAAAGCTATTCAAGTTTCAAACATGAAGAAATGGCCAAAGAAAGTAGACCATTAAAATCAAAACGGCGGAAAATCACCAAATCTTGACCTTTGAGGTCAAATGGCTGACTTCCTGTTGACTTTAGAGCTGGGACCCAATGACCTTTTTTGTGCGCCTTGATGAGTTCTATCAGCCTACCAATTTTCATGCTTGTAGGTCAAACACACGCAAAGTTATTCAAGTTTCAAACATGATGAAATGGCCAGAAAAAGTAGACCATTAAAATCAAAATGGCGGACTTCCTGTTTGGTTTTGACCAGTGGTGCCAGAGACTTTTTTGTGCGTCTGGACAAGTTACACATGTGTACCAATTTTCATGAGTGTACTCCAAAAAAACCCCTATGGGGAGGGGTTTTTGAAAATTTCAAGGTGGCGCTGTTGAGGCATTTGGCCCCGCCCATGTGCCAGACCTCTATCACTGGGGAATACTTGTCATTCCTCACATGTGTACCAATTTTCATGAAGCTATGAGCGTATTAAAGGCATGAACAAACACCAAACATTTTGTTGTTGAATAATTGCAATTATAGCCACGCCCCTTGAGATAGAGAAAAGCTTTTAATAACTTTTGATCACAAAGGTCTTGAGATGATGGTCATACAATATGAAGTCGATCGGATGAAATCCCTAGGAGGAGTTCGTTCAAATAGGATGCGTGGAAATTGCGAAAAATTGACAATAAAAATCAAGATGGCCGACTTCCTGTTTGGTTCTGACCATTGGTGCAAGAGACTTTTTTGTGCGTCTGGACAAGATAGACATGTGTACCAAGTTTCAACTTCCTACTCCAAAAAAAGCCCTATGGGGAGGGGTTTTTGAAAATTTCAAGGTGGCGCTGTTGAGCCGTTTGGCCCCACCCATGGGCGTGCCGCATATCAAATGAAAGAGCTCGTCAGTCTCGACCTGCGTGCCAAATTTCACGTTGGTACAAGTTTGTTAAAGCCATGAAAAAGCCAATCGTAATTGGTGGCGAGGGATCGACAGTCGCGGCGCCGCCACACGGACGCCATTAGTCGTAGCTTGACAAGCTTAATAATGTAGCTTCACCATGTTGTTGTGCATGTATTAGAAGTGGAATGAAGTCGATGGGGTCAACTATGTGGTATTTATTGACGTTAGAGTAAAAGCTGCACACTTCCTGTTACCAGCGGGGGGCGCTACGAGTGAGGTGGGAAGTCAATACATCGGAACGTTCAGGGCGGAGCCATCGACATGTCCAGCAAGTTTGAAGCCGCTGGGATGAAGTATGTGGGCGTGAGAGCCGTTCAAAACGAAATTGCGAGAAAACGAAAATTCGCCAAACTTTGGCGGGCACTACCAGCCACGCCCTTTGACCTACAGACATTCTTTTAATAACTTTTGATGAGCATGGCCTCTAGATGACCTGTGCCAAAATTGAAGTCGATCGGGCGAAATCCCTAGGAGGAGTTCGTTCAAATACGAAAAAACTACAAATCAAAATGGCCGACTTCCTGTCGACATTTCACCATGACGTTAATGGACTTTTTCGTGCGTCTTGGGATGGTAGACATGTGTACCGAATTTCGTTCTCCTACGCCAAAAAAACCCCAATGCGGAGGGTTTTTGAAAATTTCTAGGGGGCGCTATTTCGCCATTTCATGTCGACCATGCGCGACGACCCCAAAATATCGAATTTTTGCGCAGTCCGGACATGTGTGCAAATTTTCCTGACTTTTCGAGCATGGGAAAGTCCCCAAAAAGGCAGTCGTTTACGTGTAAGAATAATAATAATAAACAGCGAGGTTTCAATAGGGTCCTCGCCGACGCTTGTCGTCGCTCGGGCCCTAATTAAAGCCGCAAGCGGCTGTGAACGGGCCCTCGCCACATGCGACCGCGGGCCCCTGCGGCCCGGGGAGGGCCCCGCGGGGGGGGCCCCGCGGCCCGAAGCGGGAAGAGAGGAGAAACCCGGAGAAAGAGGAAAAACGCAATGTTGGGCTCGTCCACTGGGTGGCGCTACGAGCGTTGCCAGAGCCGGTCGGGTGCATTGAGGGGCAGAGACTCATCACACACGTGAAGTTTGGAGTAGATCGGACAATGCACGAAGGAGTTACAGCACGTTGATGGGTCATCCACCAGGTGGCGCTACGAGCGCAACCAGACGTGGTCAGGTGCATTCAGGGGCGGACCTTCATCACACATGTGAAGTTTCAAGCCACTGGGATAATGCATGATGGAGTTATAAGGATTTGATGTTCCATGGCGAGGCATCAGAAATGGCGGCGCCATAGCGGCCAGGCCCCTTAACGTAGAGCAAAGCTTTTGATATCTGGTGATGACAGAGGTCTTGAGATGATGTTCATGCAATATGAAGTCGATCCGATGAAATTCCTAGGAGGAGTTCGTTCAAATAGGAAGCGTGGAAATCGCCGAAAGTTGACAATAAAAATCAAGATGGCCGACTTCCTGTTTGGTTCTGACCATTGGTGCCAGAGACTTTTTGTGCGTCTGGATAAGATAGACATGTGTACCAAGTTTGAAATTCCTACTCCAAAAAAAGGCCTATGGGGAGGGGTTTTTGAAATTTTCAAGGTGGCGCTGTTGAGGCGTTTGGCCCCGCCCATGGGCGTGCCGCATATCAAATGAAAGAGCTCGTCAGTCTCGACCTGCGTGCCAAAGTTCAGGTTGGTACGAGTTTGTTAAAGCCATCAAAAAGCCAATCGTAATTGGTGGCGAGGGATCGACAGTCGCGGCGCCGCCACACGGACGCCATTGGTCATAGCTTGACAAGCTTAATAATGTAGCTTCACCATCTTGTCCTGCATGTATTAGAAGTGGAACGAAGCCGATGGGGTGAACTATGTGGTATTTATTGACGTTAGAGTAAAAGCTGCACACTTCCTGTTACCACCGGGGGGCGCTATGAGTAAGGTGGGAAGTCAATACATCGGAACGTTCAGGGCGGAGCCATCGACATGTCCAGCAAGTTTGAAGCCGCTCGGACGAAGTATGTGGGCGTGAGAGCCGTTCGAAACGAAATTGCGAGAAAACGAAAAATCGCCGAACTTTGGCGGGCCCTACCAGCCACGACCTTTGACCTACAGACATTCTTTTAATAACTTTTCATAAGCATGGGCTCTAGATGCCCTGTACCGAAATTGAAGTCGATCGGGCAAAAGCCCTAGGAGGAGTTCGTTCAAATACGAAGAAACTACAAATCAAAATGGCCGACTTCCTGTCGACATTTCACCACGATGTTCATGGACTTTTTTGTGCGTCTTGGGATGATAGACATGTGTACCGAATTTCGTTATCCTACGCCAAAAAAACCCCAATGCGGAGGGGTTTTTGAAAATTTCTAGGGGGCGCTATTTCGCCATTTTGCGTCGACCCTGTGCGACGACCCTATCAGACGTCTATTTTGGGCCATGCGGTCGTCCGTGCAAAATTAGAAGCATTTTCGAGTTTGGGAAAGGGGCCAAATTGGGGCCCAAAGACGCGGAAAAATAATAATAATAATAATTAAAGCCGCAAGCGGCTGTGAACGGGCCCTCGCCACATGCGACCGCGGGCCCCTGCGGCTCGGGGAGGGCCCTGCGGGTCGGGGACGGCCCTGCGGCCCGAAGCGGGAAGAGAGGAGAAACCTGGAGAAAGAGGAAAAAACGCAATGTTCGGCTCGTCCACTGGGTGGCGCTCCGAACGTTGCCAGAGCTGGTCAGGTGCATTGAGGGGCAGACCTTCATCACACATGTGAAATTTGAAGCCAATGGGACAATGCATGATGGAGTTAGAAGGACTTGATGTTCCATGGCGACGCATGAGAAATGGCGGCGCCATAGCGGCCACGCCACTTAACGTAGAGCAAGGCTTTTAATAACGTTTGATCACAAAGGTTTTGAGATGATGTTCATGAAGTATGAAGTCGATCCGATGAAATCCCTAGGAGAATTTTGTTTAAGTATGTTGTGTAGAAATCACCAAAACTTGACCTTTGAGGTCAAATGGCTGACTTCCTGTTGACTTTACAGCTTCGAACCTCCCACCTTTTTTGTTCGTCTTGATGAGTTCTATCAGCCTACCAATTTTCATGCTCGTAGGTGAAACACACGCAAAGTTATTCACGTTTCAAACATGATGAAATGGCCAAAAAAAGTAGAGCATTAAAGTCAAAACGGCGGAAAATCACCAAAACTTGACCTTTGAGGTCAAATGGCGGACTTCCTGTTGACTTTAGAGCTTGAACCCAATGAACTTTTTTGTGCGTGATGATGAGTTCTATCAGTCTACCGATTTTCATGCTTGTAGGTGAAACACACGCAAAGTTATTCAAGTTTCAAACATGATGAAATGGCCAAAAAAAGTAGACGATTAAAATCAAAATGGCGGACTTCCTGTTTGGTTCTGACCAGTGGTGCCAGAGACTTTTTTGTGCGTCTGGACAAGTTACACATGTGTACCAATTTTCATGAGTGTACTCCAAAAAAACCCCTATGGGGAGGGGTTTTTGAAAATTTCAAGGTGGCGCTGTTGAGGCATTTGGCCCCGCCCATGTGCCAGACCTCTATCAATGGGGAAGACTTGCCACTCCTCACATGTGTATCAATTTTCATGAAGCTATGAGCATATTAAAGGCATGAACAAACACCAAACATTTTGTTGTTGAATAATCGCAATTATAGCCACGCCCCTTGAGATAGAGAAAAGCTTTTAATAACTTTTGATCACAAAGGTCTTGAGATGATGGTCATACAATATGAAGTCGATCGGACGAAATCCCTAGGAGGAGTTCATTCAAATACAATGCGTGGAAATTGTGAAAAGTTGACAATGGAAATCAAAATGGCCGACTTCCTGTTTGGTTCCGACCATTGGTGCAAGAGACTTTTTTGTGCGTCTGGACAAGATAGACATGTGTACCAAGTTTCAACTTCCTACTCCAAAAAAAGCCCTATGGGGAGGGGTTTTTGAAATTTTCAAGGTGGCGCTGTTGAGGCGTTTGGCCACGCCCATGGGCGTGCTGCATATCAAATGAAAGAGCTCGTCAGTCTCGACCTGCGTGCCAAAGTTCAGGTTGGTACGAGTTTGTTAAAGCCATGAAAAAGCCAATCATAATTGGTGGCGAGGGATCGACAGTCGCGGCGCCCCCACACGGACGCCATTAGTCGTAGCTTGACAAGCTTAATAATGTAGCTTCACCATCTTGTCCTGCATGTATTAGAAGTGGAACGAAGTTGATCGGGTGAACCATGTGGTATTTATTGACGTTAGAGTAAAAGCTGCACACTTCCTGTTACCACCGGGGGGCGCTATGAGTAAGGTGGGAAGTCAATACATCGGAACGTTCAGGGCGGAGCCATCGACATGTCCAGCAAGTTTGAAGCCGGTGGGATGAAGTATGTGGGCGTGAGAGCCGTTCGAAACGAAATTGCGAGAAAACGAAAATTCGCCAAACTTTGGCGGGCCCTAGCAGCCATGCCCTTTGACCTACAGCAATTCTGCGAATAACTTTTGATGAGCATGGTCTCTAGATGGCCTGTACCGAAATTGAAGTCGATCGGGCAAAATCCCTAGGAGGAGTTCGTTCAAATACGAAAAAACTACAAATCAAAATGGTCGACTTCCTGTCAACATTTCACCATGACAATAAGAGGATTTTTTTTGCGTCTTGGGATGTTCTGAAAGGTCACCGAATTTCATGCATGTAGGTCAAACACAGAGGCGGGGCTCGCATTTTGAAAATTTCTAGGGGGCGCTATTTCGCCATTTTGCCTTGACCATGTGCGCTGACCCCAAAATATCGAATTTCGGAGAAGGCCGGTCGACCATGCAAAGTTTCATGCATTTTCGAATTTGGGAAAGGGGCGAAATTGGGGCATGAAGTTGCGTAAGAAGAATAATAATAATAAACAGAGCAATTACAATAGGGCCTTCGCCAGACGACTTGCCAGTCGTCGCTCGGGCCCTAATAAACAGCGCGATTACAATAGGGCCTTCGCCAGACGACTTGCAGTCGTCGCTCGGGCCCTAATTAAAGCCGCAAGCGGCTGTGAACGGGCCCTCGCCACATGCGACCGCGGGCCCCTGCGGCTCGGGGAGGGCCCTGTGGGTCGGGGATGGCCCTGCGGCCCGAAGCGGGAAGAGAGGAGAAACCTGGAGAAAGAGGAAAAAACGCAATGTTTGGCTCGTCCACTGGGTGGCGCTCCGAGCGTTGCCAGAGCTGGTCAGGTGCATTGAGGGGCAGACCTTCATCACATATGTGAAATTTGAAGCCAATGGGACAATGCATGATGGAGTTAGAAGGACTTGATGTTCCATGGCGACGCATGAGAAATGGCGGCGCCATAGCGGCCACGCTACTTAACATAGAGCAAGGCTTTTAATAATGTTTGATCACAAAGGTTTTGAGATGATGTTCATGAAGTATGAAGTCGATCCGATGAAATCCCTAGGAGAATTTTGTTTAAGTATGTTGTGTAGAAATCACCAAAACTTGACCTTTGAGGTCAAATGGCTGACTTCCTGTTGACTTTACAGCTTCGAACCTCCTACCTTTTTTGTTCGTCTTGATGAGTTCTATCAGCCTACCAATTTTCATGCTTGTAGGTGAAACACACGCAAAGTTATTCACGTTTCAAACATGATGAAATGGCCAAAAAAAGTAGAGCATTAAAGTCAAAACGGCGGAAAATCACCAAAACTTGACCTTTGAGGTCAAATGGCTGACTTCCTGTTGTATATAGAGCTTGGACCCAATTACCTTTTTTGTGGGTCTCGATGAGTTCTATCAGCCTACCAATTTTCATGCTTGTAGGTGAAACACACGCAAAGTTATTAAAGTTTCAAACATGATGAAATGGCCAAAAAAAGTAAACCATTAAAATCAAAATGGCGGACTTCCTGTTTGGTTTTGACCAGTGGTGCCAGAGACTTTTTTGTGTGACTGGACAAGTTACACACGTGTACCAATTTTCATGAGTGTACTCCAAAAAAACCCCTATGGGGAGGGGTTTTTGAAAATTTCAAGGTGGCGCTGTTGAGGCATTTGGCCCCGCCCTTGTGCCAGACCTCTATCACTGGGGAATACTTGTCATTCCTCACATGTGTACCAATTTTCATGAAGCTATGAGCATATTAAAGGCATGAACAAACACCAAACATTTTGCTGTTGAATAATTGCAATTATAGCCACGCCCCTTGAGATAGAGAAAAGCTTTTAATAACTTTTTATCACAAAGGTCTTGAGATGATGGTCATACAATATGAAGTCGATCGGACGAAATCCCTAGGAGGAGTTCGTTCAAATACGATGCGTGGAAATAGCGAAAAGTTGACAATGGAAATCAAGATGGCCGACTTCCTGTTGGGTTGTGACCATTGGTGCAAGAGACTTTTTTGTGCGTCTGGAACAGATAGACATGTGTACCAAGTTTCAATTTCCTACTCCAAAAAAACCCCTATGGGGAGGGGTTTTTGAAATTTTCAAGGTGGCGCTGTCGAGCCGTTTGGCCCCGCCCATGGGCGTGCCGCCTATCAAATGAAAGAGCTCATCAGTCTCGACCTGCGTGCCAAAGTTCATGTTGGTACGAGTTTGTTAAAGCCATCAAAAAGCCAATCGTAATTGGTGGCGAGGGATCGACAGTTGCAGCGCCGCCACACGGACGCCATTGGTCTTAGCTTCACAAGCTTAATAATGTAGCTTCACCATCTTGTCCTGCATGTATTAGAAGTGGAACGAAGTCGATCGGGTGAACTATGTGGTATTTATTGACGTTAGAGTAAAGGCTGCACACTTCCTGTTACCACCGGGGGGCGCTACGAGTAAGGTGGGAAGTCAATACATCGGAACGTTCAGGGCGGAGCCATCGACATGTCCAGCAAGTTTGAAGCCGCTGGGATGAAGTTTGTGGGCGTGAGAGCCGTTCGAAACGAAATTGCGAGAAAACGAAAATTCGCCAAACTTTGGCGGGCCCTAGCAGCCACGCCCTTTGACCTACAGACATTCTTTTAATAACTTTTGATGAGCATGGCCTCTAGATGACCTGTGCCAAAATTGAAGTTGGTCGGGTGAAATCCCTAGGAGGAGTTCGTTCAAATACGAAAAAACTACAAATCAAAATGGCCGACTTCCTGTCGACATTTCACCACGACGTTAATGGACTTTTTTGTGCGTCTTGGGATGGTAGACGTGTGTACCGAATTTCGTCGTCCTACGCCAAAAAAACCCCAATGCGGAGGGGTTTTTGAAAATTAAAAGGGGGCGCTATTTCGCCATTTTGAGTCGACCATGTGGGACGACCCCAAAATATAAAATTTTTCGCCAGACCGGTCGACCATGCAAAACTTCATGCGTTTTCGAGTTTGGGAAAGGGGCCAAATTGGGGTTTAAAGACGGGGAATAAGAATAAAAATAAACAGTACAATTACAATAGGGCCTTCGCCAGACGACTTGCAGTCGTCGCTCGGGCCCTAATTAAAGCTGCAAGCAGCTGTGAACGGGCCCTCGCCACATGCGATTGCGGACCCTGCGGCCCGGGGAGGCCCCTGCGGGTCGGGGAGGGCCCTGCAGGTCGGGGAGGCCCCGTGGCCCGAAGCGGGAAGAGAGGAGAAACCTGGAGAAAGAGGAAAAACGCAATGTTCGGTTCGTCCATCGGTGGCGCTGTTAGCGTTGCCAGAGCTGGTCTGGTGTATTGAGGAGCAGACCTTCATCACACGCGTGAGGTTTGAGGCCAATGGGACAATGCATGATGGAGTTATGAGGATTTGATGTTCCATGGCGAGACATGAGAAATGGCGGCGCCATAGCGGCCACGCCCCTTAACGTAGAGCAAAGGTTTTGATAACGTTTAATCACAAAGGTTTTGAGATGATGTTCATGAAGTATGAAGTCGATCCGATGAAATCCCTAGGAGGATTTTGTTTAAGTATGTTGTGTAGAAATCACCAAAACTTGACCTTTGAGGTCAAATGGCGGACTTCCTGTTGACTTTAGAGCTTGGAATCAATTAACTTTTTTGTGCGTCTTGATGAGTTCTATCAGCCTACCGATTTTCATGCTCGTAGGTGAAACACACGCAAAGTTATTCACGTTTCAAACATGATGAAATGGCCAAAAAAAGTAGAGCATTAAAATCAAAACGGCGGAAAATCACCAAAACTTGACCTTTGAGGTCAAATGGCGGACTTCCTGTTGACTTTAGAGCTTGAACCCAATGACCTTTTTTGTGCGTGATGATGAGTTCTATCAGTCTACCGATTTTCATGCTTGTAGGTGAAACACACGCAAAGTTATTCACGTTTCAAACATGATGAAATGGCCAAAAAAAGTAGACCATTAAAATCAAAATGGCGGACTTCCTGTTTGGTTCTGACCAGTGGTGCCAGAGACTTTTTTGTGCGTCTGGAGAAGTTACACATGTGTACCAATTTTCATGAGTGTACTCCAAAAAAACTCCTATGGGGAGGGGTTTTTGAAAATTTCAAGGTGGCGCTGTTGAGGCATTTGGCCCCGCCCATGTGCCAGATCTCTATCAATGGGGAAGACTTGCCACTCCTCACATGTGTATCAATTTTCATGAAGCTATGAGCATATTAAAGGCATGAACAAACACCAAACATTTTGTTGTTGAATAATCACAATTATAGCCACGCCCCTTGAGATAGAGAAAATCTGCGAACAACTTTTGATCACAAAGGTCTTGAGATGATGTTCATGCAATATGAAGTCGATCGGACGAAATCTCTAGGAGGAGTTCGTTCAAATACGATGTGTGGAAATTGCGAAAAGTTGACAATGTAAATCAAGATGGCCGACTTCCTGTTTGGTTCTGACCATTGGTGCAAGAGACTTTTTTGTGCGTCTGGACAAGATAGACATGTGTACCAAGTTTCAAGTTCCTACTCCAAAAAAACCCCTATGGGGAGGGGTTTTTGAAATTTTCAAGGTGGCGCTGTTGAGGCGTTTGGCCGCGCCCATGGGTGAGCTGCATATCAGATGAAAGAGCTCGTCAGTCTCGACCTGCTTGTCAAATTTCGTGTCGGTACGAGTTCGTTAAGGCCATCAAAAAGCCAAACGTAATTTTACGACGAAGGGTCGATAGTCGTCGTACCGCCACACGGACGCCATTGGTCGTAGCTTCACGCCATTCATAATGTAGCTTCACCAACTTGTTCTGCATGTACTGGAAGTGGAATGAAGTTGATGGGGTAAACTATGTAGTATTTATACATGTTGGAGTAAAAGCTGCACATTTCCTGTTGCCAACAGGGGGCGCTATGAGTAACGTGAGAAGTCAATATATCGGAACGTTCAGGGCAAAGCCCTGATCATGTTCAGCAAGTTTGAAGCTGCAAGGACCAAGTATCTGCACGTGAGAACCGTTCGAAGTTTGATAGCGAGAAATCGAAATTCGCCAAATTTTGTCTCCCCTAGCAGCCACGCCCTTTGACCTACAGACATTCTTTTAATAAGTATTGATCATCATTGGCAGTAGATGGTCTGCACCAAATTTGAAGTCAATTTGGCGAAATTTGTAGGAGTGGGACTTCAAATACAAAAAAAATTCAATTCAAAATGGCGGACTTCCTGTTTGGTTTTGACCAATACAACCTGAGACATTTTTGTGCGTCTCACTCTCGTCCACATGTGTACAAAGTTTGAAGTCGCTAGGATCACGTATGTGGGCGTGAGAGCAGTTTGAAATATTTTAGCGAATAAGCTAAATTTGTCGCCCCCTAGCGGCCACACCGTTTGACCTACAGAAATTCTGCGAATAACTTTTAATGTTGATACTTAGCCGATGATCTGTACCAAATTTGAAGTCAATCGGGTGAAATCCCTAGGAGGAGTTCGTTTTGAGCGTGAAAAATTGAAATCAAAATGGCCGACTTCCTGTCGGTTTTCGGAGGGGTCTCCAATGTAATTTTTTTTAGATCTCTATGATATACATACATGTACCGATTTTCGTCCATTTACGCCACCTGTCCTATGGACTTTTTCAAAATATTCAAGGGGGCGCTGTTTCGCCATTTTGCCACGCCCATGTGCAAGACCACCAAAATATCAAATTTTTTGAGTGAACGCTTGAAAATAGAAAAATCCGTGCATTTTTGAATTGGGGAAAGGGGCCAAATTGGGGATTAAAGGCGTGTAAGAATAATAATAAATAATAATTAAAGCCGCAAGCGGCTGTGAACGGGCCCTCGCCACATGCGACCGCGGGCCTCTGCGGCCCGGGGAGGCCCCTGCGGGTCGGGGAGGCCCCCGCGGCCTGAAGCGGGAAGAGAGGAGAAACCCGGAGAAAGAGGAAAAACGCAATGTTGGGCTCGTCCACCGGGTGGCGCTACGAGCGTTGCCAGAGCCGGTCGGGTGCATTGAGGGGCAGACCTTCATCACACGCGTGAAGTTTGAAGCCAATGGGACAATGCATGATGGAGTTATGAGGATTTGATGTTCCATGGCGAGACGTGAGAAATGGCGGCGCCATAGTGGCCACGCCCCTTAACGTAGAGCAAAGGTTTTGATAACGTTTAATGAGAAAGGTTTTGAGATGATGTTCATGAAGTATGAAGTCGATCCGATGAAATCCCTAGGAGGATTTTGTTTAAGTATGTTGTGTAGAAATCACCAAAACTTGACCTTTGAGGTCAAATGGCTGACTTCCTGTTGACTTTAGAGCTTGGACTCAATGAACTTTTTTGTGCGTCTTGATGAGTTCTATCAGCCTACCGATTTTCATGCTCGTAGGTGAAACACACGCAAAGTTATTCACGTTTCAAACATGATGAAATGGCCAAAAAAAGTAGAGCATTAAAGTCAAAACGGCGGAAAATCACCAAAACTTGACCTTTGAGGTCAAATGGCGGACTTCCTGTTGACTTTAGAGCTTGAACCCAATGACCTTTTTTGTGCGTGATGATGAGTTCTATCAGCCTACCGATTTTCATGCTTGTAGGTGAAACACATGCAAAGTTATTCAAGTTTCAAACATGATGAAATGGCCAGAAAAAGTAAACCATTAAAATCAAAATGGCGGACTTCCTGTTTGGTTTTGACCAGTGGTGCCAGAGACTTTTTTGTGCGTCTGGACAAGTTACACATGTGTACCAATTTTCATGAGTGTACTCCAAAAAAACCCCTATGGGGAGGGGTTTTTGAAAATTTCAAGGTGGCGCTGTTGAGGCATTTGGCCCCGCCCATGTGCCAGACCTCTATCACTGGGGAATACTTGTCATTCCTCACATGTGTACCAATTTTCATGAAGCCATGAGCGTATTAAAGGCATGAACAAACACCAAACATTTTGTTGTTGAATAATTGCAATTATAGCCACGCCCCTTGAGATAGAGAAAAGCTTTTAATAACTTTTCATCACAAAGGTCTTGAGATGATGGTCATACAATATGAAGTCGATCGGACGAAATCCCTAGGAGGAGTTCGTTCAAATACGATGCGTGGAAATTTCGAAAAGTTGACAATGGAAATCAAGATGGCCGACTTCCTGTTTGGTTGTGACCATTGGTGCAAGAGACTTTTTTGTGCGTCTGGACCAGATAGACATGTGTACCAAGTTTGAACTTCCTACTCCAAAAAAACCCCTATGGGGAGGGGTTTTTGAAAATTTCAAGGTGGCGCTGTTGAGCCGTTTGGCCCCACCCATGGGCGAGCCACCTATCAAATGAAAGAGCTCGTCAGTCTCGACCTGCGTGCCAAATTTAATGTTGGTACGAGTTTGTTAAAGCCATCAAAAAGCCAATCGTAATTGGTGGCGAGGGATCGACAGTCGAGGCGCCGCCACACGGACGCCATTAGTCATAGCTTGACAAGCTTAATAATGTAGCTTCACCATCTTGTCCTGCATGTATTAGAAGTGGAACGAAGTTGATTGGCTGAAGTATGTGGTATTTATTGATGTTAGAGTAAAAGCTTCACACTTCCTGTTACCACCGGGGGGCGCTACGAGTGAGGTGGGAAGTCAATACATCGGAACGTTCAGGGCGGAGCCATCGTCATGTCCAGCAAGTTTGAAGCCGCTCGGACGAAGTATGTGGGCGTGAGAGGCGTTCGAAACGAAATTGCGAGAAAACGAAAAATCGCCAAACTTTGTCGGGCCCTAGCAGCCACGACCTTTGACCTACAGACATTCTTTTGATAACTTTTGATGAGCATGGCCTCTAGATGACCTGTGCCAAAACTGAAGTCGATCGGGCGAAATCCCTAGGAGGAGTTCGTTCAAATACGAAAAAACTACAAATCAAAATGGCCGACTTCCTGTCGACATTTCACCATGACGATAAGAGGATTTTTTTTGCGTCTTGCCATGTTCTAAAAGGTCACCGAATTTCATGCATGTAGGTCAAACACAGAGGCGGGGCTCGCAGGTCGAAAATTTCAAGGGGGCGCTATTTCGCCATTTTGCGTCGACCATGTTCCGCGACCCTATCAGATGTAAATTTTGGGCCGTCCCAATGTGCATGCCAAAACTTGTGCATTTTCGAGCATGGGAAAGCCTTGAAAAATGCGATTCATTACGCAGCATAATAATAATTAAAGCCGCAAGCGGCTGTGAACGGGCCCTCGCCACATGCGACCGCGGCCCCTGCGGCCCAGGGAGGGCCCTGCGGGTCGGGGAGGGCCCCGCGGCCCGAAGCGGGTAGAGAGGAGAAACCTGGAGAAAGAGGAAAAACGCAATGTTGGGCTCGTCCACCGGGTGGCGCTACGAGCGTTGCCAGAGCTGGTCGGGTGCATTGAGGGGCAGAGACTCATCACACACGTGAAGTTTGGAGCAGATCGGACAATGCACGAAGGAGTTACAGCACGTTGATGGGTCATCCACCAGGTGGCGCTACGAGCGCAGGCAGACCTGTCCATGCGCGTTGGGGGGCGGACCTTCATCAAACATGTGAAGTTTCAAGACAGTGGGACAATGCATGATGGAGTTAGAAGGATGTGATGTTCCATGGCAAGGCATCAGAAATGGCGGCGCCATAGCGGCCACGCCCCTTAACGTAGAGCAAGCTTTTGATAACTTTTGATCACAAAGTTCTTGAGATAATGTTCATGAAGTATGAAATTGGTCCGATGAAATCCCTAGGAGGATTTTGTTTAAGTATGATGTGTAGAAATGACCAAAACGTGACCTTTGAGGTCAAATGGCGGACTTCCTGTTGACTTTAGAGCTTCGAACCTCCTACCTTTTTTGTGCGTCTTGATGAGTTCTATCAGCCTACCGATTTTCATGCTCGTAGGTGAAACACACGTAAAGTTATTCACGTTTCAAACATGATGAAATGGCCAAAAGAAGTAGAGCATTGAAGTCAAAACGGCGGAAAATCACCAAAACTTGACCTTTGAGGTCAAATGGCGGACTTCCTGTTGACTTTAGAGCTTGAACCCAATGACCTTTTTTGTGTGTGATGATGAGTTCTATCAGTCTACCGATTTTCATGCTTGTAGGTGAAACACACGCAAAGTTATTCAAGTTTCAAACATGATGAAATGGCCAAAATAAGTAGAGCATTAAAATCAAAATGGCGGACTTCCTGTTTGGTTCTGACCAGTGGTGCCAGAGACTTTTTTGTGCGTCTGGACAAGTTACACATGTGTACCAATTTTCATGAGTGTACTCCAAAAAAACCCCTATGGGGAGGGGCTTTTGAAAATTTCAAGGTGGCGCTGTTGAGGCATTTGGCCCCGCCCATGTGCCAGACCTCTAGCAATGGGGAAGACTTGCCACTCCTCACATGTGTATCAATTTTCATGAAGCTATGAGCGTATTAAAGGCAAGAACAAACACCAAACATTTTGTTGTTGAATAATCACAATTATAGCCACGCCCCTTGAGATAGAGAAAAGCTTTTAATAACTTTTGATCACAAAGGTCTTGAGATGATGGTCATACAATATGAAGTCGATCAGACGAAATCCCTAGGAGGAGTTCGTTCAAATAGGATGCGTGGAAATCGCGAAAAGTTGACAATGGAGATCAAGATGGCCGACTTCCTGTTGGGTTGTGACCATTGGTGCAAGAGACTTTTTTGTGCGTCTGGACATGGTAGACATGTGTACCAAGTTTCAACTTCCTACTCCAAAAAACCCCTATGGGGAGGGGTTTTTGAAATTTTCAAGGTGGCGCTGTTGAGCCGTTTGGCCCCGCCCATGGGCGTGCCGCGTATCAAATGAAAGAGCTCGTCAGTCTCGACCTGCGTGCCAAAGTTCAGGTTGGTACGAGTTTGTTAAAGCCATCAAAAAGCCAATCGTAATTGGTGGCGAGGGATCGACAGTCGTGGCACCGCCACACGGACGCCATTAGTCATAGCTTGACAAGCTTAATAATGTAGCTTCACCATCTTGTCCTGCATGTATTAGAAGTGGAACAAAGTCGATGGGGTCAACTATGTGGTATTTATTGACATTAGAGTAAAAGCTGCACACTTCCTGTTACCACTCGGGGGCGCTATGAGTGAGGTGGGAAGTCAATACATCGGAACGTTCAGGGCGGAGCCATCGACATGTCCAGCAAGTTTGAAGTTGCTGGGATGAAGTATGTGGGCGTGAGAGCCGTTCGAAACGAAATTGCGAGAAAACGAAAATTCGCCGAATTTGTCGGGCCCTAGCAGCCACGCCCTTTGACCTACAGACATTCTTTTAATAACTTTTGATGAGCATGGCATCTAGATGACCTGTGCCAAAATTGAAGTGGATCGGGCGAAATCCCTAGGAGGAGTTCGTTCAAATACGAAAAAACTACAAATCAAAATGGCGGACTTCCTGTTGACATTTCACCATGACAATAAGAGGATTTTTTTTGCGTCTTGGGATGTTCTAAAAGCTCACCAAATTTCATGCATGTAGATCAAACACAGAGGCGGGGCTTGCATTTTGAAAATTTCAAGGGGGCGCTATTTCGCCATTTTGCGTCGACCATGTGCGACGACCCTATCAGACGTCTATTTTTCAGAATGCGGTCGCCTGTGCCAAATTTGGTGCATTTTTGAGCATGGGAAAGGGGCCAAATTGGGGCCCAAAGACGCGTCAGAATAATAAATAATAATAATAAACAGTACGATTACAATAGGGCCTTCGCCAGACGACTTGCAGTCGTCGCTCGGGCCCTAATAATAAACAGTACGATTACAATAGGGTCCTCGCCGACGCTTGTCGTCGCTCGGGCCCTAATAAACAGCGCGATTACAATAGGGCCTTCGCCAGACGACTTGCAGTCGTCGCTCGGGCCCTAATAAACATTACGATTACAATAGGTCCCTCGGGACGACTTCGTCGTACCGCTCGGGCCCTAATAAACCGGTAGGATTTTAGAAGGGTTCTACCCCTTCGGGGTTAGAACCCTAATAATAATAATAAATATAGCCGCAAGCGGCAATCCCCGGGTTCTAACCTGTTGAGGCCCAAACCGGCCACCCCGACCCTCGCCGGCCGACAATACTTGTATACATCCCACCAACAGCTACTGCCAAAGTTCCATGTGAAATTCTCCATCAAGTCGTTGCTAGGATACAGACTAAACATCCTGAGGCACTTGGCTTCAGTCATGTCTCCCTGATGGACTCACTGAGGATGTGGCGGAGAGATACACGCTGGTGGAGGCCATTCTGAACAACTCAGATCATCCTCTTCATGAACAATGAAATGCAATGATATGAAATCAAACCATGAAACAACAAATGAATAAAATATGTTACCGGCGCCAGAGCTAGGGGTCCCTGGCCGGCAGCATAAACCACTCAGGCGGCGGGCACTGAGCGGCTGAGCTACGGTGTGACTGAGCAACCAATCAATCTGTGGATCCAAACATAGGACACGGTCCCTCGTTAGCTACTGTTGCTTCCGCTAAGCGCCTTTATTGTCTGCGCCCGCACAGAGCAAGCAGAGCAGAGAACGCTTGGATCCACTGGTGGTGGAGCACCCTCTACTGGTGCAAACGGTTATTACAAAATGTAAAAAATAAAAGGTTCGAATATTAAAATGAAAAAGGGGGGGTGTCTGTTAATAAAAAAAAACTATATATGTGGCTATTATCACATCCACTACAAATAGAATAGAATAGAATAGAATAGAAATTACTTTACTGATCCCAAAGGGAAATTGATTTGTCTTTTAGCTCATCTTCCATTTGCATTAGAATTAAACAGTCTGATGGCTGTGGGTATGAAAGATCTACGGTATCTTTCTGTCCTGCACCCAAGAGCCGGCCACGGTCGACGACAGCGCCCGCTCCGTTCCTAAAGGCTCCACGCCATACACACCCATTACCAGGCCCAGATATCTCCAAACCAGGCTTTCGGTCACACATTTGTGACACCCCATATTGGCCCAGTTCAAAATGTTTTGGTAGTCACATACTTTCAGAACATGCGCTTCAACTGGGAGAAGCAAAGTCTAGTGGCTGTGAGCTTTTACTCAACCTTTGCTTTATTTTGTTGTGTTTTTGTATGTTTTTCTCAACTACTGATGGATACTTCTGTGGGGAGAGGAGATTCTTCAGGAGGATGACACCCTGTTCCATCTGGGATGAGGAGGTGTTTTGGTGGTTGCTATGCTGGTGGTGCAGAGGTTAAAGGCTTGGAAGTGGAGATGAAGTGAAGGTCCTTTCTGCCGTCAGTCATCATGCAAAATATCAACTCTCTGCCCAACAAGAATAATGAGGAGCTGGAGATATAGATGAAGACTCAGGCAGTAGACATTTTTTCAAATCAAAACAATACTTGTATACATCCCACCAACGGCTACTGCCAAAGTTCCATGTGAAATTCTCCATCAAGTCGTTGCTAGGATACAGACTAAACATCCTGAGGCACTTGGCTTCAGTCATGTCTCCCTGATGGACTCACTGAGGATGTGGTGGAGAGATACACGCTGGTGGAGGCCATTCTGAACAACTCAGATCATCCTCTTCATGAACAATGAAATGCAATGATATGAAATGAAACCATGAAACAACAAATGAATAGAATAGAATAGAATAGAACAATGAAATGCAATGATATGAAATGATATGAAATATGAAATGAAACGATGAAACAACAAATGAATAGAATAGAATAGAATAGAATAGAATAGAATAGAATAGAATAGAAATTACTTTATTGATCCCAAAGGGAAATTGATTTGTCTTTTAGCTCATCTTCCATTTGCATTAGAATTAAACAGTCTGATGGCTGTGGGTATGAAAGATCTACGGTATCTTTCTGTCCTGCACCCAAGAGATAGGAGCCGTCCACCACTGCTGCTTCTTTGATCCATCAAGGTGTTATGAAGTGGATGATCCGTGTTGTTCAGTATGGCCTCCACCATCCTCATTGTGTATCTCTCCACCACCTCCTCCAGAGAGTCCATCTTTACTCCCATCACAGAGCCAGCCTTCTTGACAAGCTTATCCAGCCTCTTTGCCTGCTTTTTTCCTAAACTTCCTCCCCAGCAGACTGCAGCATAAAATAAAACACTTGCCACCACAGACTGATAGAACATCTGCAGCATCTTATTACAGATGTTTAGAGATTTAAGCTTTCTAAGGAAAAAGAGGCGCCTCTGCCCTTTTTTGTAGAGTGCATCTGTGTTAACAGACCAGTCCAACTTGTTATCAAGATGAACACCTAGATATTTCTAAGTTGTCACCACCTCAATGTCCACTCCACAAGTGTTGAGTGGCTGAAGAGTGGGCTTGGACCTACGGAAATCCATGATCATTTCCTTTGTCTTTGAGGTGTTCAGCATGAGGCAGTTCTGGTGACTCCAGTCACTGAAGGCTTTTATCAAATCCCTATATTCACATTCCTGTCCATCCCTAATACATGCCACAATAGCAGTGTCATCTGAGTATTTCTGGATGTGGCAGGACTCAGAGCTGTATTTAAAGTCTGCTGTATACAGTGTGAACAGGAATGGAGCCAGGACAGTCCTCTGTTGAGCCCCCGTGCTGCTGATTAATGTCCCAGAAAAACAGTTCCCCAACCTGACAAACTGTGGCCTTTCTGTCAGGTAATCTGTGACCCAGGAGACAAAGGAAGAATCCACTCCCATCTCTTTGAGCTTGTTTTTGAGTATGTTGGGTTGGATGGTATTAAATGCACTTGAAAAGTCAAAAAACATGACTCTTACATAAGGATTTTCATGACAATGGGAAAAACAGGTAATGATCTAGGGCCAGTATTTGATAAGCCCTGCCATTTGTGAGGATATTTAGCTTGATGGTAACTGTGTTTTTCGACCCATCTTGCTCATTTGTAAAAGAAATGAGCGTCACGGTCCCCCGATGCCATACCAAGTTTGGAGTCAATACCATATATGTTTCAAAAGTTCTATTCATTTTACTGTTTTTCACATTATGCAAGTTATTAAAAAAATCCCTAATAACCACCCTAATGGTGCAAGAGGCTTTTTTGTAGAGGACCATCAGGAGGACATGTGTGTAAAATTTCAAGTCAATAGCACAGCAAACGTGGTGAAATTCTGTCCGACGGTCTTTGAGATATGCATGTGTGGCATTTATAGCGCCCCCTATGGGCTGAGCTCGAAACGCTTTGGTAGGCAGCTTCCCAGTCACCTTGTGACCCTACCCACCAAGATTGGTGACGATAGGGCAATGGGTGTGGGAGTTATGGCCGATCATTTCTAAGCTCCGCCCATCGC
The DNA here is from genome assembly GCA_021432705.1 of Caranx ignobilis. Taxonomy (NCBI): domain Eukaryota; kingdom Metazoa; phylum Chordata; class Actinopteri; order Carangiformes; family Carangidae; genus Caranx; species Caranx ignobilis. The sequence goes on from JAFHLA010000243.1 coordinate 23,776, forward strand.
GGAGATTCATTGGTCCGTGGCGGCCATGTTTTTTATCCGACCTGGCTCATTTATAATAGAAATTTGTATTTTCATCCCCCGAGGCCGTATACCAAATTTGGTGTTGATAGAGTCAATCTTTCAAAAGTTCTATTCATTTTACTGTTTTTCACATTATGCAAATTATTGAAAAATCCGTCATAATCACCCTAATGGTCCCAGAGGCTTTTTTGTAGAGGACCATCAGGAGGACATGTGTGTAAAATTTCAAGTCAATAGCACTCATATCTGGGCGGGGAAAGCCATTTGAAGTTCACACGCCATGTAACAGCGCCCCCGTTAGGCCGAATGGGGTCAAATTTTTTGACAAGCATTTGCATGTCATTTATAATCCATGTACTGATTTTCATGTCCCTAGGTCCTTCCAGCTCATCATAAATTCAAAAAACGTAAACAACAGCAGTTAACGACCAACAGGCCACGCCCACTTTCACCAATCAACATGGCACTCAAGATATAAGTTAACAGTCCCCCCTAGAGTATGCATACCAAATTTGGTGAAATTCTGTTCAATGGTCTTTGAGATATGCATGTGTGGCATTTATAGCGCCCCCTATAGGCTGAGCTCAAAACGCTTTGGTAGGCAGCTTCCCAGTCACCTTGTGACCCTACCCACCAAGATTGGTGACGATAGGGCAATGGGTGTGGGAGTTATGGCCAATCATTTCTAAGCTCCGCCCATCGCGGAGATTCATTGGTCCGTGGCGGCCATGTTTTTTATCCGATCTGGCTCATTTATAATAGAAATTTGTATTTTCATCTCCCGAGGCTGTATACCAAATTTGGTGTTGATAGAGTCAATCTTTCAAAAGTTCTATTCATTTTACTGTTTTTCACATTATGCAAATTAGCAAAAAATCTATCATGACGGACTTTAATGGTCCCGAGGCTTTTTTGTAGAGCACATTGAGCTGGACCTGTGTGTCAAATTTCAAGTCAATCGGACTTACGGCGTGAGGGGCGTGGCCTTCCAAAAAAGTCATTTTTAAGCCTTAATTACAGCGCCACCATCTGGCCAACTGGGCTCATATTTTAATAGAAGTTGATGCACATCATTTCCAATCATTGGGCCAAGTTTCAGCTTTCTGGCCTATTCCAGCTCACGGGAATTTGAGCTCAAGCGGCAGACGACAAATAATAATAATAATAATAATAATAAACCGGTAGGATTTTAGAAGGGTTCTACCCCTTCGGGGTTAGAACCCTAATAAACCGGTAGGATTTTAGAAGGGTTCTACCCCTTCGGGGTTAGAACCCTAATAAACCGGTAGGATTTTAGAAGGGTTCTACCCCTTCGGGGTTAGAACCCTAATAATAATAAACCGGTAGGATTTTAGAAGGGTTCTACCCCTTCGGGGTTAGAACCCTAATAATAATAATAATAATAATAAACCGGTAGGATTTTAGAAGGGTTCTACCCCTTCGGGGTTAGAACCCTAACAATAATAATAATAAACCGGTAGGATTTTAGAAGGGTTCTACCCCTTCGGGGTTAGAACCCTAATAATAATAAACCGGTAGGATTTTAGAAGGGTTCTACCCCTTCGGGGTTAGAACCCTAATAAACCGGTAGGATTTTAGAAGGGTTCTACCCCTTCGGGGTTAGAACCCTAATAATAATAAACCGGTAGGATTTTAGAAGGGTTCTACCCCTTCGGGGTTAGAACCCTAATAATAAACCGGTAGGATTTTAGAAAGGTTCTACCCCTTCGGGGTTAGAACCCTAATAAAGCAAAGGTTGAGTAAAAACTCAGAGCTAGCAGACTTTGCTGCTCCCAGCTGAAGCGCATGTTCTGGAAATGTAAGAATGAATGGAAAAAAGAAAGAATGGAATGTAAGATAATAATAAACAAAACAAACTGAGGGAGAGGGCTGAGGGCGCGGGTTAAATCAAAAAAGTAATAAAACAAAAAGAGGGCTCTTTAAGAGCTACTAACAAAGAAAGAACACAACAGCACCCCCTGCACCTGGTATAACTATACATGAAAAAAAAAACCTACGGGAAAACTAACTTAGGCAGTTGGGTACTTTGAACAAGGCCACGCTTCTTCAAATGGCGTACACTACACAAACAAGTGGATACAACTAACAACACAAAAAAAAAAAAAAAAACACAAAAGGGAAGCACCAAAGGGTAACAGTTTCCTTAGGTTCAGAGGTAGCACAATATATCTTCACTATAACAAAGCAATCGAAAAGGTCTCTTTCAATACAACAAAGCAAACGAAGAGGCGCACCCTCCGTCACAGACAGCCGCCCCGTGCTTCTGACGAGCTGAGCTTTTACAGCCGTGGAGATGGAGGAGGCGCAGCCATCGGTCCAGGTACCGCACCAATCCCGGACAGTGGAGCGAGGCGAAGGCGGGGTTATCGGGCCAGGAGCCACACCAATCCCGGATGGCGGAAGAGACACACATACAAGGCGGAAGAGACACACACACAAGCACACTGCAGCCGTAACAATTTCCACGTGTTGCATTTTCCATGGTTGCCACTCTCTCTGCTGAAATGAAGCCACACTTTAGAGCGCTTTCCTGGGTCCATTTCCTGTGCTCGCTGCTTGCTCCCACTAGCTCCACCCCTACTGTCTGTCTGCTGGCTGCAGGTCTACTCTGCTGTGTTGACAACGTGCAGCATCACGTGATGTAGTAGATGTAACAGACAGGTCCTGGCAGATATTTAAAATCCGTAAGAGGCCTGTGTGTAAAATGTGCGCATCTAGGAACCGAAAATCAACAGACTCCCTAAATCACTGAGCGGAAGCAGTTTCTTCATTGAGTGTAGCAACCTATATGCGAGTGACTATGTGTAAGCTGTTCTTCATTGCATTTACCAGCAGCTAGCGATTCTCCATTGCACAAACATGTGGAAATCTCTAAACATTCATTTGACTGGACAATAAATTATTTTCTAAAACACTGATTAAACAGTCATTCATAAATCATCTAGTAACTATTATTCAGTAACCACTTAGTAACCAAAAAGAGAATACTATAAGTATCACGCCTCTACATGAATGCGAGGACTATATGTAGTAATGTATTAGACCTTAGCAGTTGTTGTATGTATGTAATGGTTCAAGTTTACAAAGAAGGGTTTTCTTCATCCTCTGTCTTCACCAAAAAAACTGAAATCTAAGTAAGATGACATATCTTAGATCAAGGGGATATATGCTTATTTTTTGTCTGATAAGATAGTTCTTCTTATTAAGCAGTTTATATGTTAGACTGTTTCCCTTTTTTTAAGTGTTTTGGTCCTTAATTATCTAAATAAGATATAACAGCTTGTTACTGAGATTTTATGACCTATTCTGAGTAAGTATGTTTTCATCTGCTACAAACCATAATTTGATCGCAAGGTCAAATTACAAGGCTACTGTTGTTAGGGAGAAATTCTGTGATGATGCAGGAAGAAGAAGCACCGGAGTCTTGGATGTCTTATACTGAAGAAGTTTAATAGACTTGATCGATCAAGGAGAACAGAAGAGTCATCGGCACAGCATGAGTGCGTGATGCCACCTCAATTCTGAGGGCCAAGCTGCAAAGTTCAGATTCATATACTAGGAAGGTGGACCGAGCCCACAAAGGGAGATGTGCTAACATTCCATTGACTATTGGGCATAAACATAAAGATAAAGACTCACACCATCCAGGTGGCGCGAGAACAACAACAGTCTCTCTCACTCAGAGTGTTATCTGGCGAAGGCGCCAGAGGAATGAGCGTGGCCTTGGCATGCCCTAGGAGAGAGTACAGGTCAGATAAACTGTCTCTAGCAATATATCTAAAAGAAAACATCTAATTCTCAACTTTCACCTATAAATGAAGAGGGATTGACCTTTAACTACACAAACTATACGGAGAAGTGAAATTCTTCCCTAACAATCCCCTCTTATTGATCATAAGATCAATATTTTACATTTTAGCACCTTAAGGGTGAGTTAAAGTCAAGCCGTCAGAATCAAAGAACATCACGCAATACAAGAGCATCAAAGAGATCAAACGTGAAAATATAAATTACAACATATGTAAACATACCAAGTAAATGCTTCAGTAGCAATCGAGATAGTGTTGTAAAATAAATCACATTTAAACAAACAGAATCATTTGCGTCAAACAGTGAGTCACCCCTCTTATATAGCATGTCCGCCTATCTAACATGTGACCCCGGGATCCGACCTTCCCGTCAACAAGGACCGCTGGAGGCAAACCCTCTATGGGATAAAGAACCCCTAAACACTGAAGTGTTCAAAGGCTCACGGTGGAAACCACAGTCACATGGGCCTACTCACAGGAGCCAAAAACCCCCCTGTCATGGGCTAATGGAGGGAAAAAGACACCTGCGCTAACTACACTAAGCATGGAGACAGACCTATGGGAACAACCTTAATTTCAGGGAGGAAAACCCAAATAAGTCATGTCTCATCCAGATGATGTCATAGGGGCGATCCATCACTTACTTCAACACATGAACCAACAATAATAACAATAGTAATTAAGTGTATGAAGATTATATAAGATGCAACTTAACTTACAGTTAATCAATGCCAGACTAAATTAATTAAAGAGAAAATGAAACTTTCAAAATGAAAACACAACAATACAATCACTGATAAAATCATCACATAAGAGTAACAGTCGACAGAGGAGTGATCTTCAACCTATGTGCTAAGCGCACAGTAGAGGGCCACCACCATGGAGAGGTTACTAGCACATACGATGCATGGTGGTATGGAATCCATCTCGGTGATTGCAGATTTTCTTCATCAAACACCAAACCATGTATGGCAATACTTTATTACTCCAAATGCGTGATTAAACTACTGTTTGATTAAATGAGATGATATGTGTATGAGTATGAGTATTAAATCAGTAAACTAATTTTGATAACTTTCCTGCTAGATCCAAAAGCTTTCCCTGTGGGATGAACTGGAGGTTTAGCAACATAACAACTACCAAAAACACATCTCTCAATTGGGCATTGAAACACAACAGTGGTTGGAGATCATCTGGATCGAAAATGAACAACAGTCTTTCTTTCTGTGTGATCCGTGGACGTCTCAGCATAGTCATTTGTGTCAAATGCAACATCTTTATTCAAATTTATGTCAGTGCGGAGTGCTGGAGGGTTCATCAGTTCATTCTCACCACAAGAGGTCCCTGCATCGTCTGCAGGATCTCTCAGCTGGGAGTTTCCCCTCTCAGTCAGCTCTGAATCAGTGTCGTTGGAGTATGGACTGCCTGTCACCTTACTCTGATTGTTCGCCATCTGTAACCAGAGCAAAAGAGATCCACACAAGACAACGACAAAGAGAATTGTTCCCCCGATCACTAGCCATGGCTCGCTGCTGCTGCGATCTCTGCTCTTGGAGCAAACCTGCACCTTGCAGCGTGCACCCATTCTGGTTTGCCCTCAACCTTTAGAGCCGTTCTCGTCCACAGCAACACCTGGTATGGTCCTTTCCACCTAGGAGACAAAGACACTTTTTCCAGAGATCTTATTAGTACAAAATCCCATTCTCTAAAGGGGTGAATGGGCTCATCTGAAGGTCTCGGGAGTCTGTCACCCACCTGTAAGTGATATTTTCTCAAAATTTCTGTTAGCTTTTTTACATAGTCAGACATGTATTCATCTGTCCAAATCAGAGTGGTTTTGCTTGGTGTTAAAGGAGGACTTACACCTGTGGACATGGGTCTGCCCATCAACACTTCATGTGGGCTCAGCCCTGTTGTTGCATTTGGTGTACTCCTGATGGAGTACAATACCAAAAGCAGTGCGTCAGGCCATTTTAAACCCGTTGCCATCATTGTTTTTCTCAGTCTGTCTTTGATGGTTGAGTTCATTCTTTCCACTTGACCTTAACTTTGTGGATGATATGGAACATGTAGCTGCCAAGTGAACCCAAGAGCTTTTGAGAGAGCCTGTGTGATCTGTGAAACAAAGGCTGGACCTCTATCACTGTCAATTGCGCGTGGCACTCCAAATCTTGGAATCAGTTCCTTCAACAAACATTTTACAACAGTTCGCGCATCTTCTTTTCGTGTTGGATAGCATTCTACCCATTTAGAAAAACGGTCAGTGATCACAAGCAAGTGTTTGTAACCTTGACAGTTTGGCATATGTACAAAGTCTATTTGCATATTTAACAAGGGACCTGATGGAGGCTCTAAATGGTCATGTCTTACAGTGCTGTTCATTTTTCTGTTCTGTTGACATATCATACAGCCATCTACAAGTGTTTGAGATACCTGTGTGATACCTGGAGCGAACCACTGCGAGCGTATGACATCATTCATCATCCCTCTTCCTACATGTGATGGGCCGTGTGCAACACGCGCAAGCACATGTAGGAGAGCACGAGGACAAACAGGTCGTCCATCAGGGTGGAGCCACAAGCCAGACTCCTTGTCAATAGCACAACCCTTAGCTAACCAAAGACTGCGTTCTCTGTCATCGGCCTGACCCTGTAGGGCCACAACGTCATTAGTGAGAGGCAGTGAGATAGGTTCGCAAGGTTGAGCGGAAACACATTGGTGAACCAAAGAGGAAGAGGAAAGTGCAGCTTGTTTAGCTGAAGCGTCAGCCCGTGCATTTCCTTGTGAGACAGGATCATTACTGTTCGTGTGTGCAGCACATTTCACAATAGCGAGTTTAGAGGGAAGCAAAATCGCATTCAGGAGGTCATTGATCAACATGTGATGTTGTAACGGTTTACCAGAAGATGTGACAAAACCACGCATTTTCCAAATTTGGCCAAAGTCATGAGCGACACCGAAAGCGTATCTGGAATCAGTGTAAACAGTCGCCACCTTCCCGCTGGTGAGTACGCATGCTCTCGTGAGTGCGATCAGTTCCGCTGCTTGAGCAGAGGTGTGTTGTGGTAATGCATTAGCTTCCAGAACATCAAAATCAGTGACAACAGCATAGCCAGCCAAATGAACATTATCAGGTGGTCGGCTAGCAGAGCCGTCAGTGTAAAGAATCATGTCAGAATTGGGAATCGGAGTTTGCAGCAAATCTGGTCTGGGGGAGGTGCATTCACTAATCACAGCGTGACAATCATGATCCGAACGTCGCCAATCATCGGAAGAAACGTGGCGGGGTTTAAGGGTGGTGAGCGTCGCAAAGTGATGTTTGTGCTCGCAAGAATGATAGCTTCATAGCCAGAACGACGTGCAGCCGACAAATGTTGTGTTGCAGAAGTGGTCAAGATTGATACAACAGCATGAGATGCATAGACAACACAGTCATGAGCCAGAACAATGGAAGCAGATTTGTCAATCATTGCTGCAACCGCAGCCACTGATCTAAGGCAGGCAGGCATACCACGGACTACGGCATCCAAGCGACACAAGTAATATGCAACGGGGCGGTAATGAGAACCATGCTTTTGCACAAGGGTGGCTGTGGCGTAGCCATCACGTTCGTTCACATGGAGATGGAAAGGCTGCTGATAGTCAGGCAGTCCCAAAGCTGGAGCCGTGGTGAGGGCCTGTTTTAGGCTGTTGAAGGCTTGAAGCATTTCATCAGTCCACTGAATGCATGTGGGTGCAGTTTGCAGTGTAGCAGCTCTCAGAATAGAGTCCAAAGATGCATACTCAAAAATCCAATGTCTGCAGTAATTCGTCATGCCCAGGAAAGGGAGCATTTGCTTCTTTGTGGTGGGAGGAGGCATGTTTCTCAACAGCTTAACACGCTCAGGCGACAAGAGTCTTTCACCATTTCTCAGAACATGACCCAAGTAGGTGACCTCAGGTTTACAAAACTGCAACTTAGCCAAGGAGGCCCGATGTCCACATTCAGCAAGTCTCCTCAAAAGCAAGATGGAGTCATTGCGACATGCCTCCTCAGATGGTCAAGTGACAAGAAGATCATCAGCATACTGCAAAAGTGTTGAGCCCCCCGGCAATGTAAGGTCATCCAGATCTCTTTTCACTGCTGCCGCATAAACTGTGGGGCTCGAAACGAAACCCTGAGGTAACCGTTTCCATGTATACTGCCTGTCCTTGAACGTGAATGCAAACAGATACTGGCAGTCTGGATGCAAAGGAATTGAGAAAAAAGCTGAGCACAAATCAATGACTGTGTAGTGTGTGGAATCACACGGCAATGACGTCAAAATGGAAACTGTGTCAGGAACTACAACAGCAGGAGGAATCACTATGTTATTGATAGCTTGAAGGTCTTGCACAAAACGCCACTCACCAGGACGATTAGGTTTTGGGATGGGCAACATAGGTGTGTTACATGGACTGGTGGTGGGAGTTAACACATCCTGATCCAAAAGAGACTGAATGACATGTTCAATACCTGCAATGGCTTGTGGTGGTAACTTGTACTGTCTGATTCGTGGCAATGATGCATTAGGTTTGAGTGTAACATGATGTGGTGGGGCAGAAAGTACCAAACCAACATGATTTTTATGCTTAGCCCACAAAATGGATGGAACCACCATGGCTCCAAGATGTTTTGGTTCACAGCCAGAGGATACTGCAACTGTGACGAGACGAAAATTCAACATCAAACAATGCACTTTGACGACCAGAAAGTTGAATTGGAATTGCACATCCTTGTGGACCAACAAACAGACATTGCTCACTCACCAAACCCTGTTGTTGATTTATTACCGCGTCAGCAACCTGTTTATACTGCGCCGAAGGATTGAAGGCTGCTGTGCAGTGACACTGTAGCATAGGCTTCATGCCGGACATTAAAGCAGCACACGGAGGAGAGGTTTTAGCAATAGTTTGGATACTGGGCACTGTGAACATAGAGAGCAAATTGAAATTTGGCAGGTCCCAACAATACAAACAATCAGCTGCAGTTTTTAGAAATTGAAATGCATGTGGAGCTTTTTCATCAGGGAGACTCAGAAACAAACCATCAGGTGTACAGTGGATGGATGCATGCAACTTACAGAGCAAATCTCTTCCCATGAGATTTATGGGGCTTGAGTCAGAAATGAGAAATGAATGTGCTATATCATTACCTTCAACTGTGACATTTGTACATTTGGACATTGGCTCTTTCTGTGGAACACCTGAAACACCAACAGTTTTGACAAAGTTATTTGTGGGAACACACACATGTTCATCGGATTTTATGGTAGACATAGTTGCACCGCTATCAATCAGAATTTCAACAGTATTGCCATTAACCTGGACAGGCAAAAATGGGTCATCTCGTGGATTAGTGGAAATTTGAATAGTAGCCGCTTGCAACAGATAAGGTTGTTCAGATCCTGTTCCTCTTTGGCTCTTGTCATTTCAGCCGCTCTTGTTTGTAAACCAACTTCCAGTCCAGGCATCATAGACACATTCACACGTTCAACTGTTTGCTCAATCACACTTCTCAGTTCATCTGAAATTTTCTCTTCTTTACACACATCCATTCCATTCCTCTGATTTGCCACACTCATCCACATCTGTACACATTCTTTCATGTATGGATAACTCCATACTGAATTGCCCACGGCGGGGTCCATGTTCATTTTGATCACTTTCAATTTATCTGCTTCAAACGAACCAACCATGGGCCACTCTCCATGTGTCCAGTCTTGCATGAGGCTAGTAAATGGATACACGTATTTCCAACCTTTTAAACGACCAACTACGCCAGCTGGAGTTCTCGAGGAGAATATTCTTTGGAGGTGTTCTGGTTGCATACTAGCTACACCATGCGCCTCTACATCAGTTTGATTAGAGTTGGAGTGTGGTGTATTTGTGTCATTCTGTTTATTAGATGTGTGTGCCAATTTGGTGTGAGAATTTGTTTCACTCCCTGTTTGGACAGATGACCTCCCATTGTGACTTCAAACAAATACACTCAAATAAACATACAAGAACAACTTCAGAAGCATACAGGTCTCCGGGCTTACACAAATTTACAGTGATGTTGGTGTGAAGGGACTGACGGTTTCTCCGTCCTGTGTATACACTATTTATTTGCGCCTCTTGCCTCCGGGCTTATCTTCCGGGGCTATTTTGTTTCTCGTCGGACACACAGTGTGGGGTCCTGGATTTAGACCTCGGCGAAGTAGACCCTATTTCATTCTACCCCGAAAAAATCTCTTTTTCTATAGCCAGAGATCGCACCTCGGTCCCTCTGTGTCGGGCCTGGTTTTTCAACCGCACCCAGAAACGGTCGCAGTAACCATCCAGTGGCTCTGCTGGTGATATAGCTCACCTCACGCTCTTCCTCACACCCCACATGCACTTGCGAAATTGGTCTAATTTCACTCTAGATTAAAGCATTTCTCTTACACAGAATTAATAATAAAATTAATACATTACGTCAATAGAATGACAAATGTTTTGTCTCCCATTTTAACATTATAGTTCATGATCTCGTCAAACTCAGACAAGGTAAGGCATGATATATAAAATTATACATATGCACTTACCCAGTCGTTGTTCTGTTGAGATCCTGTTCGTGACGCCAATTGTTAGGGAGAAATTCTGTGATGATGCAGGAAGAAGAAGCACCGGAGTCTTGGATGTCTTATACTGAAGAAGTTTAATAGACTTAATCGATCAAGGAGAACAGAAGAGTCATCGGCACAGCATGAGTGCGTGATGCCACCTCAATTCTGAGGGCCAAGCTGCAAAGTTCAGATTCATATACTAGGAAGGTGGACCGAGCCCACAAAGGGAGATGTGCTAACATTCCATTGGCTATTGGGCATAAACATAAAGATAAAGACTCACACCATCCAGGTGACGCGAGAACAACAACAGTCTCTCTCACTCAGAGTGTTATCTGGCGAAGGCGCCAGAGGAATGAGCATGGCCTTGGCATGCCCTAGGAGAGAGTACAGGTCAGATAAACTCTCTCTAGCAATATATCTAAAAGAAAACATCTAATTCTCAACTTTCACCTATAAATGAAGAGGGATTGACCTTTAACTACACAAACTATACAGAGAAGTGAAATTCTTCCCTAACAACTGTATCTGGGGAACACATCATGAGTTATGTTTCACTGTTGTACAATTCTATTACATACCCAAGATAGTTCTTTATTTGTACAAAAGTTTGGCCTTTGCTGCTAGTTGTGTAATAAGGAGTAAAATCCACCATCTTTTCAACATCAACTAATTCAGTAGCCTGCGCAAGGTGTCGGATCTCAACTTGATAGGTCATGACGCTTCTATCAAAGTTTACAGTTTGAAATGGTTGGTATTCCAAACAATAAAGCCTAGAATCAACAAGATATATGTTTTTGACCAGTCCAAATTCTGGCATATTACAATTTACTAGTTTGGCAAGGATCACTGACTTCTGTGTTGTGTATTTTTTGCCATTTATCATAAGCCACTTGACTGACACAGCGTGGTTTACTTCATCATAACCTAGGAAGTCTCTCAGTTTTCCTTGTAAATACTGAAGGTCTTGAATCTCAGATACAGGTCCCATCTCTCTTTCTTTTGAAATGATTGGGTGTAATGAAGGGTCAATGTTACGGCCGCAGTTCAGGAGTTTTGTGTGTATCGGTGGTTTCCCGATCTCTCTCTCTCTCCGAGCTGGGCCTGACTGTGTTGCTCCTCCTCCCTGCTTTGATTGGTGCGGCGTCCGAGGACCTCAACCCTCCAATCCAGGAGCTCCGTGGATCCTGGGTCCCGATTGGTGCGGCACTCGTCCGTCCCTCCAATACCAGCCATCTACCTGAGTGCCGTCGAGTTAAAAACCCCCGATGCTCCTCCACTCTGGGCGGCTGTCTGGTAGTGACTGCTTGCCCTTTGTGTATAGCTCGGAAAACTTGTAGAACTGTGTTCCTTGTACCTTGTAGCCGTGTGGCTTTGTTCCGCTGACAGTTTTGTTTTGTTATTGTTGTTATAATTCGCCAACTGTGGAGACGGCCAGGGTTGGAGATAGTTACCAGAGATTTGATGCCTTTCCCGGCAGAAACTTTGTTGTATAGTTTACTAGGTGCAGGGGTGCTGGTCCTTTTGTACTTTTGGTTTTATCTCACAAATTAGCCTTTGGTTTCCTTTCTTTTTGTTTGTTTGTCGTAGTATTTAAGTGGTTGAGCAGCTCGTTGTGAGTCTTCTTTTTGTTATATTACGTTTTTGATTTGACCAGCATCCACCGGCCCTCTTCCTTAGTTGTTTTTTGTTCAATTATTCTAAACATTATTCAATGTGAAAATAAACTTGCCTTACCTTTATCTCCTTAGCAGGACAAACATTTGCTCCAACGACTGTTTTAATTTACCGTCACTTGACATTAATGTAGTTAGTGAAATTGGGGATGGCGGATCTCTCACATCCAGAGGGGAATAAGGGTGGGTTTCCCTTATTCCCCTCTGGATGTGAGAATAGCAGAATTCCAGAGTCCAGATCCATCACTCCTGACTGAAGAAGATGGTGCAACACACTCTTGATTTCCAAAGGAGCTGTGCCCTCCAGAATGACATGCATAATGTCTTGAGGAGTTTGTTGTATAATGTCAAAGGCAGGGAATTCAACTAATTTGCTCCTTCGATTGATCCCATATGTTGTTCTGAAGTTGTTGCAAAGCAAGTCTGTATCTGCCTTTTCTATTTCATGGGTCTGCCTGATATGCCTCTTCAATGTTCTTTTAGTAAATGCATCCTCATTGAAGTGTGACTGCATGTCCTCAAATGAACACTCACAGTGTCTGCATTTACTATAGGCAAAGCCAACGCCCTCCTTGAACCCTGCCAGTTCATGCTGTGCCAGAGTGTCACCACAGACAGAGACCACAGCACCAAAAATAGTTTTCTGTCCATTAATTGTTTGCATTTCAACACCATTGTACAACGTATCCATGTCTTCTTTGATTCTGTTCAATATTACATCTATACCACACTGACGGAGGTCTACGGATCTAGCCATGGCAAGTAATCTAATAGCAGCCAGTTTAGACCTGTATTTTGGATTAATGTTTGCTAGGGTGTAATACACCATCAACAGTTTATTTTTTGACGTGAAGGATCCGAGTGGATTACAAATCTCTATTTCATCTGTGTACAGAACAATTTGCAATGCATTTGGTTTCTCTGAAAAGAAGGGATGTGCTTTAAAAAGCCATCAACAATGTCCTGAAAAAATCCGTCTTTGCACCTTTGTGGTCCCTTCTCAATCAAAGAGAATATCTTCGGGTGTGATAAGAATTGCTCTAGACTTTTGACCAATGGTATGTAATGAAAGACTGTTTTTAATGAAAAAGTCTTTTGATGCTTCACGTTTCCCCTTGCATATAGTTTGAGAAATTGGAATTTCGTCTGCATCCAAAATGCTTAACTGCTTCTTCATAGCACTGTTCTGTCGAGATGTTGTGGTAACACTTGTGAATGGGTCAACAAAACTGTCAAATACATCCATTACTTCTTTTTGGAGGTGTCCTGATGTGTTTTCCAAATGCTTCTTTAGCACCTGCTCTATCTGGCTCCTCAGGTTGCTCACCAGTGATGACTGGTACTGCTGCACTCCAGCAACAATGTCATTCATGCCTCTCTGAAAATGAGAAGAGTAACACAACTTCATAATACATGTAAAAAAACAGTTTCACTCATGACATGGACATTATCAAAGGAAAATGACTGTAGTGAATAGGAGAACATGGCAGGCAGACTGACCCCTAACCATAACAGGACCTTTTCAACAAGTTCTGTGTGTTCTATGTGTAACTGTAAATAAGTAAATAAAAATAGTGGTCTGTTTTGAAAAAATATTTTACCTGTGAGAGATGGTGCTTGGCCCAAGCATTTATCACAAAGGCAGTGGCCTGTGTGGTCAGATCCTAAAAAAGTTGAAATTGTATTGAGTATCCTGATTTTATCTGACATTCATGGTTACATGTCAGGCACAATGTTAATCACAGAATAAATAGTTCTTATAAATAGTCCTTTAAATTTTAAATTATCTTTGCTTACTACATCTAGCATGTTTTAGCTGTCACATAACATTTTGTCTTCATTCATACATGAGGTGTCAAATAATACTGATACAAACAATACAGACAATGTGTGGGATCTCAATCTGATATGAAATGGCTGAGAATTTATTGGACTCAATATTCATTGTGATTCTTTGATGGTCAATTTCAGTGGACTATCACCCGGAGAGTAACTTACCGGTTGCACAGCTCTGTCTTGGTTCGTGTCCATTTGCCCTTCATCTGTGTCAGTTGTACAGAGTAGAGGAGAGCTGGTGATGCTGCAATCCTGTGAAAGTTAATCAGATTGAATGTTGCGCTGTATCACACAAGGAACCAGTAACTGGACATTTTTCTTAATTTCAGAGATGTATTTCATTGATTTTTATATTTAAATATTTTTCAAACAAACCAAGCAGCATATTTTCATGTAAGTAAAGCATACTTATAATCAATTTTTCTTCTTTCGTGATGTAAGACTGTAAGACTCTCTAACTGATTGATGATGGTAGTTTGTGCCAGTAAGTGAAACTAATGTTGACAAAGCGATGATATACAATGGGGAGCGTTTCCGTGTTTTATTTTGAAAATGCTCTGTACGTTTGACGTCACGGACTAGCCAAAGAATCGCAACACCGGAAGTCAAGCGCACAGGGCATCCGGTAAATTTCAAAATAAAACACAGCGGACAAACTTCCGATTGTAAATCATCCCTTTGTCAACATTACTTTCACCCACTGGAACAAGAAAAAAGTCAAAAGTCAGTCAGAGGGTCCCTAAACCAAAGACTGTCTTTGCTAAACGTAACAGGATGTCACGGAAGAAAAAAAAAATGGGGCTAATAGTTACTCACCTGCTCCTGCAGCAGTTCTGTTGGCAGCTCTTGGCTTCCCTCTTGTGGATGTTCCGTTGCGTGATTGCCATCTCCTGGATTGGTCCGATGAAGAAGATGTTTGGGGAGTCTTCTCTTTACGTGATGATAAAATGAGTTATACACTCGATATTCCTCAGTACACCAGTGCACGCAGCAACCTGAAATCCGGACTGCGGCTGTGCAGTCGATTGATGTGGCTCAGTAAAAGTTTCACACAAAAAGTGATGAAAACAAGGCAGATAACGCACCGCCAAATCACAAACAGGAAGTGTCAATTCCACTTATTTCAGCTGACAAAGTGGCCCCTGTGCACAGCCCCCCTTCACTCTCAGCACATTTGACAAAAGACGCATTTCTCTCTGCTAGAGGAGCGCAAAAGTGACAGCGGCCAAGCCCGATGGCCAAAGCGGGCAACTGGCATGCCGCGCTGGGTTTGCGTCACTTTTCCGCTACTCTCTCTGAGGGACGCACCTTTTGTCAAATGTGCCGAGAATGAAGCTGGGCTGTGCCCGGGGGCGCGATTTGTCAGCTGAGACGAGTGGAATGGTCAATCCCTGGCTGTTCTGGACCCAAAGTGCCCACTTTGTGCATTGGGCTTGGCCGCTGTCACTTTTGCGCTCTGCTGGCGGAGAGACCCACGGCTTTTTTTTTCCATTGCGGAGGGAATGATGCTGCGCAGTGCAGGAAGGCCGCTTTCTCAGCTGAAATGTGTTTGGGGTCAATCCCTGGCTGTTCTGTGGCCAAAGCGGGCAGTTGGCACGCCGTGCTGGGTTTGTGTCACTTTTCCACTCCTCTCGCTGAGGGATGCACCTTTTGTCAAATGCGCCGAGAATGAAGCGGGGCTGTGCCGGGGGTCCGGTTTGTCAGCTGAGACGAGCTGAATGGTCAATCCCTGGCTGTTCTGGGCCCTAAGTGCCCACTTTGTGCATTGGGCTTGGCTGCTCTCGCCTCTGTGCTCCGCTCGCCGAGAGGCGCTGCTTTTGTCAACTGAGGAGGCAGTGATGCTGCGCAGTGTAGGAAGGCTCAATCCCTGGCTGTTCTGTGGACAAACCGGGCAGCTGGCAGGCTGCGCTGCGCTTGTGTGACTTTTCCGCTACTCTAGCTGAGAGAAATGCGCCATTTGTCAAATGTGCTGAGAATGAAGCGGGGCTGTGCACAGGGGCCGCCTTGTCAGCTGAAATAAGTGGGATGGCCAATCCCTGGCTTTTTCTGGGCCTAAAGTGCCCACTTTGTGCATTGGGCTTGGCCGCTGTATCTTTTGCGCTCCGCTGGCGGAGAGACCCGCGTTTTTTTTTTTTTTTTTGTTTTTTTTTCCACTGCGGAGGGAATGATGCTGCGCAGTGTGTGACGGGTCAGTTTTGAGTTGAGTTGCATGTTTTCCCTGATCTTATTGTAATTGATTATGAAGCATTATGTGTGGTGTCTTGTTATTTTGCATGTTGTGTTGCTTTTGCTTGGGTTGTGCTATTTTGTTTGTACAGCTTTAGGTTACGTCGGACTGCATGTTTTCCTTTGTCCTACTGACCCTGAACTACACACACACTGGGCGGACTAATCAACACGATGAGCTGCAGCTGAGAAAAGACGCCGGCCCAACGCGCCTCAGGAGAGAAGCAAGGGGACAAAAGCAGAGGGTTTGAGCACAGAGAGAGATCTCTCGCAGCATAGAGAAGACGGCCACCAGCAGCACAGAGTACTCCGACGCCTGAAGTCCAGCAGCCTATGTCTGCCCGGTCTAATAACTCCAGCCTGGGTGAATAACGGAACGTTATTCCCCAGAAAAAAAAACGTGGATTGGACGCCAGGCCGTGGGGACCGGGAACACTGAGCCAGGACATGGGCCACGAGGAGAGGAGCGGCCGGGGCAAGAGGGGAGGCACTGTGGATTCGCAGAGGGGTGTAGTCACGATGCACCCCTCTTTCAGCTAAGTACCCCTCTTTGCCTTTTAACCCATGGGTTTTAACCAGAATTTTAGACTGAACACTACCTTTCATCTTTACTCGAGGTTTTAATAAGGATATTCATCGACCTTGTTCCCACTCTTTCAGCTAACCAGTCGGAGAATCCACGTGGACAGCTTGACCAGAGTCTGGCGACGTGGACTCATACACACCCTTTAAAGACTGTAGGCCTAACATAGACAGGAGTATCCTGATCCAATAAATACTCTGTGAACCTGTGACCGTCCCTTTGGTTTTAACTCTGCTCTACCTGATTCTAAAGAACCTGTTGTTTAGAGTCCTGGGCTCATTAACCTAGATGTCGTTGTCGACAACCATGTCTAAATCTAATTATTATCTTAACTTTAGAATCTTCCATTGTACCCACGCCACAAGTGCAAGAAGGCCGGTTTCTCAGCTGATATGTGTTTGGGGGTCAATCCCTGCCTGTTCTGTGGCCAACCCGGGCAGCTGGCAGGCTGCGCTGGGCTTGTGTCACTTTTCCGCTCCTCTCGCTGAGAGAAATGCGCCATTTCTCAAATGTGCTGAGAATGAAGCGGGGCTGTGCACAGGGGCCGCCTTGTCAGCTCAAATAAGTGGAATGGCCAGCCCCTGCCTCTCCCTGGGCCCAAAGTGCCCACTTTGTGCATTGGGCTTGGACGCTGTCACTTTTGCGCTCCGCCGGCGGTTTTTTTTTTTTTTTTTTTTTTCCACTGCGGAGGGAATGATGCTGCGCAGTGCAGGAAGGCCGGTTTCTCAGCTGGGATGTGTTTGGGGGTCAATCCCAGCCTTTTCTGTGGCCCACCCGGGAAGTTGGCAGGCTGCGCTGGCTTGTGTCACTTTTCCGCTCCTCTGGCTGAGAGAAATGCGCCATTTCTCAAATGTGCTGAGAATGAAGCGGGGCTGTGCACAGGGGCCGCCTTGTCAGCTCAAATAAGTGGAATGGCCAGCCCCTGCCTCTCCCTGGGCCCAAAGTGCCCACTTTGTGCATTGGGCTTGGACGCTGTCACTTTTGCGCTCCGCCGGCGGTTTTTTTTTTTTTTTTTTTTTTCCACTGCGGAGGGAATGATGCTGCGCAGTGCAGGAAGGCCGGTTTCTCAGCTGGGATGTGTTTGGGGGTCAATCCCAGCCTTTTCTGTGGCCAACCCGGGCAGTTGGCAGGCTGCGCTGGGCTTGTGTGACTTTTCCGCTCCTCTCGCTGAGAGAAATGCGCCATTTCTCAAATGTGCTGAGAATGAAGCGGGGCTGTGCACAGGGGCTGCCTTGTCAGCTCAAATAAGTGGAATGGCCAGCCCCTGCCTCTCCCTGGGCCCAAAGTGCCCACTTTGTGCATTGGGCTTGGACGCTGTCACTTTTGCGCTCCGCCGGCGGAGAGACCAGCGGCTTTTTTTTTCCACTGCGGAGGGAATGATGCTGCGCAGTGCAGGATGGCCGGTTTCTCAGCTGGGATGTGTTTGGGGGTCAATCCCAGCCTTTTCTGTGGCCAACCCGGGCAGCTGGCAGGCTGCGCTGGGCTTGTGTGACTTTTCCGCTCCTCTCGCTGAGAGAAATGCGCCATTTCTCAAATGTGCTGAGAATGAAGCGGGGCTGTGCACAGGGGCCGCCTTGTCAGCTCAAATATGAGGAATGGCCAGCCCCTGTCTCTCCCTGGGCCCAAAGTGCCCACTTTGTGCATTGGGCTTGGAAGCTGTCACTTTTGCGCTCCGCCGGTGGTTTTTTTTTTTTTTTTTCCACTGCGGAGGGAATGATGCTGCGCAGTGCATGAAGGCCGGTTTCTCAGCTGGGATGTGTTTGGGGTCAATCCCAACCTTTTCTGTGGCCAACCCGGGCAGTTGGCAGGCTGCGCTGGGCTTGTGTGACTTTTCCGCTCCTCTCGCTGAGAGAAATGCGCCATTTCTCAAATGTGCTGAGAATGAAGCGGGGCTGTGCACAGGGGCCGCCTTGTCAGCTCAAATAAGTGGAATGGCCAGCCCCTGCCTCTCCCTGGGCCCAAAGTGCCCACTTTGTGCATTGGGCTTGGACGCTGTCACTTTTGCGCTCCGCCGGCGGTTTTTTTTTTTTTTTTTTTTTTCCACTGCGGAGGGAATGATGCTGCGCAGTGCAGGAAGGCCGGTTTCTCAGCTGGGATGTGTTTGGGGGTCAATCCCAGCCTTTTCTGTGGCCCACCCGGGAAGTTGGCAGGCTGCGCTGGGCTTGTGTGACTTTTCCGCTCCTCTCGCTGAGAGAAATGCGCCATTTCTCAAATGTGCTGAGAATGAAGAGGGGCTGGCACAGGGGCCGCCTTGTCAGCTCAAATAAGTGGAATGGCCAGCCCCTGCCTCTCCCTGGGCCCAAAGTGCCCACTTTCTGCATTGGGCTTGGACGCTGTCACTTTTGCGCTTCGCCGGCGGTTTTTCTTTTTTTTCTTTTTTTCCACTGCGGAGGGAATGATGCTGCGCAATGCAGGAAGGCCGGTTTCTCAGCTGGGATGTGTTTGGGGGTCAATCCCAGCCTTTTCTGTGGCCAACCCGGGCAGCTGGCAGGCTGCGCTGGGCTTGTGTGACTTTTCCGCTCCTCTCGCTGAGAGAAATGCGCCATTTCTCAAATGTGCTGAGAATGAAGCGGGGCTGTGCACAGGGGCCGCCTTGTCAGCTCAAATAAGTGGAATGGCCAGCCCCTGCCTCTCCCTGGGCCCAAAGTGCCCACTTTGTGCATTGGGCTTGGACGCTGTCACTTTTGCGCTCCGCTGGCGGCTTTTTTTTTTTTTTTTTCCACTCTGGAGGGAATGATGCTGCGCAGTGCAGGAAGGCCGGTTTCTCAGCTGGGATGTGCTTGGGGGTCAATCCCTGCCTGTTCTGTGGCCAACCCGGGCAGCTGGCAGGCTGCGCTGGGCTTGTGTGACTTTTCCGCTCCTCTCGCTGAGAGAAATGCGCCATTTCTCAAATGTGCTGAGAATGAAGCGGGGCTGTGCACAGGGGCCGCCTTGTCAGCTCAAATATGAGGAATGGCCAGCCCCTGTCTCTCCCTGGGCCCAAAGTGCCCACTTTGTGCATTGGGCTTGGAAGCTGTCACTTTTGCGCTCCGCCGGCTGTTTTTTTTTCTTTTTTCGACTGCGGAGGGAATGATGCTGCGCAGTGCATGAAGGCCGGTTTCTCAGCTGGGATGTGTTTGGGGGTCAATCCCAACCTTTTCTGTGGCCAACCCGGGCAGTTGGCAGGCTGCGCTGGGCTTGTGTGACTTTTCCGCTCCTCTCGCTGAGAGAAATGCGCCATTTCTCAAATGTGCTGAGAATGAAGCGGGGCTGTGCACAGGGGCCGCCTTGTCAGCTCAAATAAGTGGAATGGCCAGCCCTTGCCTCTCCCTGGGCCCAAAGTGCCCACTTTGTGCATTGGGCTTGGACGCTGTCACTTTTGCGCTCCGCGGCGGTTTTTTTTTTTTTTTTTTTTTTTCCACTGCGGAGGGAATGATGCTGCGCAGTGCAGGAAGGCCGGTTTCTCAGCTGGGATGTGTTTGGGGGTCAATCCCAGCCTTTTCTGTGGCCCACCCGGGAAGTTGGCAGGCTGCGCTGGGCTTGTGTGACTTTTCCGCTCCTCTCGCTGAGAGAAATGCGCCATTTCTCAAATGTGCTGAGAATGAAGCGGGGCTGTGCACAGGGGCCGCCTTGTCAGCTCAAATAAGTGGAATGGCCAGCCCCTGCCTCTCCCTGGGCCCAAAGTGCCCACTTTGTGCATTGGGCTTGGACGCTGTCACTTTTGCGCTCCGCCGGCGGCTTTTTTTTTTTTTTTTTTTTCCACTGCGGAGGGAATGATGCTGCGCAGTGCAGGAAGGCCGGTTTCTCAGCTGGGATGTGTTTGGGGGTCAATCCCAGCCTTTTCTGTGGCCAACCCGGGCAGTTGGCAGGCTGCGCTGGGCTTGTGTGACTTTTCCGCTCCTCTCGCTGAGAGAAATGCGCCATTTCTCAAATGTGCTGAGAATGAAGCGGGGCTGTGCACAGGGGCGCCTTGTCAGCTCAAATAAGTGGAATGGCCAGCCCCTGCCTCTCCCTGGGCCCAAAGTGCCCACTTTGTGCATTGGGCTTGGACGCTGTCACTTTTGCGCTCCGATGGCGGAGAGACCAGCGGCATTTTTTTTTTTTTTTTTTTTCCACTGTGGAGGGAATGATGCTGCGCAGTGCAGGAAGGCCGGTTTCTCAGCTGGGATGTGTTTGGGGGTCAATCCCTGCCTGTTCTGTGGCCAACCCGGGCAGCTGGCAGGCTGCGCTGGGCTTGTGTGACTTTTCCGCTCCTCTCGCTGAGAGAAATGCGCCATTTCTCAAATGTGCTGAGAATGAAGCGGGGCTGTGCACAGGGGCCGCCTTGTCAGCTCAAATAAGTGGAATGGCCAGCCCCTGCCTCTCCCTGGGCCCAAAGTGCCCACTTTGTGCATTGGCTTGGACGCTGTCACTTTTGCGCTCCGCCGGCGGAGAAACCAGCGGCTTTTTTTTTCCACTGCTGAGGGAATGATGCTGCGCAGTGCAGGAAGGCCGGTTTCTCAGCTGGGATGTGTTTGGGGGTCAATCCCAGCCTTTTCTGTGGCCAACCCGGGCAGTTGGCAGGCTGCGCTGGGCTTGTGTGACTTTTCCGCTCCTCTCGCTGAGAGAAATGCGCCATTTCTCAAATGTGCTGAGAATGAAGCGGGGCTGTGCACAGGGGCCGCCTTGTCAGCTCAAATAAGTGGAATGGCCAGCCCCTGCCTCTCCCTGGGCCCAAAGTGCCCACTTTGTGCATTGGGCTTGGACGCTGTCACTTTTGCGCTCCGCCGGCGGAGAGACCAGCGGCATTTTTTTTTTTTTTTTTTTTTCCACTGCGGAGGGAATGATGCTGCGCAATGCAGGAAGGCCGGTTTCTCAGCTGGGATGTGTTTGGGGGTCAATCCCTGCCTTTTCTGTGGCCAACCGGGCAGTTGGCAGGCTGCGCTGGGCTTGTGTGACTTTTCCGCTCCTCTCGCTGAGAGAAATGCACCATTTCTCAAATGTGCTGAGAATGAAGCGGGGCTGTGCACAGGGGCTGCCTTGTCAGCTCAAATAAGTGGAATGGCCAGCCCTTGCCTCTCCCTGGGCCCAAAGTGCCCACTTTGTGCATTGGGCTTGGACGCTGTCACTTTTGCGCTCCGCCGGCGGTTTTTTTTTTTTTTTTTTTTCCACTGCGGAGGGAATGATGCTGCGCAGTGCAGGATGGCCGGTTTCTCAGTTGGGATGTGTTTGGGGGTCAATCCCAGCCTTTTCTGTGGCCAACCCGGGCAGTTGGCAGGCTGCGCTGGGCTTGTGTGACTTTTCCGCTCCTCTCGCTGAGAGAAATGCGCCATTTCTCAAATGTGCTGAGAATGAAGCGGGGCTGTGCACAGGGGCCGCCTTGCCAGCTCAAATAAGTGGAATGGCCAGCCCCTGCCTCTCCCTGGGCCCAAAGTGCCCACTTTGTGCATTGGGCTTGGACGCTGTCACTTTTGCGCTCCGCCGGCGGGGTTTTTTTTTTTTTTTTCCACTGCGGAGGGAATGATGCTGCGCAGTGCAGGAAGGCCGGTTTCACAGCTAAGATGTGTTTGGGGGTCAATCCCTGCCTGTTCTGTGACCAACCCGGGCAGCTGGCAGGCTGCGCTGGGCTTGTGTGACTTTTCCGCTCCTCTCGCTGAGAGAAATGCGCCATTTCTCAAATGTGCTGAGAATGAAGCGGGGCTGTGCACAGGGGCCGCCTTGTCAGCTCAAATAAGTGGAATGGCCAGCCCCTGCCTCTCCCTGGGCCCAAAGTGCCCACTTTGTGCATTGGGCTTGGACGCTGTCACTTTTGCGCTCCGCCGGCGGGTTTTTTTTTTTTTTTTTCCACTGCGGAGAGAATGATGCTGCGCAGTGCAGGAAGACGGTTTCTCATCTGGGATGTGTTTGGGGGTCAATCCCTGCCTGTTTTGTAGCCAACCCGGGCAGCTGGCAGGCTGCGCTGGGCTTGTGTCACTTTTCCGCTCCTGTCGCTGAGAGAAATGCGCCATTTCTCAAATGTGCTGAGAATGAAGCGGGGCTGTGAACAGGGGCCGCCTTGTCTGCTGAAATAAGTGGAATGGCCAGCCCTTGCCTCTCCCTGGGCCCAAAGTGCCCACTTTGTGCATTGGGCTTGGACGCTGTCACTTTTGCGCTCCGCCGCGGCTTTTTTTTTTTTTTTTTTTCCAATGCGGAGGGAATGATGCTGCGCAGTGCAGGAAGGCCGGTTTCTCAGCTGGGATGTGTTTGGGGGTCAATCCCTGCCTGTTCTGTGGCCAACCCGGGCAGCTGGCAGGCTGCGCTGGGCTTGTGTGACTTTTCCGCTCCTCTCGCTGAGAGAAATGCGCCATTTCTCAAATGTGCTGAGAATGAAGCGGGGCTGTGCACAGGGTCCGCCTTGTCAGCTCAAATAAGTGGAATGGCCAGCCCCTGCCTCTCCCTGGGCCCAAAGTGCCCACTTTGTGCATTGGGCTTGGACGCTGTCACTTTTGCGCTCCGCCGGCGGGTTTTTTTTTTTTTTTTTTTTTTTTCCACTGCTGAGGGAAGGATGCTGCGCAGTGCAGGAAGGCCGGTTTCTCAGCTGGGATGTGTTTGGGGGTCAATCCCAGCCTTTTCTGTGGCCAACCCGGGCAGCTGGCAGACTGCGCTGGGCTTGTGTGACTTTTCCGCTTTTCTCGCTGAGAGAAATGCGCCATTTCTCAAATGTGCTGAGAATGAAGCGGGGCTGTGCACAGGGGCTGCCTTGTCAGCTCAAATAAGTGGAATGGCCAGCCCCTACCTCTCCCTGGGCCCAAAGTGCCCACTTTGTGCATTGGGCTTGGCTGCTGTCACTTTTGCGCTCCGCCGGCGGAGAAAACCAGCGGCTTTTTTTTTTCCACTGCTGAGGGAAGGATGCTGCGCAGTGCAGGAAGGCCGGTTTCTCAGCTGGGATGTGTTTGGGGGTCAATCCCAGCCTGTTCTGTGGCCAAACCCGGGCAGCTGGCAGGCTGCGCTGGGCTTGTGTGACTTTTCCGCTCCTCTCGCTGAGAGAAATGCGCCATTTCTCAAATGTGCTGAGAATGAAGCGGGGCTGTGCACAGGGGCCGCCTTGTCAGCTCAAATAAGTGGAATGGCCAGCCCCTGCCTCTCCCTGGGCCCAAAGTGCCCACTTTGTGCATTGGGCTTGGACGCTGTCACTTTTGCGCTCCGCCGGCGGGTTTTTTTTTTTTTTTTCCCACTGCGGAGGGAATGATGCTGCGCAGTGCAGGAAGACCGGTTTCTCAGCTGGGATGTGTTTGGGGTCAATCCCAGCCTTTTCTGTGGCCAACCCGGGCAGCTGGCAGGCTGCGCTGGGCTTGTGTGACTTTCCGCTCCTCTCGCTGAGAGAAATGCGCCATTTCTCAAATGTGCTGAGAATGAAGCGGGGCTGTGCACAGGGGCCGCCTTGTCAGCTCAAATAAGTGGAATGGCCAGCCCCTGCCTCTCCCTGGGCCCAAAGTGCCCACTTTGTGCATTGGGCTTGGACGCTGTCACTTTTGCGCTCCGCCGGCTGGTTTTTTTTTTTTTTTTTTCCACTGCGGAGTGAATGATGCTGCGCAGTGCAGGAAGGCCGGTTTCTCAGCTGGGATGTGTTTGGGGGTCACTCCCTGCCTGTTTCTGTAGCCAACCCGGGCAGCTGGCAGGCTGCGCTGGGCTTGTGTGACTTTTCCGCTCCTGTCGCTGAGAGAAATGCGCCATTTCTCAAATGTGCTGAGAGTGAAGCGGGGCTGTGCACAGGGGCCGCCTTGTCAGCTCAAATAAGTGGAATGGCCAGCCCCTGCCTCTCCCTGGGCCCAAAGTGCCCACTTTGTGCATTGGGCTTGGACGCTGTCACTTTTGCGCTCCGCCGGCGGGGAAACCAGCGGCTTTTTTTTTTTTTTTTTTTCCACTGCTGAGGGAATGATGCTGCGCAGTGCAGGAAGGCCGGTTTCTCAGCTGGGATGTGTTTGGGGGTCAATCCCAGCCTTTTCTGTGGCCAACCCGGGCAGTTGGCAGGCTGCGCTGGGCTTGTGTGACTTTTCCGCTCCTCTCGCTGAGAGAAATGCGCCATTTCTCTAATGTGCTGAGAATGAAGCGGGGCTGTGCACAGGGGCCGCCTTGTCAGCTCAAATAAGTGGAATGGCCAGCCCCTGCCTCTCCCTGGGCCCAAAGTGCCCACTTTGTGCATTGGGCTTGGACGCTGTCACTTTTGCGCTCCGCCGGCGGAGAAACCAGCGGCTTTTTTTTTTTTTTTTTTCCACTGCTGAGGGAATGATGCTGCGCAGTGCAGGAAGGCCGGTTTCTCAGCTGGGATGTGTTTGGGGGTCAATCCCAGCCTTTCTGTGGCCAACCCGGGCAGTTGGCAGGCTGCGCTGGGCTTGTGTCACTTTTCCGCTCCTCTCGCTGAGAGAAATGCGCCATTTCTCAAATGTGCTGAGAATGAAGCGGGGCTGTGCACAGGGGCCGCCTTGTCAGCTCAAATAAGTGGAATGGCCAGCCCCTGCCTCTCCCTGGGCCCAAAGTGCCCACTTTGTGCATTGGGCTTGGACGCTGTCACTTTTGCGCTCCGCCGGCAGCTTTTTTTTTTTTTTTTTTTTTTCCACTGCTGAGGGAATGATGCTGCGCAGTGCAGGAAGGCCGGTTTCTCAGCTGGGATGTGTTTGGGGGTCAATCCCTCCTGTCTGTGGCCAACCCGGGCAGCTGGCAGGCTGCGCTGGGCTTGTGTGACTTTTCCGCTCCTCTCGCTGAGAGAAATGCGCCATTTCTCAAATGTGCTGAGAATGAAGCGGGGCTGTGCACAGGGGCCGCCTTGTCAGCTCAAATAAGTGGAAGGGCCAGCCCCTGCCTCTCCCTGGACCCAAAATGCCCACTTTGTGCATTGGGCTTGGACGCTGTCCCTTTTGCGCTCCGCCGGCGGCAGAAACCAGCGGCTTTTTTTTTTCCACTGCGGGAGGGAATGATGCTGCGCAGTGCAGGAAGGCCGGTTTCTCAGCTGGGATGTGTTTGGGGGTCAATCCCTGCCTGTTCTGTGGCCAACCCGGGCAGCTGGCAGGCTGCGCTGGGCTTGTGTGACTTTTCCGCTCCTCTCGCTGAGAGAAATGCGCCATTTCTCAAATGTGCTGAGAATGAAGCGGGGCTGTGCACAGGGGCCGCCTTGTCAGCTCAAATAAGTGGAATGGCCAGCCCCTGCCTCTCCCTGGGCCCAAAGTGCCCACTTTGTGCATTGGGCTTGGACGCTGTCACTTTTGCGCTCCGCCGGCAGCTTTTTTTTTTTTTTTTTTTTTTTTCCACTGCGGAGGGAATGATGCTGCGCAGTGCAGGAAGACCGGTTTCTCAGCTGGGATGTGTTTGGGGGTCAATCCCTGCCTTTTCTGTGGCCAACCCGGGCAGCTGGCAGGCTGCGCTGGGCTTGTGTGACTTTTCCGCTCCTCTCGCTGAGAGAAAATGCGCCATTTCTCAAATGTGCTGAGAATGAAGCGGGGCTGTGCACAGGGGCCGCCTTGTCAGCTCAAATAAGTGGAATGGCCAGCCCCTGCCTCTCCCTGGGCCCAAAGTGCCCACTTTGTGCATTGGGCTTGGACGCTGTCACTTTTGCGCTCCGCCGGCGGAGAAACCAGCGGCTTTTTTTTTTTTTTTTTTTTTTGCCACTGCTGAGGGAATGATGCTGCGCAGTGCAGGAAGGCCGGTTTCTCAGCTGGGTGTGTGTTTGGGGGTCAATCCCTGCCTGTTTGTGGCCAACCCGGGCAGCTGGCAGGCTGCGCTGGGCTTGTGTGACTTTTCCGCTCCTCTCGCTGAGAGAAATGCGCCATTTCTCAAATGTGCTGAGAATGAAGCGGGGCTGTGCACAGGGGCCGCCTTGTCTGCTGAAATAAGTGGAATGGCCAGCCCTTGCCTCTCCCTGGGCCCAAAGTGCCCACTTTGTGCATTGGGCTTGGACGCTGTCACTTTTGCGCTCCGCCGGCGGCTTTTTTTTTTTTTTTTTTTTTTTTCCACTGCGGAGGGAATGATGCTGCGCAGTGCAGGAAGGCCGGTTTCTCAGCTGGGATGTGTTTGGGGGTCAATCCCTGCCTGTTCTGTGGCCAACCCGGGCAGCTGGCAGGCTGCGCTGGGCTTGTGTGACTTTTCCGCTCCTCTCGCTGAGAGAAATGCGCCATTTCTCAAATGTGCTGAGAATGAAGCGGGGCTGTGCACAGGGTCCGCCTTTTCAGCTCAAATAAGTGGGATGGCCAGCCCCTGCCTCTCCCTGGGCCCAAAGTGCCCACTTTGTGCATTGGGCTTGGACGCTGTCACTTTTGCGCTCCGCCGGCGGAGAAACCAGCGGCTTTTTTTTTCCACTGCTGAGGGAATGATGCTGCGCAGTGCAGGAAGGCCGGTTTCTCAGCTGGGATGTGTTTGGGGGTCAATCCCTGCCTGTTCTGTGGCCAACCCGGCAGTTGGCAGGCTGCGCTGGGCTTGTGTGACTTTTCCGCTCCTCTCGCTGAGAGAAATGCGCCATTTCTCAAATGTGCTGAGAATGAAGCGGGGCTGTGCACAGGGGCCGCCTTGTCAGCTCAAATAAGTGGAATGGCCAGCCCCTGCCTCTCCCTGGGCCCAAAGTGCCCACTTTGTGCATTGGGCTTGGACGCTGTCACTTTTGCGCTCCGCCGGCGGAGAGACCAGCGGCTTTTTTTTTTTCCACTGCGGAGGGAATGATGCTGCGCAGTGCAGGAAGGCCGGTTTCTCAGCTGGGATGTGTTTGGGGGTCAATGCCTGCCTGTTTTGTGGCCAACCCGGGCAGCTGGCAGGCTGCGCTGGGCTTGTGTCACTTTTCCGCTCCTCTCGCTGAGAGAAATGCGCCATTTCTCAAATGTGCTGAGAATGAAGCGGGGCTGTGCACAGGGGCCGCCTTGTCAGCTCAAATAAGTGGAATGGCCAGCCCCTGCCTCTCCCTGGGCCCAAAGTGCCCACTTTGTGCATTGGGCTTGGACGCTGTCACTTTTGCGCTCCGCCGGCAGCTTTTTTTTTTTTTTTTTTTTCCACTGCGGAGGGAATGATGCTGCGCAGTGCAGGAAGGCCGGTTTCTCAGCTGGGATGTGTTTGGGGGTCAATCCCTGCCTGTTCTGTGGCCAACCCGGGCAGCTGGCAGGCTGCGCTGGGCTTGTGTGACTTTTCCGCTCCTCTCGCTGAGAGAAATGCGCCATTTCTCAAATGTGCT
The DNA here is from genome assembly GCA_021432705.1 of Caranx ignobilis. Classification (NCBI taxonomy): domain Eukaryota; kingdom Metazoa; phylum Chordata; class Actinopteri; order Carangiformes; family Carangidae; genus Caranx; species Caranx ignobilis. The sequence continues at coordinate 51,702 of JAFHLA010000243.1, forward strand.
GAGAATGAAGCGGGGCTGTGCACAGGGGCCATTGTCAGCTCAAATAAGTGGAATGGCCAGCCCCTGCCTCTCCCTGGGCCCAAAGTGCCCACTTTGTGCATTGGGCTTGGACGCTGTCACTTTTGCGCTCCGCCGGCGTTTTTTTTTTTTTTTTTTTTTCCACTGCGGAGGGAATGATGCTGCGCAGTGCAGGAAGGCCGGTTTCTCAGCTGGGATGTGTTTGGGGGTCAATCCCAGCCTTTTCTGTGGCCAACCCGGGCAGCTGGCAGGCTGCGCTGGGCTTGTGTGACTTTTCCGCTCCTCTCGCTGAGAGAAATGCGCCATTTCTCAAATGTGCTGAGAATGAAGCGGGGCTGTGCACAGGGCCCGCCTTGTCAGCTCAAATAAGTGGAATGGCCAGCCCCTGCCTCTCCCTGGGCCCAAAGTGCCCACTTTGTGCATTGGGCTTGGACGCTGTCACTTTTGCGCTCCGCCGGCGGAGAAACCAGCGGCTTTTTTTTCCACTGCTGAGGGAATGATGCTGCGCAGTGCAGGAAGGCCGGTTTCTCAGCTGGGATGTGTTTGGGGGTCAATCCCTGCCTGTTCTGTGGCCAACCCGGGCAGCTGGCAGGCTGCGCTGGGCTTGTGTGACTTTTCCGCTCCTCTCGCTGAGAGAAATGCGCCATTTCTCAAATGTGCTGAGAATGAAGCGGGGCTGTGCACAGGGGCCGCCTTGTCAGCTCAAATAAGTGGAATGGCCAGCCCCTGCCTCTCCCTGGGCCCAAAGTGCCCACTTTGTGCATTGGGCTTGGACGCTGTCACTTTTGCGCTCCGCCGGCAGCTTTTTTTTTTTTTTTTTTTCCACTGCTGAGGGAATGATGCTGCGCAGTGCAGGAAGGCCGGTTTCTCAGCTGGGATGTGTTTGGGGGTCAATCCCTGCCTGTTCTGTGGCCAACCCGGGCAGCTGGCAGGCTGCGCTGGGCTTGTGTGACTTTTCCGCTCCTCTCGCTGAGAGAAATGCGCCATTTCTCAAATGTGCTGAGAATGAAGCGGGGCTGTGCACAGGGGCCGCCTTGTCAGCTCAAATAAGTGGAATGGCCAGCCCCTGCCTCTCCCTGGGCCCAAAGTGCCCACTTTGTGCATTGGGCTTGGACGCTGTCACTTTTGCGCTCCGCCGGCGGGAGAGAGACCAGCGGCTTTTTTTTTCCACTGCTGAGGGAATGATGCTGCGCAGTGCAAGAAGGCCGGTTTCTCAGCTGGGGTGTGTTTGGGGGTCAATCCCTGCCTGTTCTGTGGCCAACCCGGGCAGCTGGCAGGCTGCGCTGGGCTTGTGTCACTTTTCCGCTCCTCTCGCTGAGAGAAATGCGCCATTTCTAAATGTGCTGAGAATGAAGCGGGGCTGTGCACAGGGGCCGCCTTGTCAGCTCAAATAAGTGGAATGGCCAGCCCCTGCCTCTCCCTGGGCCCAAAGTGCCCACTTTGTGCATTGGGCTTGGACGCTGTCACTTTTGCGCTCCGCGGGCTGGTTTTTTTTTTTTTTTCCCACTGCGGAGGGAATGATGCTGCGCAGTGCAGGAAGGCCGGTTTCTCAGCTGGGATGTGTTTGGGGGTCAATCCCTGCCTGTTTCTGTGGCCAACCCGGGCAGCTGGCAGGCTGCGCTGGGCTTGTGTGACTTTTCCGCTCCTCTCGCTGAGAGAAATGCGCCATTTCTCAAATGTGCTGAGAATGAAGCGGGGCTGTGCACAGGGGCCGCCTTGTCAGCTCAAATAAGTGGAATGGCCAGCCCCTGCCTCTCCCTGGGCCCAAAGTGCCCACTTTGTGCATTGGGCTTGGACGCTGTCACTTTTGCGCTCCGCCGGCGGCTTTTTTTTTTTTTTTTTTTTTTTCCACTGCGGAGGGAATGATGCTGCGCAGTGCAGGAAGCCGGTTTCTCAGCTGGGATGTGTTTGGGGTCAATCCCAGCCTTTTCTGTGGCCAACCCGGGCAGCTGGCAGGCTGCGCTGGGCTTGTGTGACTTTTCCGCTCCTCTCGCTGAGAGAAATGCGCCATTTCTCAAATGTGCTGAGAATGAAGCGGGGCTGTGCACAGGGGCCGCCTTGTCAGCTCAAATAAGTGGAATGGCCAGCCCCTGCCTCTCCCTGGGCCCAAAGTGCCCACTTTGTGCATTGGGCTTGGACGCTGTCACTTTTGCGCTCCGCCGGCGGAGAGACCAGCGGCTTTTTTTTTTTTCCACTGCGGAGGGAATGATGCTGCGCAGTGCAGGAAGGCCGGTTTCTCAGCTGGGTGTGTTTGGGGGTCAATCCCTGCCTGTTCTGTGGCCAACCCGGGCAGCTGGCAGGCTGCGCTGGGCTTGTGTGACTTTTCCGCTCCTCTCGCTGAGAGAAATGCGCCATTTCTCAAATGTGCTGAGAATGAAGCGGGGCTGTGCACAGGGGCCGCCTTGTCAGCTCAAATAAGTGGAATGGCCAGCCCCTGCCTCTCCCTGGGCCAAAGTGCCCACTTTGTGCATTGGGCTTGGACGCTGTCACTTTTGCGCTCCGCCGGCAGCTTTTTTTTTTTTTTTTTTTTTTTCCACTGCTGAGGGAATGATGCTGCGCAGTGCAGGAAGGCCGGTTTCTCAGCTGGGATGTGTTTGGGGGTCAATCCCTGCCTGTTCTGTGGCCAACCCGGGCAGCTGGCAGGCTGCGCTGGGCTTGTGTGACTTTTCCGCTCCTATCGCTGAGAGAAATGCGCCATTTCTCAAATGTGCTGAGAATGAAGCGGGGCTGTGCACAGGGACCATCTTGTCAGCTCAAATAAGTGGAATGGCCAGCCCCTGCCTCTCCCTGGGCCCAAAGTGCCCACTTTGTGCATTGGGCTTGGACGCTGTCACTTTTGCGCTCCGCCGGCGGCTTTCTTTTTTTTTTTTTTTTTTTCCACTGCTGAGGGAATGATGCTGCGCAGTGCAGGAAGGCCGGTTTCTCAGCTGGGATGTGTTTGGGGGTCAATCCCTGCCTGTTTTGGCCAACCCGGGCAGCTGGCAGGCTGCGCTGGGCTTGTGTCACTTTTCCGCTCCTCTCGCTGAGAGAAATGCGCCATTTCTTAAATGTGCTGAGAATGAAGCGGGGCTGTGCACAGGGGCCGCCTTGTCAGCTCAAATAAGTGGAATGGCCAGCCCCTGCCTCTCCCTGGGCCCAAAGTGCCCACTTTGTGCATTGGGCTTGGACGCTGTCACTTTTGCGCTCCGCCGGCGGCTTTTTTTTTTTTTTTTTTCCACTGCTGAGGGAATGATGCTGCGCAGTGCAGGAAGGCCGGTTTCTCAGCTGGGATGTGTTTGGGGGTCAATCCCTGCCTGTTTTGTGGCCAACCCGGGCAGCTGGCAGGCTGCGCTGGGCTTGTGTGACTTTTCCGCTCCTCTCGCTGAGAGAAATGCGCCATTTCTCAAATGTGCTGAGAATGAAGCGGGGCTGTGCACAGGGGCCGCCTTGTCAGCTGAAATAAGTGGAATGGCCAGCCCCTGCCTCTCCCTGGGCCCAAAGTGCCCACTTTGTGCATTGGGCTTGGACGCTGTCACTTTTGCGCTCCGCCGGCGGCTTTTTTTTTTTTTTTTTTTTTCCACTGCGGAGGGAATGATGCTGCGCAGTGCAGGAAGGCCGGTTTCTCAGCTGGGATGTGTTTGGGGGTCAATCCCTGCCTGTTCTGTGGCCAACCGGGCAGCTGGCAGGCTGCGCTGGGCTTGTGTGACTTTTCCGCTCCTCTCGCTGAGAGAAATGCGCCATTTCTCAAATGTGCTGAGAATGAAGCGGGGCTGTGCACAGGGGCCGCCTTGTCAGCTCAAATAAGTGGAATGGCCAGCCCCTGCCTCTCCCTGGGCCCAAAGTGCCCACTTTGTGCATTGGGCTTGGACGCTGTCACTTTTGCGCTCCGCCGGCAGCTTTTTTTTTTTTTTTTTTCCACTGCTGAGGGAATGATGCTGCGCAGTGCAGGAAGGCCGGTTTCTCAGCTGGGATGTGTTTGGGGGTCAATCCCTGCCTGTTCTGTGGCCAACCCGGGCAGCTGGCAGGCTGCGCTGGGCTTGTGTGACTTTTCCGCTCCTCTCGCTGAGAGAAATGCGCCATTTCTCAAATGTGCTGAGAATGAAGCGGGGCTGTGCACAGGGACCGCCTTGTCAGCTCAAATAAGTGGAATGGCCAGCCCCTGCCTCTCCCTGGGCCCAAAGTGCCCACTTTGTGCATTGGGCTTGGACGCTGTCACTTTTGCGCTCCGCCGGCGGCTTCTTTTTTTTTTTTTTTTTTTCCACTGCGGAGGGAATGATGCTGCGCAGTGCAGGAAGGCCGGTTCTCAGCTGGGATGTGTTTGGGGGTCAATCCCTGCCTGTTTTGTGGCCAACCCGGGCAGTTGGCAGGCTGCGCTGGGCTTGTGTGACTTTTCCGCTCCTCTCGCTGAGAGAAATGCGCCATTTCTCAAATGTGCTGAGAATGAAGCGGGGCTGTGCACAGGGGCCGCCTTGTCAGCTCAAATAAGTGGAATGGCCAGCCCCTGCCTCTCCCTGGGCCCAAAGTGCCCACTTTGTGCATTGGGCTTGGACGCTGTCACTTTTGCGCTCCGCCGGCGGCTTTTTTTTTTTTTTTTCCACTGCTGAGGGAATGATGCTGCGCAGTGCAGGAAGGCCGGTTTCTCAGCTGGGATGTGTTTGGGGGTCACTCCCTGCCTGTTTCTGTGGCCAACCCGGGCAGCTGGCAGGCTGCGCTGGGCTTGTGTGACTTTTCCGCTCCTCTCGCTGAGAGAAATGCGCCATTTCTCAAATGTGCTGAGAATGAAGCGGGGCTGTGCACAGGGGCCGCCTTGTCAGCTCAAATAAGTGGAATGGCCAGCCCCTGCCTCTCCCTGGGCCCAAAGTGCCCACTTTGTGCATTGGGCTTGGACGCTGTCACTTTTGCGCTCCGCGGCGGTTTCTTTTTTTTTTTTTTTTTTTCCACTGCTGAGGGAATGATGCTGCGCAGTGCAGGAAGGCCGGTTTCTCAGCTGGGATGTGTTTGGGGGTCAATCCCTGCCTGTTCTGTGGCCAACCCGGGCAGCTGGCAGGCTGCGCTGGGCTTGTGTGACTTTTCCGCTCCTCTCGCTGAGAGAAATGCGCCATTTCTCAAATGTGCTGAGAATGAAGCGGGGCTGTGCACAGGGGCCGCCTTGTCAGCTCAAATAAGTGGAATGGCCAGCCCCTGCCTCTCCCTGGGCCCAAAGTGCCCACTTTGTGCATTGGGCTTGGACGCTGTCACTTTTGCGCTCCGCCGGCAGCTTTTTTTTTTTTTTTTTTTTCCACTGCTGAGGGAATGATGCTGCGCAGTGCAGGAAGGCCGGTTTCTCAGCTGGGATGTGTTTGGGGGTCAATCCCTGCCTGTTCTGTGGCCAACCCGGGCAGCTGGCAGGCTGCGCTGGGCTTGTGTGACTTTTCCGCTCCTCTCGCTGAGAGAAATGCGCCATTTCTCAAATGTGCTGAGAATGAAGCGGGGCTGTGCACAGGGGCCGCCTTGTCAGCTCAAATAAGTGGAATGGCCAGCCCCTGCCTCTCCCTGGGCCCAAAGTGCCCACTTTGTGCATTGGGCTTGGACGCTGTCACTTTTGCGCTCCGCCGGCGGCTTTTTTTTTTTTTTTTTTTTTTTCCACTGCTGAGGGAATGATGCTGCGCAGTGCAGGAAGCCGGTTTCTCAGCTGGGATGTGTTTGGGGGTCAATCCCTGCCTGTTCTGTGGCCAACCGGGCAGTTGGCAGGCTGCGCTGGGCTTGTGTGACTTTTCCGCTCCTCTCGCTGAGAGAAATGCGCCATTTCTCAAATGTGCTGAGAATGAAGCGGGGCTGTGCACAGGGGCCGCCTTGTCAGCTCAAATAAGTGGAATGGCCAGCCCCTGCCTCTCCCTGGGCCCAAAGTGCCCACTTTGTGCATTGGGCTTGGACGCTGTCACTTTTGCGCTCCGCCGGCGGGTTTTTTTTTTTTTTTTTCCACTGCTGAGGGAATGATGCTGCGCAGTGCAGGAAGGCCGGTTTCTCAGCTGGGATGTGTTTGGGGGTCAATCCCTGCCTGTTTTGTGGCCAACCCGGGCAGCTGGCAGGCTGCGCTGGGCTTGTGTGACTTTTCCGCTCCTCTCGCTGAGAGAAATGCGCCATTTCTCAAATGTGCTGAGAATGAAGCGGGGCTGTGCACAGGGGCCGCCTTGTCAGCTGAATAAGTGGAATGGCCAGCCCCTGCCTCTCCCTGGGCCCAAAGTGCCCACTTTGTGCATTGGGCTTGGACGCTGTCACTTTTGCGCTCCGCCGGCGGCTTTTTTTTTTTTTTTTTTTTTCCACTGCGGAGGGAATGATGCTGCGCAGTGCAGGAAGGCCGGTTTCTCAGCTGGGATGTGTTTGGGGGTCAATCCCTGCCTGTTCTGTGGCCAACCCGGGCAGCTGGCAGGCTGCGCTGGGCTTGTGTGACTTTTCCGCTCCTCTCGCTGAGAGAAATGCGCCATTTTCAAATGTGCTGAGAATGAAGCGGGGCTGTGCACAGGGCCGCCTTGTCAGCTCAAATAAGTGGAATGGCCAGCCCCTGCCTCTCCCTGGGCCCAAAGTGCCCACTTTGTGCATTGGGCTTGGACGCTGTCACTTTTGCGCTCCGCCGGCGGAGAAACCAGCGGCTTTTTTTTTTCCACTGCTGAGGGAATGATGCTGCGCAGTGCAGGAAGGCCGGTTTCTCAGCTGGGATGTGTTTGGGGGTCAATCCCTGCCTGTTCTGTGGCCAACCCGGGCAGTTGGCAGGCTGCGCTGGGCTTGTGTGACTTTTCCGCTCCTCTCGCTGAGAGAAATGCGCCATTTCTCAAATGTGCTGAGAATGAAGCGGGGCTGTGCACAGGGGCGCCTTGTCAGCTCAAATAAGTGGAATGGCCAGCCCCTGCCTCTCCCTGGGCCCAAAGTGCCCACTTTGTGCATTGGGCTTGGACGCTGTCACTTTTGCGCTCCGCCGGCGAGAGAACCAGCGGCTTTTTTTTTTTTTTCCACTGCTGAGGGAATGATGCTGCGCAGTGCAGGAAGGCCGGTTTCTCAGCTGGGGTGTGTTTAGGGGTCAATCCCTGCCTGTTTTGTGGCCAACCCGGGCAGCTGGCAGGCTGCGCTGGGCTTGTGTGACTTTTCCGCTCCTCTCGCTGAGAGAAATGCGCCATTTCTCAAATGTGCTGAGAATGAAGCGGGGCTGTGCACAGGGGCCGCCTTGTCAGCTCAAATAAGTGGAATGGCCAGCCCCTGCCTCTCCCTGGGCCCAAAGTGCCCACTTTGTGCATTGGGCTTGGACGCTGTCACTTTTGCGCTCCGCCGGCGGGTTTTTTTTTTTTTTTTCCACTGCTGAGGGAATGATGCTGCGCAGTGCAGGAAGGCCGGTTTCTCAGCTGGGATGTGTTTGGGGGTCAATCCCTGCCTGTTTCTGTGGCCAACCGGGCAGCTGGCAGGCTGCGCTGGGCTTGTGTGACTTTTCCGCTCCTCTCGCTGAGAGAAATGCGCCATTTCTCAAATGTGCTGAGAATGAAGCGGGGCTGTGCACAGGGGCCGCCTTGTCAGCTCAAATAAGTGGAATGGCCAGCCCCTGCCTCTCCCTGGGCCCAAAGTGCCCACTTTGTGCATTGGGCTTGGACGCTGTCACTTTTGCGCTCCGCGGCGGCTTTTTTTTTTTTTTTTTTTTTTTTCCACTGCTGAGGGAATGATGCTGCGCAGTGCAGGCAAGGCCGGTTTCTCAGCTGGGATGTGTTTGGGGGTCAATCCCTGCCTTTCTGTGGCCAACCCGGGCAGCTGGCAGGCTGCGCTGGGCTTGTGTGACTTTTCCGCTCCTCTCGCTGAGAGAAATGCGCCATTTCTCAATGTGCTGAGAATGAAGCGGGGCTGTGCACAGGGCCCCCTTGTCAGCTCAAATAAGTGGAATGGCCAGCCCCTGCCTCTCCCTGGGCCCAAAGTGCCCACTTTGTGCATTGGGCTTGGACGCTGTCACTTTTGCGCTCCGCCGGCGGAGAAACCAGCGGCTTTTTTTCCACTGCTGAGGGAATGATGCTGCGCAGTGCAGGAAGGCCGGTTTCTCAGCTGGGATGTGTTTGGGGGTCAATCCCTGCCTGTTCTGTGGCCAACCCGGGCAGCTGGCAGGCTGCGCTGGGCTTGTGTGACTTTTCCGCTCCTCTCGCTGAGAGAAATGCGCCATTTCTCAAATGTGCTGAGAATGAAGCGGGGCTGTGCACAGGGCCGCCTTGTCAGCTCAAATAAGTGGAATGGCCAGCCCCTGCCTCTCCCTGGGCCCAAAGTGCCCACTTTGTGCATTGGGCTTGGACGCTGTCACTTTTGCGCTCCGCCGGCAGCTTTTTTTTTTTTTTTTTTTCCACTGCTGAGGGAATGATGCTGCGCAGTGCAGGAAGGCCGGTTTCTCAGCTGGGATGTGTTTGGGGGTCAATCCCTGCCTGTTCTGTGGCCAACCCGGGCAGCTGGCAGGCTGCGCTGGGCTTGTGTGACTTTTCCGCTCCTATCGCTGAGAGAAATGCGCCATTTCTCAAATGTGCTGAGAAGAAGCGGGGCTGTGCACAGGGACCGTCTTGTCAGCTCAAATAAGTGGAATGGCCAGCCCCTGCCTCTCCCTGGGCCAAAGTGCCCACTTTGTGCATTGGGCTTGGACGCTGTCACTTTTGCGCTCCGCCGGCGGCTTTCTTTTTTTTTTTTTTTTTTTTTCCACTGCTGAGGGAATGATGCTGCGCAGTGCAGGAAGACCGGTTTCTCAGCTGGGATGTGTTTGGGGGTCAATCCCAGCCTGTTTTGTGGCCAACCCGGGCAGCTGGCAGGCTGCGCTGGGCTTGTGTGACTTTTCCGCTCCTCTCGCTGAGAGAAATGCGCCATTTCTCAAATGTGCTGAGAATGAAGCGGGGCTGTGCACAGGGGCCGCCTTGTCAGCTCAAATAAGTGGAATGGCCAGCCCCTGCCTCTCCCTGGGCCCAAAGTGCCCACTTTGTGCATTGGGCTTGGACGCTGTCACTTTTGCGCTCCGCCGGCGGGTTTTTTTTTTTTTTTTTTCCACTGCGGAGGGAATGATGCTGCGCAGTGCAGGAAGACGGTTTCTCAGCTGGGATGTGTTTGGGGGTCAATCCCTGCCTGTTTGTGGCCAACCCGGGCAGCTGGCAGGCTGCGCTGGGCTTGTGTGACTTTTCCGCTCCTCTCGCTGAGAGAAATGCGCCATTTCTCAAATGTGCTGAGAATGAAGCGGGGCTGTGCACAGGGGCCGCCTTGTCAGCTCAAATAAGTGGAATGGCCAGCCCCTGCCTCTCCCTGGGCCCAAAGTGCCCACTTTGTGCATTGGGCTTGGACGCTGTCACTTTTGCGCTCCGCCGGCGGAGAGACCAGCGGCTTTTTTTTTCCACTGCGGAGGGAATGATGCTGCGCAGTGCAGAAGGCCGGTTTCTCAGCTGGGATGTGTTTGGGGGTCAATCCCTGCCTGTTTTGTAGCCAACCCGGGCAGCTGGCAGGCTGCGCTGGGCTTGTGTGACTTTTCCGCTCCTCTCGCTGAGAGAAATGCGCCATTTCTCAAATGTGCTGAGAGAATGAAGCGGGGCAGTGCACAGGGGCCGCCTTGTCAGCTCAAATAAGTGGAATGGCCAGCCCCTGCCTCTCCCTGGGCCCAAAGTGCCCACTTTGTGCATTGGGCTTGGACGCTGTCACTTTTGCGCTCCGCCGGCGGCTTTTTTTTTTTTTTTTTTTTCCACTGCGGAGAATGATGCTGCGCAGTGCAGGAAGGCCGGTTTCTCAGCTGGGATGTGTTTGGGGGTCAATCCCTGCCTGTTCTGTGGCCAACCCGGGCAGCTGGCAGGCTGCGCTGGCTTGTGTGACTTTTCCGCTCCTCTCGCTGAGAGAAATGCGCCATTTCTCAAATGTGCTGAGAATGAAGCGGGGCTGTGCACAGGGTCCGCCTTTTCAGCTCAAATAAGTGGAATGGCCAGCCCCTGCCTCTCCCTGGGCCCAAAGTGCCCACTTTGTGCATTGGGCTTGGACGCTGTCACTTTTGCGCTCCGCCGGCGGCTTCTTTTTTTTTTTTTTTTTTCCACTGCTGAGGGAATGATGCTGCGCAGTGCAGGAAGACCGGTTTCTCAGCTGGGATGTGTTTGGGGGTCAATCCCTACCTGTTTTGTAGCCAACCCGGGCAGCTGGCAGGCTGCGCTGGGCTTGTGTCACTTTTCCGTTTCGCTCCTCTGGCTGAGAGAAATGCGCCATTTCTTAAATGTGCTGAGAATGAAGCGGGGCTGTGCACAGAGGCCGCCTTGTCAGCTCAAATAAGTGGAATGGCCAGCCCCTGCCTCTCCCTGGGCCCAAAGTGCCCACTTTGTGCATTGGGCTTGGACGCTGTCACTTTTGCGCTCCGCCGGCGGCTTTTTTTTTTTTTTTTTTTTTCCACTGCGGAGGGAATGATGCTGCGCAGTGCGGAAGGCCGGTTTCTCAGCTGGGATGTGTTTGGGGGTCAATCCCTGCCTGTTCTGTGGCCAACCCGGGCAGCTGGCAGGCTGCGCTGGGCTTGTGTGACTTTTCCGCTCCTCTCGCTGAGAGAAATGCGCCATTTCTCAAATGTGCTGAGAAGGAAGCGGGGCTGTGCACAGGGACCGCCTTGTCAGCTCAAATAAGTGGAATGGCCAGCCCCTGCCTCTCCCTGGGCCCAAAGTGCCCACTTTGTGCATTGGGCTTGGACGCTGTCACTTTTGCGCTCCGCCGGCGGCTTTTTTTTTTTTTTTTTTTTTTCCACTGCTGAGGGAATGATGCTGCGCAGTGCAGGAAGGCCGGTTTCTCAGCTGGGATGTGTTGGGGGTCAATCCCTACCTGTTTGTAGCCAACCCGGGCAGCTGGCAGGCTGCGCTGGGCTTGTGTGACTTTTCCGCTCCTCTCGCTGAGAGAAATGCGCCATTTCTAAATGTGCTGAGAATGAAGCGGGGCTGTGCACAGGGGCCGCCTTGTCAGCTCAAATAAGTGGAATGGCCAGCCCCTGCCTCTCCCTGGGCCCAAAGTGCCCACTTTGTGCATTGGGCTTGGACGCTGTCACTTTTGCGCTCCGCCGGCGGAGAAATCAGCGGCTTTTTTTCCACTGCTGAGGGAAGGATGCTGCGCAGTGCAGGAAGGCCGGTTTCTCAGCTGGGATGTGTTTGGGGGTCAATCCGTGCCTGTTCTGTGGCCAACCCGGGCAGCTGGCAGGCTGCGCTGGGCTTGTGTGACTTTTCCGCTCCTCTCGCTGAGAGAAATGCGCCATTTCTCAAATGTGCTGAGAATGAAGCGGGGCTGTGCACAGGGGCCGCCTTGTCAGCTCAAATAAGTGGAATGGCCAGCCCCTGCCTCTCCCTGGGCCCAAAGTGCCCAGTTTGTGCATTGGGCTTGGACGCTGTCACTTTTGCGCTCCGCCGGCAGCTTTTTTTTTTTTTTTTTTTCCACTGCTGAGGGAATGATGCTGCGCAGTGCAGGAAGGCCGGTTTCTCAGCTGGGATGTGTTTGGGGGTCAATCCCTGCCTGTTCTGTGGCCAACCCGGGCAGCTGGCAGGCTGCGCTGGGCTTGTGTGACTTTTCCGCTCCTCTCGCTGAGAGAAATGCGCCATTTCTCAAATGTGCTGAGAATGAAGCGGGGCTGTGCACAGGGACCATCTTGTCAGCTCAAATAAGTGGAATGGCCAGCCCCTGCCTCTCCCTGGGCCCAAAGTGCCCACTTTGTGCATTGGGCTTGGACGCTGTCACTTTTGCGCTCCGCCGGCGGGCTTCTTTTTTTTTTTTTTTTTTACTGCGGAGGGAATGATGCTGCGCAGTGCAGGAAGACCGGTTTCTCAGCTGGGATGTGTTTGGGGGTCAATCCCTGCCTTTCTGTAGCCAACCCGGGCAGTTGGCAGGCTGCGCTGGGCTTGTGTGACTTTTCCGCTCCTCTCGCTGAGAGAAATGCGCCATTTCTCAAATGTGCTGAGAATGAAGCGGGGCTGTGCACAGGGGCCGCCTTGTCAGCTCAAATAAGTGGAATGGCCAGCCCCTGCCTCTCCCTGGGCCTAAAGTGCCCACTTTGTGCATTGGCTTTGGACGCTGTCACTTTTGCGCTCCGCCGGCGGCTTTTTTTTTTTTTTTTTTTTTTTTCCACTGCGGAGGGAATGATGCTGCGCAGTGCAGGAAGACCGGTTTCTCAGCTGGGATGTGTTTGGGGGTAAATCCCAGCCTTTTCTGTGGCCAACCCGGGCAGCTGGCAGGCTGCACTGGGCTTGTGTGACTTTTCCGCTCCTCTCGCTGAGAGAAATGCGCCATTTCTCAAATGTGCTGAGAATGAAGCGGGGCTGTGCACAGGGCCCCCTTGTCAGCTCAAATAAGTGGAATGGCCAGCCCCTGCCTCTCCCTGGGCCCAAAGTGCCCACTTTGTGCATTGGGCTTGGACGCTGTCACTTTTGCGCTCCGCCGGCGGAGAAACCAGCGCTTTTTTTTCCACTGCTGAG
>JAFHLA010000135.1:5000-63271 GCA_021432705.1 Caranx ignobilis
TTCATCTTCACGGAATCCACAACTTCCCAAGGAGGGCCCTTTCCAACTAACATGTGATGTGGTTGATGTATTGTTATACTTGAATGTGATTTAATGTGTTGGACAAGTATGTGTATGTACATTTATATATGTACACGTTTGCAGGTGTATAGGGTCGATTTCATCCCCTATTAATGGAGATTGTTCATGTTTTATATGCATATTCTGGAAGCTAAAGGAATTTCCAGGAAGGGGAAATATTTATTGTATTACAGACATGTCAGGTCAACATTGATCACGTCCACATATGCTCATGTGAATCTTTATAGGGTAATTTCATGGTTTTTCTCTGCAGTGTGATGCGGACACTTTCTGTTTTTTCATGGTATATCCAAAGTATGATGGGACTATACATGGGGGATGTTGTCATCGTTGTTTTGTACTCACCTGAGGATGCACTGAGCTCCTTGATTTCCTTTGTTGATGTCTGTGCTGTTTTGCAGGCTGTTGTCCAGGCTCATGGAGGAGGGAGAATTTTTTCTGTCTAACTTTAATATGGACATTGATGACAATTATGGCATTATTGAAGCCAAAATTTTGATTTTATTGATGTTAAATTCATTATTTTAAATAGAATCATAATTGCACAATATTAAAATCCAAATTCATAAGTTAAATTCATATACTATATTTAAAACAATAATTAAAATCCAAATTCATAAGTTAAGCTCATATACTATATTTAAAACAATTGTGTTTTTTTAAAAAACATATTTAATGTTTTTAATTTTAATTTTAATTACTCTTCACAGCGGACGGAGGTGACTTCCTCCCGGACCGTGCCCTTTAACCTGAGTCACGGCTTCCGCTTCCGCTCCACGTTCCCTCACGTTCCCTCACGTCCTCCATTTTGCCTCGGATGCCAGTCCGACATACACGCCTCGGAGCGCCTCGTTAAGTTTAGCTAACAGTTAGCCTGAAGAAGGTTTATTCCAACCGAAACGTTGCAACTTTTGTGCTTTTGTCAAAGCAATAAAAATTATCTTATTGGATTCCAACCTTGGAGGAGTCGTTTTTCCTGACTTTTTGGTAATTTTAAGCGGAACGGCTCGGAAAATGCTAGCCGACCAGGACGACGACGGCTGGACGACGGTTCGCTACGGTGGTCGACGACGGAGGAGAAGGTATTACCAGTCCCCGTCCCCCGTTAAATACAACACCGACACCCGTTTCGACGCCCGGTCTGGCAATTACAGGCGCTCTTATGCTTCAGTGACTCGCGGGCCGCCGCGGCGGGATGCAGCGGCGTTTTCCGCCTCCCGCATCAGACAGAGAGATGCCCCATCGCAGCAGCACAGACGCTGGAGACCCGAATATGACAACCGACGCTTTCAGTGGGATCGACGCCGGCAACAGGACTTCCAACCTCGCGGGAGACGAGCCCCGGGAGGAACGTGGTGGCGCTCGCCCGGTCGCGATCGACGCGCGGTTCGCGCGCCGCGCGGCAGAACTCTGGCGGCCACCGCTCCTCGGGACGGACCCACGGCTCCACGCTCCACAGACCCGGACTTCACAATAAAGGTACGCATCATTCACAGACTTATTAAAGCGATGCACCATCTAACCAACGTGTCTGGGGATGAGCCTCCTGTTACGATTGATAAAATGACACAGACTTTGGCCACACTCATTAAGCCAGCAGCTCCCACGGACAAGACAACAGACTTGATTTGGGGTAATGCTAAGAACTGGGCTGTGACCACTATGCTCATTTTGAGGGATCATTATGCTGATGTTATTGAATGTGAGACTGATAAACTATTGGCTCTGCCCAACCCAGACTGGAAACAGCCGTTTGAGATAGCGGCAAATTGGGCCAGACGTAACCTGGGGAGACGCCTCCTCCCAGAAACAGTAGAGGCCACTGAGGCCCTGCTCATAGCTAGAGAAGCTGACAGGGGAACTATGGCCCCAGAGAGAGCCTCACATGACCAGATGGACGCCACATCGTCTGGGGGGACACGTCAACCAGTACCTCCACCTCGGCCGCAGAGAGTACAGCCAGCTCCTCCACCTCTATTACAGAGGAACCAACTGGTTGTTTCTGCAGAGGTCCACGCCCCGCCAGCGGCTTCTTCAACGCAGGTAACTGCATCCCCCCTTTCAGCTTCGGCTCCTCGACTGATGGAAACCCAGACAAGCCGGTCTATGGCCACCATGACGGACATGAGGGGAGACTGGTCACCGGACCCGCAGCTGGATGATCGGGCAACACAGCCGGCTACATCCTCCCTTCCCCCACCACTGGTGCCTACTACTGACATGGACGTTGATCCCAGAGAGCAGAGGCCCAGGCGCATCTTTCGCACCAAATCAGGTGAGAATGTGTCTGCGTCTCTCATACAGCCTGCTTCATCTCTATCTGACGAGGATCATCCCTCCACTGCTCGCGGACAGCCGGCCTTGGACCAGGACTCTGACGAGTTTGAGGACTCCATGGCAGACTTTGAGGAAGCCGGATGTAAGTCATCCACTACAGTGACTTCTCTGCTGAAAAACACAGTTCAGTCGCAGATTGATTTCCGCAGATCCAGTGGAGGTGCCACACACACCACAAGTGACAACACATCATCACCACCACACACACCCACACGCAGGCCTACCAAACATATCAGAACCACTTGTAAAATAAAAAACTGGAGCCTTGCAGTGAGGGGTAAATGGGTGATTCTGGGAGACTCTAACGTCGCCAGATTCCCACCTTTCCAAGTGGCTGATTTACAGGTGGATAGTTTTCCAGGCGCCACTTTCAGGCATATCCATGGCGTCCTATCCAAAATGGTGGCAGTCTCCACGGTCGAGACAGTGATTTTGTCACTAGGTCTAAATAACAGATGCCAGGCAGTGCAGACATCCATTAAAGAGCTACAGAGGCTCATGAGGATGGCCAAAACCAAATTTCCACAGGCAGAGATCTGGATCCCGGCTATCAGCTTTTCGAGAAGTCTGCCTCAGAGCGAGCAGATCCATTTACACTCACTTAACCAGTACATCAAATCCCACTGCCAGTTCATCCCGGAGCTCTCCAGGAGCCAGTTCTCTACTGAGAGGGATGGCTTACACTGGACACATGTCACAGCAACACGGCTGCTCAGCCAGTGGGCCGAGTTGGTAAACTGCAAGCCCCCGTGAACCTGCCACCTCAGGGGGGGGATAAAAGTGTGATTAATTTGAGTAGGAACTTTGTGCTGTCCCCAGCACAGCTATCCTTACTGGAGAAAGGCCTCACATTCATTCCTACAAAAGGCAGCAATAAAAACTTGGTTCATAGCACTAGGTTTGACCTGCAACAATATCACAGAAAATTGAAAATTGCAGCTTATTTTGAAGAGAAGGGTGATTCGGACCCCCCACCATTCACTCCAAAATCTGACTGGACCCCTCCATTGGCCAATCTGCCCGATAATATTAAAAATATTATTCAACAGGATATCCAATATTTTGACAACAAATTCAAAATTCATTCTACTAAACCCAACCTCAGTAAAGCAGAGGTGGACGCTTTAAAATCATTGCAGAACAATTCATCTATTGTTATCAAACCAGCTGATAAGGGCAGTGCTGTCGTTATCATGGACAGGGACCAATACATATGGGAGGGCAACAGACAATTGATGGACAAAAAATATTACACTCAATTAAAAAAACCTATTTACCCAGAAACAGTCCCTATGGTGGAAAAAACCGTTCAAAAACTTTACGAGAAAAAATTCATTAACGCTAAGCAGAAATTATATTTGATTGGGCAGGCAGAACCTAGACCTAGGCGCTTTTATATGTTGCCTAAAATCCATAAGGAGCCTGAGAAATGGAGCAAGCCCCATGAAATTCCTCCTGGCAGACCTATCGTGTCTGACTGTAGCAGCGAAACCTACTATACAGCAGAGTATCTTGACTTCTATCTCAATCCTCTCTCAATTGGACACCCGAGCTACATAAAAGACACTTATGATTTCATTAACAAGATCAAACAGCTTTCCATTCCCCCAGATGCTTTCCTTTTTACCATGGATATAGATAGTCTATATACTAACATAGACATCGCTGAAGGCATTCAGGCCGTTAAAAACATTTTTGTCAAACATCCTGATTCCAAAAGACCTGAAAAAGAATTACTGGAATTATTGAACATTAATTTAACACGCAATGACTTTGAGTTCAACAATAAATATTTTTTACAAATCAGAGGTACGGCCATGGGCAAAAAATTTGCCCCAGCCTATGCAAACATCTTTATGGCTGAATGGGAGCAAACAGCTCTGCAAGCCTCTTCTAAAAAACCTCTGCACTATTACAGATATTTAGACGACATCTGGGGTGTCTGGGATCATCCAAGAGAGGATTTTGATGTTTTTCTTAATATTCTGAATAACCACAACACATACATTAAACTCAAAGCCACAATTGATTCGACCTCGGTGGATTTCCTGGATACTACCACGTATAAAGGACCCAATTTCCCACAAACACATAAATTGGAGATTAAAATATTTTTTAAAAAAACAGATACCCACTCTTTACTGTACAAAACGAGTCATCACCCCAAACATACCTACTCAGGCATCGTTAAGTCACAGCTCCTGAGATTTCACAGGGTGTGCACCAGAGAGGAGGATTTTAGAACAGCCACCAAAGTGCTGTTTTCCACTTTGATCAATAGAGGGTACTCTCGCTCCTTTTTGAGAAAATCATTCAAGACCTTCAAGCAGACCAGACCTATCTGGGCCTCCTCTCTCCTTCCTATAATCACCAATTATTCTATATCTGCTGTTAGATTAATTAGAACCATTAAGAGGAATTTTCAGCAGGGGATTGAACATTCCCAAGTGCTCCAGAACCATAGACTCATTGCTGCATTTAGAAAAAACAGGAATCTGCAGGATTATTTAGTCAGAGCCCAACTCAAGCCACTTAAGAGTGCTAAACCCACAGGACAGAGGGAATTTTTTCAGCACCGCCTCTGGGTGCGCAATAGTCTCAATAACAATGTTTTTAAAACACAACTAGGAACCAGCCTTGGGACTAGTAATTGTGTGTATTTAATTTTTTGCACTGTCTGTGAGGTACAATATGTGGGTGAGACAAGGAACACAGTACGCATCAGGTTTTATCAATATAAATACAACATTTGTAAACAACACGACACACACATCCCAGTCATACAACACTTTATTCAACATGGATGGACTTCCTTGAGGGTCACAGTTCTGGAGGGGAACCCACGATGGTCTACGCCACAGCGGAGGAGAGCAGAGAGAAAATGGATCCGTCTTCTGGACACTCTGCAACCACATGGTCTGAATGAAAAATAAAAGGACACTTACCTTCCTTGGTTCCTCCTGGGCCACATCCCAGTCTTCTTGGATTGTGGGCCTGGTATTTGACCTTTCACCTTCATTTGATTGTTTGTTTCTCTGCTTTTTCCAGTCCATGCCTAAACTTAACCCCCCTACCTGGTTGCTATGTCATTTTTATCCTATACCTGAACCTAATGTTTATCCCATGCCTGAACCTAAATTTTGATCTATGCCTAAACCTAATGGTTATCCCATGCCTAAACCTAAATTTTGGTCTATGCCTAAACCCTATGCTTATTCCATGCCTAAACCTAATTTTGAGCCCATGCCTCTTGATCCTAACCTAGATCTGGCCTCTTATACTAAACCTAACCGTAGGGAACTGATTGCCTAAACCTAATCTAATTGGATATTCATTAAAATTAAAATAAAATAAATTAATTTGACCCAAAATTAAAATTTCTAATGCTGTGTGAAGCTTGGGGACGTGAGTACTGGAGGGGGATCAATGGCCTGTGCCCGTAATGTCCTCGTCTTCGACGAGGACATTAACTTTTCTTCACCTAATCTAGCCCGTGCCTTTCCCCCGCTCTCTGGTGTCTCTCTCTTCATCTTCACGGAATCCACAACTTCCCAAGGAGGGCCCTTTCCAACTAACATGTGATGTGGTTGATGTATTGTTATACTTGAATGTGATTTAATGTGTTGGACAAGTATGTGTATGTACATTTATATATGTACACGTTTGCAGGTGTATAGGGTCGATTTCATCCCCTATTAATGGAGATTGTTCATGTTTTATATGCATATTCTGGAAGCTAAAGGAATTTCCAGGAAGGGGAAATATTTATTGTATTACAGACATGTCAGGTCAACATTGATCACGTCCACATATGCTCATGTGAATCTTTATAGGGTAATTTCATGGTTTTTCTCTGCAGTGTGATGCGGACACTTTCTGTTTTTTCATGGTATATCCAAAGTATGATGGGACTATACATGGGGGATGTTGTCATCGTTGTTTTGTACTCACCTGAGGATGCACTGAGCTCCTTGATTTCCTTTGTTGATGTCTGTGCTGTTTTGCAGGCTGTTGTCCAGGCTCATGGAGGAGGGAGAATTTTTTCTGTCTAACTTTAATATGGACATTGATGACAATTATGGCATTATTGAAGCCAAAATTTTGATTTTATTGATGTTAAATTCATTATTTTAAATAGAATCATAATTGCACAATATTAAAATCCAAATTCATAAGTTAAATTCATATACTATATTTAAAACAATAATTAAAATCCAAATTCATAAGTTAAGCTCATATACTATATTTAAAACAATTGTGTTTTTTTAAAAACATATTTAATGTTTTTAATTTTAATTTTAATTACTCTTCACAGCGGACGGAGGTGACTTCCTCCCGGACCGTGCCCTTTAACCTGAGTCACGGCTTCCGCTTCCGCTCCACGTTCCCTCACGTTCCCTCACGTCCTCCATTTTGCCTCGGATGCCAGTCCGACATACACGCCTCGGAGCGCCTCGTTAAGTTTAGCTAACAGTTAGCCTGAAGAAGGTTTATTCCAACCGAAACGTTGCAACTTTTGTGCTTTTGTCAAAGCAATAAAAATTATCTTATTGGATTCCAACCTTGGAGGAGTCGTTTTTCCTGACTTTTTGGTAATTTTAAGCGGAACGGCTCGGAAAATGCTAGCCGACCAGGACGACGACGGCTGGACGACGGTTCGCTACGGTGGTCGACGACGGAGGAGAAGGTATTACCAGTCCCCGTCCCCCGTTAAATACAACACCGACACCCGTTTCGACGCCCGGTCTGGCAATTACAGGCGCTCTTATGCTTCAGTGACTCGCGGGCCGCCGCGGCGGGATGCAGCGGCGTTTTCCGCCTCCCGCATCAGACAGAGAGATGCCCCATCGCAGCAGCACAGACGCTGGAGACCCGAATATGACAACCGACGCTTTCAGTGGGATCGACGCCGGCAACAGGACTTCCAACCTCGCGGGAGACGAGCCCCGGGAGGAACGTGGTGGCGCTCGCCCGGTCGCGATCGACGCGCGGTTCGCGCGCCGCGCGGCAGAACTCTGGCGGCCACCGCTCCTCGGGACGGACCCACGGCTCCACGCTCCACAGACCCGGACTTCACAATAAAGGTACGCATCATTCACAGACTTATTAAAGCGATGCACCATCTAACCAACGTGTCTGGGGATGAGCCTCCTGTTACGATTGATAAAATGACACAGACTTTGGCCACACTCATTAAGCCAGCAGCTCCCACGGACAAGACAACAGACTTGATTTGGGGTAATGCTAAGAACTGGGCTGTGACCACTATGCTCATTTTGAGGGATCATTATGCTGATGTTATTGAATGTGAGACTGATAAACTATTGGCTCTGCCCAACCCAGACTGGAAACAGCCGTTTGAGATAGCGGCAAATTGGGCCAGACGTAACCTGGGGAGACGCCTCCTCCCAGAAACAGTAGAGGCCACTGAGGCCCTGCTCATAGCTAGAGAAGCTGACAGGGGAACTATGGCCCCAGAGAGAGCCTCACATGACCAGATGGACGCCACATCGTCTGGGGGGACACGTCAACCAGTACCTCCACCTCGGCCGCAGAGAGTACAGCCAGCTCCTCCACCTCTATTACAGAGGAACCAACTGGTTGTTTCTGCAGAGGTCCACGCCCCGCCAGCGGCTTCTTCAACGCAGGTAACTGCATCCCCCCTTTCAGCTTCGGCTCCTCGACTGATGGAAACCCAGACAAGCCGGTCTATGGCCACCATGACGGACATGAGGGGAGACTGGTCACCGGACCCGCAGCTGGATGATCGGGCAACACAGCCGGCTACATCCTCCCTTCCCCCACCACTGGTGCCTACTACTGACATGGACGTTGATCCCAGAGAGCAGAGGCCCAGGCGCATCTTTCGCACCAAATCAGGTGAGAATGTGTCTGCGTCTCTCATACAGCCTGCTTCATCTCTATCTGACGAGGATCATCCCTCCACTGCTCGCGGACAGCCGGCCTTGGACCAGGACTCTGACGAGTTTGAGGACTCCATGGCAGACTTTGAGGAAGCCGGATGTAAGTCATCCACTACAGTGACTTCTCTGCTGAAAAACACAGTTCAGTCGCAGATTGATTTCCGCAGATCCAGTGGAGGTGCCACACACACCACAAGTGACAACACATCATCACCACCACACACACCCACACGCAGGCCTACCAAACATATCAGAACCACTTGTAAAATAAAAAACTGGAGCCTTGCAGTGAGGGGTAAATGGGTGATTCTGGGAGACTCTAACGTCGCCAGATTCCCACCTTTCCAAGTGGCTGATTTACAGGTGGATAGTTTTCCAGGCGCCACTTTCAGGCATATCCATGGCGTCCTATCCAAAATGGTGGCAGTCTCCACGGTCGAGACAGTGATTTTGTCACTAGGTCTAAATAACAGATGCCAGGCAGTGCAGACATCCATTAAAGAGCTACAGAGGCTCATGAGGATGGCCAAAACCAAATTTCCACAGGCAGAGATCTGGATCCCGGCTATCAGCTTTTCGAGAAGTCTGCCTCAGAGCGAGCAGATCCATTTACACTCACTTAACCAGTACATCAAATCCCACTGCCAGTTCATCCCGGAGCTCTCCAGGAGCCAGTTCTCTACTGAGAGGGATGGCTTACACTGGACACATGTCACAGCAACACGGCTGCTCAGCCAGTGGGCCGAGTTGGTAAACTGCAAGCCCCCGTGAACCTGCCACCTCAGGGGGGGGATAAAAGTGTGATTAATTTGAGTAGGAACTTTGTGCTGTCCCCAGCACAGCTATCCTTACTGGAGAAAGGCCTCACATTCATTCCTACAAAAGGCAGCAATAAAAACTTGGTTCATAGCACTAGGTTTGACCTGCAACAATATCACAGAAAATTGAAAATTGCAGCTTATTTTGAAGAGAAGGGTGATTCGGACCCCCCACCATTCACTCCAAAATCTGACTGGACCCCTCCATTGGCCAATCTGCCCGATAATATTAAAAATATTATTCAACAGGATATCCAATATTTTGACAACAAATTCAAAATTCATTCTACTAAACCCAACCTCAGTAAAGCAGAGGTGGACGCTTTAAAATCATTGCAGAACAATTCATCTATTGTTATCAAACCAGCTGATAAGGGCAGTGCTGTCGTTATCATGGACAGGGACCAATACATATGGGAGGGCAACAGACAATTGATGGACAAAAAATATTACACTCAATTAAAAAAACCTATTTACCCAGAAACAGTCCCTATGGTGGAAAAAACCGTTCAAAAACTTTACGAGAAAAAATTCATTAACGCTAAGCAGAAATTATATTTGATTGGGCAGGCAGAACCTAGACCTAGGCGCTTTTATATGTTGCCTAAAATCCATAAGGAGCCTGAGAAATGGAGCAAGCCCCATGAAATTCCTCCTGGCAGACCTATCGTGTCTGACTGTAGCAGCGAAACCTACTATACAGCAGAGTATCTTGACTTCTATCTCAATCCTCTCTCAATTGGACACCCGAGCTACATAAAAGACACTTATGATTTCATTAACAAGATCAAACAGCTTTCCATTCCCCCAGATGCTTTCCTTTTTACCATGGATATAGATAGTCTATATACTAACATAGACATCGCTGAAGGCATTCAGGCCGTTAAAAACATTTTTGTCAAACATCCTGATTCCAAAAGACCTGAAAAAGAATTACTGGAATTATTGAACATTAATTTAACACGCAATGACTTTGAGTTCAACAATAAATATTTTTTACAAATCAGAGGTACGGCCATGGGCAAAAAATTTGCCCCAGCCTATGCAAACATCTTTATGGCTGAATGGGAGCAAACAGCTCTGCAAGCCTCTTCTAAAAAACCTCTGCACTATTACAGATATTTAGACGACATCTGGGGTGTCTGGGATCATCCAAGAGAGGATTTTGATGTTTTTCTTAATATTCTGAATAACCACAACACATACATTAAACTCAAAGCCACAATTGATTCGACCTCGGTGGATTTCCTGGATACTACCACGTATAAAGGACCCAATTTCCCACAAACACATAAATTGGAGATTAAAATATTTTTTAAAAAAACAGATACCCACTCTTTACTGTACAAAACGAGTCATCACCCCAAACATACCTACTCAGGCATCGTTAAGTCACAGCTCCTGAGATTTCACAGGGTGTGCACCAGAGAGGAGGATTTTAGAACAGCCACCAAAGTGCTGTTTTCCACTTTGATCAATAGAGGGTACTCTCGCTCCTTTTTGAGAAAATCATTCAAGACCTTCAAGCAGACCAGACCTATCTGGGCCTCCTCTCTCCTTCCTATAATCACCAATTATTCTATATCTGCTGTTAGATTAATTAGAACCATTAAGAGGAATTTTCAGCAGGGGATTGAACATTCCCAAGTGCTCCAGAACCATAGACTCATTGCTGCATTTAGAAAAAACAGGAATCTGCAGGATTATTTAGTCAGAGCCCAACTCAAGCCACTTAAGAGTGCTAAACCCACAGGACAGAGGGAATTTTTTCAGCACCGCCTCTGGGTGCGCAATAGTCTCAATAACAATGTTTTTAAAACACAACTAGGAACCAGCCTTGGGACTAGTAATTGTGTGTATTTAATTTTTTGCACTGTCTGTGAGGTACAATATGTGGGTGAGACAAGGAACACAGTACGCATCAGGTTTTATCAATATAAATACAACATTTGTAAACAACACGACACACACATCCCAGTCATACAACACTTTATTCAACATGGATGGACTTCCTTGAGGGTCACAGTTCTGGAGGGGAACCCACGATGGTCTACGCCACAGCGGAGGAGAGCAGAGAGAAAATGGATCCGTCTTCTGGACACTCTGCAACCACATGGTCTGAATGAAAAATAAAAGGACACTTACCTTCCTTGGTTCCTCCTGGGCCACATCCCAGTCTTCTTGGATTGTGGGCCTGGTATTTGACCTTTCACCTTCATTTGATTGTTTGTTTCTCTGCTTTTTCCAGTCCATGCCTAAACTTAACCCCCCTACCTGGTTGCTATGTCATTTTTATCCTATACCTGAACCTAATGTTTATCCCATGCCTGAACCTAAATTTTGATCTATGCCTAAACCTAATGGTTATCCCATGCCTAAACCTAAATTTTGGTCTATGCCTAAACCCTATGCTTATTCCATGCCTAAACCTAATTTTGAGCCCATGCCTCTTGATCCTAACCTAGATCTGGCCTCTTATACTAAACCTAACCGTAGGGAACTGATTGCCTAAACCTAATCTAATTGGATATTCATTAAAATTAAAATAAAATAAATTAATTTGACCCAAAATTAAAATTTCTAATGCTGTGTGAAGCTTGGGGACGTGAGTACTGGAGGGGGATCAATGGCCTGTGCCCGTAATGTCCTCGTCTTCGACGAGGACATTAACTTTTCTTCACCTAATCTAGCCCGTGCCTTTCCCCCGCTCTCTGGTGTCTCTCTCTTCATCTTCACGGAATCCACAACTTCCCAAGGAGGGCCCTTTCCAACTAACATGTGATGTGGTTGATGTATTGTTATACTTGAATGTGATTTAATGTGTTGGACAAGTATGTGTATGTACATTTATATATGTACACGTTTGCAGGTGTATAGGGTCGATTTCATCCCCTATTAATGGAGATTGTTCATGTTTTATATGCATATTCTGGAAGCTAAAGGAATTTCCAGGAAGGGGAAATATTTATTGTATTACAGACATGTCAGGTCAACATTGATCACGTCCACATATGCTCATGTGAATCTTTATAGGGTAATTTCATGGTTTTTCTCTGCAGTGTGATGCGGACACTTTCTGTTTTTTCATGGTATATCCAAAGTATGATGGGACTATACATGGGGGATGTTGTCATCGTTGTTTTGTACTCACCTGAGGATGCACTGAGCTCCTTGATTTCCTTTGTTGATGTCTGTGCTGTTTTGCAGGCTGTTGTCCAGGCTCATGGAGGAGGGAGAATTTTTTCTGTCTAACTTTAATATGGACATTGATGACAATTATGGCATTATTGAAGCCAAAATTTTGATTTTATTGATGTTAAATTCATTATTTTAAATAGAATCATAATTGCACAATATTAAAATCCAAATTCATAAGTTAAATTCATATACTATATTTAAAACAATAATTAAAATCCAAATTCATAAGTTAAGCTCATATACTATATTTAAAACAATTGTGTTTTTTTAAAAAACATATTTAATGTTTTTAATTTTAATTTTAATTACTCTTCACAGCGGACGGAGGTGACTTCCTCCCGGACCGTGCCCTTTAACCTGAGTCACGGCTTCCGCTTCCGCTCCACGTTCCCTCACGTTCCCTCACGTCCTCCATTTTGCCTCGGATGCCAGTCCGACATACACGCCTCGGAGCGCCTCGTTAAGTTTAGCTAACAGTTAGCCTGAAGAAGGTTTATTCCAACCGAAACGTTGCAACTTTTGTGCTTTTGTCAAAGCAATAAAAATTATCTTATTGGATTCCAACCTTGGAGGAGTCGTTTTTCCTGACTTTTTGGTAATTTTAAGCGGAACGGCTCGGAAAATGCTAGCCGACCAGGACGACGACGGCTGGACGACGGTTCGCTACGGTGGTCGACGACGGAGGAGAAGGTATTACCAGTCCCCGTCCCCCGTTAAATACAACACCGACACCCGTTTCGACGCCCGGTCTGGCAATTACAGGCGCTCTTATGCTTCAGTGACTCGCGGGCCGCCGCGGCGGGATGCAGCGGCGTTTTCCGCCTCCCGCATCAGACAGAGAGATGCCCCATCGCAGCAGCACAGACGCTGGAGACCCGAATATGACAACCGACGCTTTCAGTGGGATCGACGCCGGCAACAGGACTTCCAACCTCGCGGGAGACGAGCCCCGGGAGGAACGTGGTGGCGCTCGCCCGGTCGCGATCGACGCGCGGTTCGCGCGCCGCGCGGCAGAACTCTGGCGGCCACCGCTCCTCGGGACGGACCCACGGCTCCACGCTCCACAGACCCGGACTTCACAATAAAGGTACGCATCATTCACAGACTTATTAAAGCGATGCACCATCTAACCAACGTGTCTGGGGATGAGCCTCCTGTTACGATTGATAAAATGACACAGACTTTGGCCACACTCATTAAGCCAGCAGCTCCCACGGACAAGACAACAGACTTGATTTGGGGTAATGCTAAGAACTGGGCTGTGACCACTATGCTCATTTTGAGGGATCATTATGCTGATGTTATTGAATGTGAGACTGATAAACTATTGGCTCTGCCCAACCCAGACTGGAAACAGCCGTTTGAGATAGCGGCAAATTGGGCCAGACGTAACCTGGGGAGACGCCTCCTCCCAGAAACAGTAGAGGCCACTGAGGCCCTGCTCATAGCTAGAGAAGCTGACAGGGGAACTATGGCCCCAGAGAGAGCCTCACATGACCAGATGGACGCCACATCGTCTGGGGGGACACGTCAACCAGTACCTCCACCTCGGCCGCAGAGAGTACAGCCAGCTCCTCCACCTCTATTACAGAGGAACCAACTGGTTGTTTCTGCAGAGGTCCACGCCCCGCCAGCGGCTTCTTCAACGCAGGTAACTGCATCCCCCCTTTCAGCTTCGGCTCCTCGACTGATGGAAACCCAGACAAGCCGGTCTATGGCCACCATGACGGACATGAGGGGAGACTGGTCACCGGACCCGCAGCTGGATGATCGGGCAACACAGCCGGCTACATCCTCCCTTCCCCCACCACTGGTGCCTACTACTGACATGGACGTTGATCCCAGAGAGCAGAGGCCCAGGCGCATCTTTCGCACCAAATCAGGTGAGAATGTGTCTGCGTCTCTCATACAGCCTGCTTCATCTCTATCTGACGAGGATCATCCCTCCACTGCTCGCGGACAGCCGGCCTTGGACCAGGACTCTGACGAGTTTGAGGACTCCATGGCAGACTTTGAGGAAGCCGGATGTAAGTCATCCACTACAGTGACTTCTCTGCTGAAAAACACAGTTCAGTCGCAGATTGATTTCCGCAGATCCAGTGGAGGTGCCACACACACCACAAGTGACAACACATCATCACCACCACACACACCCACACGCAGGCCTACCAAACATATCAGAACCACTTGTAAAATAAAAAACTGGAGCCTTGCAGTGAGGGGTAAATGGGTGATTCTGGGAGACTCTAACGTCGCCAGATTCCCACCTTTCCAAGTGGCTGATTTACAGGTGGATAGTTTTCCAGGCGCCACTTTCAGGCATATCCATGGCGTCCTATCCAAAATGGTGGCAGTCTCCACGGTCGAGACAGTGATTTTGTCACTAGGTCTAAATAACAGATGCCAGGCAGTGCAGACATCCATTAAAGAGCTACAGAGGCTCATGAGGATGGCCAAAACCAAATTTCCACAGGCAGAGATCTGGATCCCGGCTATCAGCTTTTCGAGAAGTCTGCCTCAGAGCGAGCAGATCCATTTACACTCACTTAACCAGTACATCAAATCCCACTGCCAGTTCATCCCGGAGCTCTCCAGGAGCCAGTTCTCTACTGAGAGGGATGGCTTACACTGGACACATGTCACAGCAACACGGCTGCTCAGCCAGTGGGCCGAGTTGGTAAACTGCAAGCCCCCGTGAACCTGCCACCTCAGGGGGGGGATAAAAGTGTGATTAATTTGAGTAGGAACTTTGTGCTGTCCCCAGCACAGCTATCCTTACTGGAGAAAGGCCTCACATTCATTCCTACAAAAGGCAGCAATAAAAACTTGGTTCATAGCACTAGGTTTGACCTGCAACAATATCACAGAAAATTGAAAATTGCAGCTTATTTTGAAGAGAAGGGTGATTCGGACCCCCCACCATTCACTCCAAAATCTGACTGGACCCCTCCATTGGCCAATCTGCCCGATAATATTAAAAATATTATTCAACAGGATATCCAATATTTTGACAACAAATTCAAAATTCATTCTACTAAACCCAACCTCAGTAAAGCAGAGGTGGACGCTTTAAAATCATTGCAGAACAATTCATCTATTGTTATCAAACCAGCTGATAAGGGCAGTGCTGTCGTTATCATGGACAGGGACCAATACATATGGGAGGGCAACAGACAATTGATGGACAAAAAATATTACACTCAATTAAAAAAACCTATTTACCCAGAAACAGTCCCTATGGTGGAAAAAACCGTTCAAAAACTTTACGAGAAAAAATTCATTAACGCTAAGCAGAAATTATATTTGATTGGGCAGGCAGAACCTAGACCTAGGCGCTTTTATATGTTGCCTAAAATCCATAAGGAGCCTGAGAAATGGAGCAAGCCCCATGAAATTCCTCCTGGCAGACCTATCGTGTCTGACTGTAGCAGCGAAACCTACTATACAGCAGAGTATCTTGACTTCTATCTCAATCCTCTCTCAATTGGACACCCGAGCTACATAAAAGACACTTATGATTTCATTAACAAGATCAAACAGCTTTCCATTCCCCCAGATGCTTTCCTTTTTACCATGGATATAGATAGTCTATATACTAACATAGACATCGCTGAAGGCATTCAGGCCGTTAAAAACATTTTTGTCAAACATCCTGATTCCAAAAGACCTGAAAAAGAATTACTGGAATTATTGAACATTAATTTAACACGCAATGACTTTGAGTTCAACAATAAATATTTTTTACAAATCAGAGGTACGGCCATGGGCAAAAAATTTGCCCCAGCCTATGCAAACATCTTTATGGCTGAATGGGAGCAAACAGCTCTGCAAGCCTCTTCTAAAAAACCTCTGCACTATTACAGATATTTAGACGACATCTGGGGTGTCTGGGATCATCCAAGAGAGGATTTTGATGTTTTTCTTAATATTCTGAATAACCACAACACATACATTAAACTCAAAGCCACAATTGATTCGACCTCGGTGGATTTCCTGGATACTACCACGTATAAAGGACCCAATTTCCCACAAACACATAAATTGGAGATTAAAATATTTTTTAAAAAAACAGATACCCACTCTTTACTGTACAAAACGAGTCATCACCCCAAACATACCTACTCAGGCATCGTTAAGTCACAGCTCCTGAGATTTCACAGGGTGTGCACCAGAGAGGAGGATTTTAGAACAGCCACCAAAGTGCTGTTTTCCACTTTGATCAATAGAGGGTACTCTCGCTCCTTTTTGAGAAAATCATTCAAGACCTTCAAGCAGACCAGACCTATCTGGGCCTCCTCTCTCCTTCCTATAATCACCAATTATTCTATATCTGCTGTTAGATTAATTAGAACCATTAAGAGGAATTTTCAGCAGGGGATTGAACATTCCCAAGTGCTCCAGAACCATAGACTCATTGCTGCATTTAGAAAAAACAGGAATCTGCAGGATTATTTAGTCAGAGCCCAACTCAAGCCACTTAAGAGTGCTAAACCCACAGGACAGAGGGAATTTTTTCAGCACCGCCTCTGGGTGCGCAATAGTCTCAATAACAATGTTTTTAAAACACAACTAGGAACCAGCCTTGGGACTAGTAATTGTGTGTATTTAATTTTTTGCACTGTCTGTGAGGTACAATATGTGGGTGAGACAAGGAACACAGTACGCATCAGGTTTTATCAATATAAATACAACATTTGTAAACAACACGACACACACATCCCAGTCATACAACACTTTATTCAACATGGATGGACTTCCTTGAGGGTCACAGTTCTGGAGGGGAACCCACGATGGTCTACGCCACAGCGGAGGAGAGCAGAGAGAAAATGGATCCGTCTTCTGGACACTCTGCAACCACATGGTCTGAATGAAAAATAAAAGGACACTTACCTTCCTTGGTTCCTCCTGGGCCACATCCCAGTCTTCTTGGATTGTGGGCCTGGTATTTGACCTTTCACCTTCATTTGATTGTTTGTTTCTCTGCTTTTTCCAGTCCATGCCTAAACTTAACCCCCCTACCTGGTTGCTATGTCATTTTTATCCTATACCTGAACCTAATGTTTATCCCATGCCTGAACCTAAATTTTGATCTATGCCTAAACCTAATGGTTATCCCATGCCTAAACCTAAATTTTGGTCTATGCCTAAACCCTATGCTTATTCCATGCCTAAACCTAATTTTGAGCCCATGCCTCTTGATCCTAACCTAGATCTGGCCTCTTATACTAAACCTAACCGTAGGGAACTGATTGCCTAAACCTAATCTAATTGGATATTCATTAAAATTAAAATAAAATAAATTAATTTGACCCAAAATTAAAATTTCTAATGCTGTGTGAAGCTTGGGGACGTGAGTACTGGAGGGGGATCAATGGCCTGTGCCCGTAATGTCCTCGTCTTCGACGAGGACATTAACTTTTCTTCACCTAACCCTAACCCTAACCCCCCTAACCCCTAACCCCTCAGTCCCCTAACCTAACCCTAACCCTAAATTTTGATCTATGCCTAAACCTAATGTTTATCCCATGCCTAAACCTAAATTTTGGTCTATGCCTAAACCCAATGTTTATTCCATGCCTAAACCTAATTTTTAGCCCATGCCTCTTGATCCTAACCTAGATCTGGCCTCTTATACTAAACCTAACCATAGGGAACTGATTGCCTAAGCCTAATTTAATTGGATAGTCATTAAAATTAAAATAAAATAAATTAATTTGGCCCTAAATTAAAATTTCTAATGCTGTGTGAAGCTTGGGGACGTGAGTACTGGAGGGGGATCAATGGCCTGTGCCCGCAATGTCCTCGTCTTCGACGAGGACATTAACTTTTCTTCACCTAACCCAAATTTCCCCTAACCTAACCCTATGATTTTATTAACCCTAATCCTATGATTTACCCTAACCCCAACCATTAGACTCTTATGCCTAACCCTAAAGATTAAAATGATTTCATGATTATTATTATATTAATTTTATATAAATATATACATATTTTATAAATATATTATTAGATATATTAATGAATTAATAGATAAAAATTAAATAATATTTCATAAATATAATAAATACATATGGATTATATAATTCATTTCTTTAGGGTAAGATATAATAAAAAAACAAGTTTAAAACTAATTTAGTTTGGTACTTAGAGGGTTAATCTAAATCACAAAAGTTAAACAGAAAAGTTAAACAGAAACTTTAAAACTAAAAGAAAAAAAGAAAAGAGGAGAGGTTATAAATAGAGGGAACACAGCTCTCACACTCACTTTCACTCCAACCACTGATCAAGACACACAGACGCAGACAGCAAGCCACACACACACACACACACACACACACTTTGTTGGCGTGCACTGGCCTGAGGAAGACCTTGAGAAGGTCGAAACGTTGCCCTTTTGCACGCAGTTTTTTTTGAATAAATAAATAAATAATTTCATTTCATTTCATTTTTCTTTTTTTGAGTTTGAGTTAAAACCTTTATTAAAAAACATAAAAAATACTATAAAAAATACTTTGTTATTTCATTTGGATTTTGGTTTTTAAAAAAATATATATTAAAACAATTAAAAAAAACACACACAGGATCCACTACACTCAATATGAGTGAGTGGATCACTGTACGGTACGGCAAAAGACGCCGTCAACACACCTGGGACCAGAGGGAGGGGGCCAACTGGGGGAAGGACCGCGCACCACCTGTCCCCTTCAGGGGTCGGGGCCCTGACCCTCCACCTAACCCATTTCCTTGAACTTGAACTTACTCACCGTTCACTCCTAACCTTGGTCCCGTCAGTCAAGCACCTGTCCTGGGAATGTGTCTTTGGTACTTACCGCATGGAGGTCCATTTCCTGGAGCTTGAACTTACCCACCGTTCACTCCTAACCTTGATCCCCTCAGTGAAACACTTTGTCTTTGGTACTTACCGCATGGAGATCCATTTCCTGGAACTTGAACTTAACTGTTCACCCTTAACCTCTCCTCTCTCTCATGCAACTCTCCTGGGCATGTGTCTTTGGTACTTACCGCATGGAGGTCCACTTCCTGGAACTTGAACTTAGTCACGGTTCACTCCTAACCTTGATCCCCTCAGTCAAGCACCTGTCCTCGGCATGTGTCTTTGGTACTTACCGCATGGAGGTCCATTTCCTGGAACTTGAACTTACCCACCATTTACGCTTAACCTTGATCTCCTTAGTCAAGGAACTGTCCTAGGCATGTGTCTTTGGTACTTACTGCATGGAGGTCCATTTCCTGGAACTTGAATTTACCCACCGTTCACTCCTAACCTCGATCCCCTCAGTTAAGCAACTGTCCTGTGATGTGTTTGTATTACTTACTGCATGGAGGTCCCTTTTCTGGAACTTGAGCTTATCCACTCTTCACTCCTAACCTTTGATCTCTGTCAGGCAACTGTCTGGGGCATGTGTCTTTTGCACTTACCGCATGGAGGTCTTATAAGGTAGAATTCCAGGAATCTAAAGTCTCTTTTACGGAACATGAACTTACCATCCACCCGTAAATTTTCCCCTCAGCCAAGCAACTCTCTGGGGCATAACACACTGTTGTGAAGTTGTCATCTAAATGTAAATTGGTTTTTATAAACTTTTCTTCCACTTCCCACTTTCACAGGTAGCTGATCACAAGACTGTGCAGACATTTGGCCCAGCAATGGTGGCCGTCACAAAGGCCATCATGACACAGCTTAAGGCCTTTGGGAAAGTCAGGTCACTCCTGCCGGGCTTCGATAAAAGGCCAAAGACCTTTTTCTTTACCCGTTCCGGGAAAGAAATGGAAAAAATCGGAGAATACTTTACCAAAACCTGGAAAAGCTTTGGTCTGCCAGGGGCCCCGACACTTCAAGATGTCCGCACGGCCATATCGACATGGGTGTGTTACTTTTATCAGTAGTGTCTATTCCATAACAATAACATGAGCATATGTGTCCCATGATATATATGACATGTTCACCTACTCTCCTACAGGCTGATAGCTCTCTCACCCCTGACGAGACCCACAAAATCAATAAAAGCATGTGCCATGACCCCAAAACAGCACAGAAATTTTATGTTGTTGGACCAGAGATGACACCGCAGCAGGGACGGGCAGTCCGGCTGACTATTCTGCGGTCCTTGGTGGACTCTGTCAACCAGCCAGTGCGAGAACAAGGTGAGTCTTTCAGAGTGTGATGATAGTGAATGATAGTTCTATAGCTATTGCATATTCTTTCTTGCTAGTCCTAAACTAAATGTATCTAACTCATTTCTTTCTAAATAATCAGAAGTGGAGGGCCAGGAGGAGGAGGAGGATAGCGACCGTGACAACTCCACTGTGGAGAGTCATGAGGAGGAGGAGAGCGACGACCATGACAACTCCACTGTGGAGAGCCAGGACGAGGAAGGGGAAGAGGAGGAGAGCCAATGTGATGTCTCTGACATTGAAAGCCTGGAGCAGGAGGAGGAGCAGCAGCAGCAGCAACAAGAGGAGGCTCAAGAGGGGGACTCTGGGGGGTTCCAGGATGAGGACATGGCAGAGGATGTGGAGAACCAGGCTGGAACCTCAGAACAGCAAACATGCCACCTCCATCTGTCCACAGATGATGAGGGAGAAATGGACATTGCGGCTTGCGAGGAGGGCAGGGAGATGGACACGGAGCCATCACAGAGCAAGGACTCAAACAGCGAGCCGTCGGATAGTGAGCAATCGGCGAGCGACTCTGGGCCGTGCTCTACTTGTGACTCCTCGGCTTCCCGAACGCTGTCCAAGTCTTACACAGGAAGTGACAGCTCTGACGACGCTGAGTAATATTACAATTGCTTTATTGTTGTATTGTCTTGTTCTATTGCACTGTTTTCCTTGAAGGTATGGTTCTATTAAAAACCTGTGCAAAAACTGATAGTTCATTCTTTAGAATAATCAAAACACAAACAGTTAGGAACACCCATTGCCAATGGTTTACCACCATATTTCCACAAATGCAACATCCATTTCCAGGATGTCCACTTAATTCTCCAATATGCTTGCCGTTTGGGGTACATGTCTGAGTTACTTACCACATGGAGGTCCCTTTTCCGGAATTTAAACTTACCCACCGTTCACTCCTAACCTTGGTCCCCTCAGTCAAGCTACTGTCCTGGGGTGTGTCTGTGTTACTTGCCGCATGGAGGTCCATTTCCTGGAACGTGAACCTACCGCCTATGTACTCCTAACCTTTGCCCTCTGTCAAGCAGCAGTTTGGGGTAGATTTCTTCGGGGATGTGACTTGATCTGGAAGTCTTATGACATATGATGTAAAAATCCTGGAAGAAGACACTGAGTCTCTGTAACTACCAAGTGACTTTTATTTTTTGATGTACATGTTCAAATAGAACATAAACAAATACAAACATCACTCTTTTTTTATCATGATGCGAATTCGATTTCGAACATTTTCAACAGATAGTTTCATCCTGCTACATATCCGTAGGAGTGCTGGGTTTCTATCCAGGACATGTTTGATTCTGCTCTTCGTGATGAGTTTTTTCTGGATGTCCTTTTGGAAGACAAGTCTGAGCATGGCAAGAAATTCTGGTGTAAAGTTGAGTGTTCTTCGTCGACCCTGAAGACATGAAAATGTAAGAAGGTTACTGCATTTATATCTATTAAGAGAGTTCATATACTATTTCTGTTCTCCCATCTCTACTTACATTAGTGTTGATTCTTTTGGGAAGTGGTAGTTGTTTGTTAGAAGGTCTATTTTTCCTCCCTGCCTGAAGTCCATGTGTATTTTTCCACTTTTCCTTTGAAACTGTCGGTCCATCTCCCACATTCTTCTTCTTCTCAGACTGGTTGACCTTTTGGCCTTTTGACTGGTTGACCTTTTGGAGTTTGTTCTTCTGTTTCTTCTTCCTTTTCCCAGACTGGGGAGTGGTGGTGGTATCACCAGTCTAAGGAAACAGTTTGTTGTATTTTTTGGAATTCAGACGTATTGCATTTCCCTATATTACACTGACTAAACCACTTCCAAGAATTCTACTTACCACGTTCAGTTTCCGGGGGATGATCTCCTGTGTTATGGACAAGAGTTGTTGTTCCAGGATCTCTTCCTCGTGTTCACTGTCAGTGAAGATCAACTATACAACAACAACAACATACAAAATATAAAACATGGATATGGATCATCACTTCCATAATATCGACATGGACTTTCTGGATATCACCCTGGTTCCTCCAATGTGCTTGCCATAACTAACTGGAAAGCGTACCCTCTCAGACCTAACACTTGGAACATATAGCCACGGGGCTCATTGCCTATGGTGGACAAGCCAACCCTTTTACACAAAGGTGACGTAAACTTCCAGAAATTTACCTTGTGCTTCCTTTTCCCCTGCTGCAGTCGCCTCTGGCCGCACCGAGTCCCCGACGCCATCATTTTTAAAGTTCTAACTTGTGCCCCGCACTGTCTCCTTAATGGATATCATCTGCAGGAAACATGCGTATTTATAGGGTATGGTTCCAATGACATCATCACGCAACAGCCAATCCCTTTAAACTCCATATCATCAAATGCCGGTCCGACAAAAGGGGAAAACACGCCCACCAAAGCAAAAATCCAGGAATTCTACCTGGTGCCACGCCCTACTGTGAAGCGCTTGACACTTGGAACACAGCCATCGGCTCATTGCCTATGGTGGATGACTGCATTTCCACAAATTCAACATCAACTTCCAGGAATCCACCCTGGTTCTCAGTCTAAGTTCCATAATGGAAACATGCACTTCCAAATATTCTACTCCAGGGAAACACTTTTTGGAGAATGCAATAAGTCCAATAAGACTCAGACAAGGATTTCTTGGAAATCAAGCTTTATTTTGTTTAGATGTAATTGTAATGATGAAGAAGGAGCATGGTGATCAAATACACCGCTGAAACCAGGCACAAGATTGCGATGGTCATCAAAATACAATCATCAGGACACAGGCAACTGCATCTAAAGGGAAAAAATCCTCAATTTAAAAATGTATCACTTAGCTTCAGGTTGAATTGCATATATCAATGTATCTTTCCGGGAATTGCACGTCGTCTTTAAGGATTTTATGTAACTATCCTGGATGTAGACCTTGCCTTCTGAATGAGTCTATTGTATCATAATATCTCAGTCTTTAAAATGGAATTACCCTGGCCTTGCTTCCCCGGTTGGGGTCGGTTGGGGCTGGACTCCATTTTGCACTTCCATTGTGATCCATAGCGGAGCTGGCGCTTCCACTGCAGAATGAAAGCCAAATAAACTCTATATTACATGATAAATAACGAGACAAGAACGTGCAAAGGGAACAATTCCAAAGATCGAACCTGGTCCTTCACGACGTGGCATTTCCACAATTCGAGCCTTTTTCCGTCTCTGTTTTCCACCTTGTAGGTGCGGAGATTCAAATTCACTCTGCTGCACTCCTGAAAGACATGTATATATACCCTTGGCGGTTGCCGGGAGTGATGCGATTGGCCGTAAACCAGTCAATTGTTGCAAAATCAAAAAGGCGCCAAATTCAAAATTCGAGTCGTTTTCCAGGTTGTCGACATGGAATTCCACAATGTCAACAGTCAAACCGAGCATTCTATTGGCTCTTGAAATTACTGGTGGGCGTGGCCTTTTCTGACCAAGAAGTATATAAGAAGCAATTCTGGCTGCAAGACAGACGTAGCGTCATGGACCGGCTTGCCTTCCAACTTTTCATCATGGTGCTAACAGCTAAAGGACTGGAAATCAACACCAGCACCAACAAGATTTTGGAGAAGGCTGAGGGAGAGAATGTGAAGCTGAACTGCGAGTTCACCACTGCCCCGGAGGATGAAGGAAATTTGGAGATCGAATGGAGCGTGAAGTCCGTACGCCACCCAATGGAAACGGCAGAGGTGCTCATGTATTCGGCCGGCCAGATCTACGACAGTCTCTATGAACCTCTAAAGGGCAGAGTCTACTTGCATTCAGAGGACCCTGAGAAAGGAGATGCTGCCATTCATCTTTCGCTGCTCACTCACAGAGACACCGGCATCTACACGTGCCAGGTTAAGAAGGCTCCAGGCATCCGAAGCATCAAGACAGTCCTCAGAGTGCTCAAACGGCCATCAAAGCCCAGGTGTTATTACACTGAAGGGGCTGGAGAGTTTGGCAAAACCAAAGTGCTACATTGTGGATCTCAGAAAGGTGCTGCACCTATCCGGTACCAATGGGCAAGAACACCACCCTGGAAACTGCTACCCACCTTGGCGGTGATGGATCAAACGGCAGGCACACTCACCATCCGAGATGCCAGTGAGAGCGATGCAGGAACTTACAAATGCACTGCAACTAATCATGTTGGTGTGGAGGAGTGCTTCCTGGAACTGAACCCACCATCGGTGGGAATGATTGTAGGAGCTGTAATAGGCGCCCTGATTTCCATCGGGATCATCGCTTCCATCACATACTTCATTGTACGGCAGCGAGAGGAGTCAGAAACCTCCAATGAGATTGTGGAAGATGCAAGTCCCACAACACGCCCCGAGATAAGTCTCCCAATACAACGCATGGAGGACACACCAACAACTGAGATGTCACCAACAACTTCTTTGTAAACACAATCACCAAACACTTTGTAAACTGTAATCACAATTAAAGAATAATGTGTGTGTGAAAATAAAATTAAAGAAATATGAATAAAAAAAAAAAACATAAGAATAAAAAATAAGCATCAGTCCCAGGCAACTCTCCTGGGCATGTGTCTGTGGTAGGTACCCATAGGGGTCCAATTCCCGGAACATAACCCTGCCACCCATGCTCTCCCAACCTTTGCCCTCCATCAGGCAACTGTCTGTGGCATGCGTCTGAGGTAGTTACTGCATGGAGGTCCATTTCCTGGAATGTGAACTTAATGACTGTTCACCCTTAACCTTTGCCCTCTGTCAGGCAACTGTCGTGGGCATGTGTCTTTGGTACTTAGTACTTGGTTTTTGTCATTTTTGAGCTCCTCTCGCTGAGAGACGCACGTTTTGTTAAATGCAATGAAAATGAAGCCAAACTGTATGAATGGGCCGGTTTCTGAGCTGAAATGAGTGGAATGGTCAATTCCTGGCTATTCTGGGCCCAAACCGGGCAGCTGGCACGTTGTGCAGTGTTTTTGTCATTTTTGAACTGCTCTCGCTGAGAGACGCACGTTTTGTTAAATGTGTTGAAAATGAAGCCAAACTGTGTCAATGGGCCGGTTTCTGAGCTGAAATGAGTAGAATGGTCAATTCCTGGCAATTCTGGGCCCAAACCGGGCAGCTGGCACGTTGTGCAGTGTTTTTGTCATATTTGAACTGCTCTCGCTGAGAGACGCACGTTTTGTGAAATGCGTTGAAAATGAAGCCAAACTGTGCCCGTGGGCCGGTTTCTGAGCTGAAATGAGTAGAATGGTCAATTCCTGGCAATTCTGGGCCCAAACCGGGCAGCTGGCACGTTGTGCAGTGTTTTTGTCATTTTTGAACTGCTCTCGCTGAGAGACGCACGTTTTGTTAAATGCGTTGAAAATGAAGCCAAACTGTGTCAATGGGCCGGTTTCTGAGCTGAAATGAGTGGAATGGTCAATTCCTGGCAATTCTGGGCCCAAACCGGGCAGCTGGCACGTTGTGCAGTGTTTTTGTCATATTTGAACTGCTCTCGCTGAGAGACGCACGTTTTGTTAAATGCAATGAAAATGAAGCCAAACTGTGCCAATGGGCCGGTTTCTGAGCTGAAATGAGTAGAATGGTCAATTCCTGGCAATTCTGGGCCCAAACCGGGCAGCTGGCACGTTGTGCAGTGTTTTTGTCATATTTGAGCTCCTCTCGCTGAGAGACGCACGTTTTGTGAAATGCAATGAAAATGAAGCCAAACTGTGCCCGTGGGCCGGTTTCTGAGCTGAAATGAGTGGAATGGTCAATTCCTGGCAATTCTGGGCCCAAACCGGGCAGCTGGCACGTTGTGCAGTGTTTTTGTCATTTTTGAACTGCTCTCGCTGAGAGACGCACGTTTTGTTAAATGTGTTGAAAATGAAGCCAAACTGTGCCCGTGGGCCGGTTTCTGAGCTGAAATGAGTGGAATGGTCAATTCCTGGCAATTCTGGGCCCAAACCGGGCAGCTGGCACGTTGTGCAGTGTTTTTGTCATTTTTGAACTGCTCTCGCTGAGAGACGCACGTTTTGTTAAATGTGTTGAAAATGAAGCCAAACTGTGTCAATGGGCCGGTTTCTGAGCTGAAATGAGTAGAATGGTCAATTCCTGGCAATTCTGGGCCCAAACCGGGCAGCTGGCACGTTGTGCAGTGTTTTTGTCATTTTTGAACTGCTCTCGCTGAGAGACGCACGTTTTGTTAAATGTGTTGAAAATGAAGCCAAACTGTGTCAATGGGCCGGTTTCTGAGCTGAAATGAGTGGAATGGTCAATTCCTGGCAATTCTGGGCCCAAACCGGGCAGCTGGCACGTTGTGCAGTGTTTTTGTCATTTTTGAACTGCTCTCGCTGAGAGACGCACGTTTTGTGAAATGCAATGAAAATGAAGCCAAACTGTGCCCGTGGGCCGGTTTCTGAGCTGAAATGAGTGGAATGGTCAATTCCTGGCAATTCTGGGCCCAAACCGGGCAGCTGGCACGTTGTGCAGTGTTTTTGTCATTTTTGAACTGCTCTCGCTGAGAGACGCACGTTTTGTTAAATGTGTTGAAAATGAAGCCAAACTGTGTCAATGGGCCGGTTTCTGAGCTGAAATGAGTAGAATGGTCAATTCCTGGCAATTCTGGGCCCAAACCGGGCAGCTGGCACGTTGTGCAGTGTTTTTGTCATTTTTGAACTGCTCTCGCTGAGAGACGCACGTTTTGTTAAATGTGTTGAAAATGAAGCCAAACTGTGTCAATGGGCCGGTTTCTGAGCTGAAATGAGTAGAATGGTCAATTCCTGGCTATTCTGGGCCCAAACCGGGCAGCTGGCACGTTGTGCAGTGTTTTTGTCATTTTTGAACTGCTCTCGCTGAGAGACGCACGTTTTGTTAAATGTGTTGAAAATGAAGCCAAACTGTGTCAATGGGCCGGTTTCTGAGCTGAAATGAGTGGAATGGTCAATTCCTGGCAATTCTGGGCCCAAACCGGGCAGCTGGCACGTTGTGCAGTGTTTTTGTCATATTTGAACTGCTCTCGCTGAGAGACGCACGTTTTGTGAAATGCAATGAAAATGAAGCCAAACTGTGCCAATGGGCCGGTTTCTGAGCTGAAATGAGTGGAATGGTCAATTCCTGGCAATTCTGGGCCCAAACCGGGCAGCTGGCACGTTGTGCAGTGTTTTTGTCATTTTTGAACTGCTCTCGCTGAGAGACGCACGTTTTGTTAAATGTGTTGAAAATGAAGCCAAACTGTGTCAATGGGCCGGTTTCTGAGCTGAAATGAGTAGAATGGTCAATTCCTGGCAATTCTGGGCCCAAACCGGGCAGCTGGCACGTTGTGCAGTGTTTTTGTCATTTTTGAACTGCTCTCGCTGAGAGACGCACGTTTTGTTAAATGTGTTGAAAATGAAGCCAAACTGTGTCAATGGGCCGGTTTCTGAGCTGAAATGAGTAGAATGGTCAATTCCTGGCAATTCTGGGCCCAAACCGGGCAGCTGGCACGTTGTGCAGTGTTTTTGTCATTTTTGAACTGCTCTCGCTGAGAGACGCACGTTTTGTTAAATGTGTTGAAAATGAAGCCAAACTGTGTCAATGGGCCGGTTTCTGAGCTGAAATGAGTGGAATGGTCAATTCCTGGCAATTCTGGGCCCAAACCGGGCAGCTGGCACGTTGTGCAGTGTTTTTGTCATATTTGAACTGCTCTCGCTGAGAGACGCACGTTTTGTTAAATGCAATGAAAATGAAGCCAAACTGTGTCCGTGGGCCGGTTTCTGAGCTGAAATGAGTAGAATGGTCAATTCCTGGCAATTCTGGGCCCAAACCGGGCAGCTGGCACGTTGTGCAGTGTTTTTGTCATATTTGAGCTCCTCTCGCTGAGAGACGCACGTTTTGTGAAATGTGTTGAAAATGAAGCCAAACTGTGTCAATGGGCCGGTTTCTGAGCTGAAATGAGTGGAATGGTCAATTCCTGGCAATTCTGGGCCCAAACCGGGCAGCTGGCACGTTGTGCAGTGTTTTTGTCATTTTTGAACTGCTCTCGCTGAGAGACGCACGTTTTGTTAAATGTGTTGAAAATGAAGCCAAACTGTGTCAATGGGCCGGTTTCTGAGCTGAAATGAGTAGAATGGTCAATTCCTGGCAATTCTGGGCCCAAACCGGGCAGCTGGCACGTTGTGCAGTGTTTTTGTCATTTTTGAACTGCTCTCGCTGAGAGACGCACGTTTTGTGAAATGCAATGAAAATGAAGCCAAACTGTGTCAATGGGCCGGTTTCTGAGCTGAAATGAGTAGAATGGTCAATTCCTGGCAATTCTGGGCCCAAACCGGGCAGCTGGCACGTTGTGCAGTGTTTTTGTCATTTTTGAACTGCTCTCGCTGAGAGACGCACGTTTTGTTAAATGTGTTGAAAATGAAGCCAAACTGTGTCAATGGGCCGGTTTCTGAGCTGAAATGAGTGGAATGGTCAATTCCTGGCAATTCTGGGCCCAAACCGGGCAGCTGGCACGTTGTGCAGTGTTTTTGTCATATTTGAACTGCTCTCGCTGAGAGACGCACGTTTTGTGAAATGCAATGAAAATGAAGCCAAACTGTGTCAATGGGCCGGTTTCTGAGCTGAAATGAGTGGAATGGTCAATTCCTGGCAATTCTGGGCCCAAACCGGGCAGCTGGCACGTTGTGCAGTGTTTTTGTCATTTTTGAACTGCTCTCGCTGAGA
This sequence comes from Caranx ignobilis, assembly GCA_021432705.1. Taxonomy (NCBI): domain Eukaryota; kingdom Metazoa; phylum Chordata; class Actinopteri; order Carangiformes; family Carangidae; genus Caranx; species Caranx ignobilis. The sequence goes on from JAFHLA010000135.1 coordinate 34,195, forward strand.
GACGCACGTTTTGTTAAATGTGTTGAAAATGAAGCCAAACTGTGTCAATGGGCCGGTTTCTGAGCTGAAATGAGTAGAATGGTCAATTCCTGGCAATTCTGGGCCCAAACCGGGCAGCTGGCACGTTGTGCAGTGTTTTTGTCATTTTTGAACTGCTCTCGCTGAGAGACGCACGTTTTGTTAAATGTGTTGAAAATGAAGCCAAACTGTGTCAATGGGCCGGTTTCTGAGCTGAAATGAGTAGAATGGTCAATTCCTGGCAATTCTGGGCCCAAACCGGGCAGCTGGCACGTTGTGCAGTGTTTTTGTCATTTTTGAACTGCTCTCGCTGAGAGACGCACGTTTTGTTAAATGTGTTGAAAATGAAGCCAAACTGTGTCAATGGGCCGGTTTCTGAGCTGAAATGAGTGGAATGGTCAATTCCTGGCAATTCTGGGCCCAAACCGGGCAGCTGGCACGTTGTGCAGTGTTTTTGTCATATTTGAACTGCTCTCGCTGAGAGACGCACGTTTTGTTAAATGCAATGAAAATGAAGCCAAACTGTGTCAATGGGCCGGTTTCTGAGCTGAAATGAGTAGAATGGTCAATTCCTGGCAATTCTGGGCCCAAACCGGGCAGCTGGCACGTTGTGCAGTGTTTTTGTCATTTTTGAACTGCTCTCGCTGAGAGACGCACGTTTTGTGAAATGTGTTGAAAATGAAGCCAAACTGTGTCAATGGGCCGGTTTCTGAGCTGAAATGAGTAGAATGGTCAATTCCTGGCAATTCTGGGCCCAAACCGGGCAGCTGGCACGTTGTGCAGTGTTTTTGTCATTTTTGAACTGCTCTCGCTGAGAGACGCACGTTTTGTTAAATGTGTTGAAAATGAAGCCAAACTGTGTCAATGGGCCGGTTTCTGAGCTGAAATGAGTAGAATGGTCAATTCCTGGCAATTCTGGGCCCAAACCGGGCAGCTGGCACGTTGTGCAGTGTTTTTGTCATTTTTGAACTGCTCTCGCTGAGAGACGCACGTTTTGTGAAATGCAATGAAAATGAAGCCAAACTGTGTCAATGGGCCGGTTTCTGAGCTGAAATGAGTAGAATGGTCAATTCCTGGCAATTCTGGGCCCAAACCGGGCAGCTGGCACGTTGTGCAGTGTTTTTGTCATTTTTGAACTGCTCTCGCTGAGAGACGCACGTTTTGTGAAATGTGTTGAAAATGAAGCCAAACTGTGTCAATGGGCCGGTTTCTGAGCTGAAATGAGTAGAATGGTCAATTCCTGGCAATTCTGGGCCCAAACCGGGCAGCTGGCACGTTGTGCAGTGTTTTTGTCATTTTTGAACTGCTCTCGCTGAGAGACGCACGTTTTGTTAAATGTGTTGAAAATGAAGCCAAACTGTGTCAATGGGCCGGTTTCTGAGCTGAAATGAGTGGAATGGTCAATTCCTGGCAATTCTGGGCCCAAACCGGGCAGCTGGCACGTTGTGCAGTGTTTTTGTCATATTTGAACTCCTCTCGCTGAGAGACGCACGTTTTGTGAAATGCGTTGAAAATGAAGCCAAACTGTGCCAATGGGCCGGTTTCTGAGCTGAAATGAGTGGAATGGTCAATTCCTGGCAATTCTGGGCCCAAACCGGGCAGCTGGCACGTTGTGCAGTGTTTTTGTCATTTTTGAACTGCTCTCGCTGAGAGACGCACGTTTTGTGAAATGTGTTGAAAATGAAGCCAAACTGTGTCAATGGGCCGGTTTCTGAGCTGAAATGAGTGGAATGGTCAATTCCTGGCAATTCTGGGCCCAAACCGGGCAGCTGGCACGTTGTGCAGTGTTTTTGTCATTTTTGAACTGCTCTCGCTGAGAGACGCACGTTTTGTGAAATGTGTTGAAAATGAAGCCAAACTGTGTCAATGGGCCGGTTTCTGAGCTGAAATGAGTAGAATGGTCAATTCCTGGCAATTCTGGGCCCAAACCGGGCAGCTGGCACGTTGTGCAGTGTTTTTGTCATTTTTGAACTGCTCTCGCTGAGAGACGCACGTTTTGTGAAATGTGTTGAAAATGAAGCCAAACTGTGTCCGTGGGCCGGTTTCTGAGCTGAAATGAGTGAATGGTCAATTCCTGGCAATTCTGGGCCCAAACCGGGCAGCTGGCACGTTGTGCAGTGTTTTTGTCATTTTTGAACTGCTCTCGCTGAGAGACGCACGTTTTGTTAAATGTGTTGAAAATGAAGCCAAACTGTGTCAATGGGCCGGTTTCTGAGCTGAAATGAGTAGAATGGTCAATTCCTGGCAATTCTGGGCCCAAACCGGGCAGCTGGCACGTTGTGCAGTGTTTTTGTCATTTTTGAACTGCTCTCGCTGAGAGACGCACGTTTTGTTAAATGTGTTGAAAATGAAGCCAAACTGTGTCCGTGGGCCGGTTTCTGAGCTGAAATGAGTGAATGGTCAATTCCTGGCAATTCTGGGCCCAAACCGGGCAGCTGGCACGTTGTGCAGTGTTTTTGTCATTTTTGAGCTCCTCTCGCTGAGAGACGCACGTTTTGTGAAATGCGTTGAAAATGAAGCCAAACTGTGTCAATGGGCCGGTTTCTGAGCTGAAATGAGTGGAATGGTCAATTCCTGGCAATTCTGGGCCCAAACCGGGCAGCTGGCACGTTGTGCAGTGTTTTTGTCATTTTTGAACTGCTCTCGCTGAGAGACGCACGTTTTGTGAAATGTGTTGAAAATGAAGCCAAACTGTGTCCGTGGGCCGGTTTCTGAGCTGAAATGAGTAGAATGGTCAATTCCTGGCAATTCTGGGCCCAAACCGGGCAGCTGGCACGTTGTGCAGTGTTTTTGTCATTTTTGAACTGCTCTCGCTGAGAGACGCACGTTTTGTTAAATGTGTTGAAAATGAAGCCAAACTGTGTCAATGGGCCGGTTTCTGAGCTGAAATGAGTAGAATGGTCAATTCCTGGCAATTCTGGGCCCAAACCGGGCAGCTGGCACGTTGTGCAGTGTTTTTGTCATTTTTGAACTGCTCTCGCTGAGAGACGCACGTTTTGTTAAATGTGTTGAAAATGAAGCCAAACTGTGTCAATGGGCCGGTTTCTGAGCTGAAATGAGTGGAATGGTCAATTCCTGGCAATTCTGGGCCCAAACCGGGCAGCTGGCACGTTGTGCAGTGTTTTTGTCATTTTTGAACTGCTCTCGCTGAGAGACGCACGTTTTGTTAAATGCAATGAAAATGAAGCCAAACTGTGTCAATGGGCCGGTTTCTGAGCTGAAATGAGTAGAATGGTCAATTCCTGGCAATTCTGGGCCCAAACCGGGCAGCTGGCACGTTGTGCAGTGTTTTTGTCATTTTTGAACTGCTCTCGCTGAGAGACGCACGTTTTGTGAAATGTGTTGAAAATGAAGCCAAACTGTGTCAATGGGCCGGTTTCTGAGCTGAAATGAGTAGAATGGTCAATTCCTGGCAATTCTGGGCCCAAACCGGGCAGCTGGCACGTTGTGCAGTGTTTTTGTCATTTTTGAACTGCTCTCGCTGAGAGACGCACGTTTTGTTAAATGTGTTGAAAATGAAGCCAAACTGTGTCAATGGGCCGGTTTCTGAGCTGAAATGAGTAGAATGGTCAATTCCTGGCAATTCTGGGCCCAAACCGGGCAGCTGGCACGTTGTGCAGTGTTTTTGTCATTTTTGAACTGCTCTCGCTGAGAGACGCACGTTTTGTGAAATGCAATGAAAATGAAGCCAAACTGTGTCAATGGGCCGGTTTCTGAGCTGAAATGAGTAGAATGGTCAATTCCTGGCAATTCTGGGCCCAAACCGGGCAGCTGGCACGTTGTGCAGTGTTTTTGTCATTTTTGAACTGCTCTCGCTGAGAGACGCACGTTTTGTTAAATGTGTTGAAAATGAAGCCAAACTGTGTCAATGGGCCGGTTTCTGAGCTGAAATGAGTAGAATGGTCAATTCCTGGCAATTCTGGGCCCAAACCGGGCAGCTGGCACGTTGTGCAGTGTTTTTGTCATTTTTGAACTGCTCTCGCTGAGAGACGCACGTTTTGTTAAATGTGTTGAAAATGAAGCCAAACTGTGTCAATGGGCCGGTTTCTGAGCTGAAATGAGTGGAATGGTCAATTCCTGGCAATTCTGGGCCCAAACCGGGCAGCTGGCACGTTGTGCAGTGTTTTTGTCATTTTTGAACTGCTCTCGCTGAGAGACGCACGTTTTGTGAAATGCAATGAAAATGAAGCCAAACTGTGTCCGTGGGCCGGTTTCTGAGCTGAAATGAGTGGAATGGTCAATTCCTGGCAATTCTGGGCCCAAACCGGGCAGCTGGCACGTTGTGCAGTGTTTTTGTCATTTTTGAACTGCTCTCGCTGAGAGACGCACGTTTTGTTAAATGTGTTGAAAATGAAGCCAAACTGTGTCAATGGGCCGGTTTCTGAGCTGAAATGAGTGAATGGTCAATTCCTGGCAATTCTGGGCCCAAACCGGGCAGCTGGCACGTTGTGCAGTGTTTTTGTCATTTTTGAACTGCTCTCGCTGAGAGACGCACGTTTTGTTAAATGTGTTGAAAATGAAGCCAAACTGTGTCAATGGGCCGGTTTCTGAGCTGAAATGAGTAGAATGGTCAATTCCTGGCAATTCTGGGCCCAAACCGGGCAGCTGGCACGTTGTGCAGTGTTTTTGTCATTTTTGAACTGCTCTCGCTGAGAGACGCACGTTTTGTGAAATGTGTTGAAAATGAAGCCAAACTGTGTCAATGGGCCGGTTTCTGAGCTGAAATGAGTGGAATGGTCAATTCCTGGCAATTCTGGGCCCAAACCGGGCAGCTGGCACGTTGTGCAGTGTTTTTGTCATTTTTGAACTGCTCTCGCTGAGAGACGCACGTTTTGTTAAATGTGTTGAAAATGAAGCCAAACTGTGTCAATGGGCCGGTTTCTGAGCTGAAATGAGTAGAATGGTCAATTCCTGGCAATTCTGGGCCCAAACCGGGCAGCTGGCACGTTGTGCAGTGTTTTTGTCATTTTTGAACTGCTCTCGCTGAGAGACGCACGTTTTGTTAAATGTGTTGAAAATGAAGCCAAACTGTGTCAATGGGCCGGTTTCTGAGCTGAAATGAGTAGAATGGTCAATTCCTGGCAATTCTGGGCCCAAACCGGGCAGCTGGCACGTTGTGCAGTGTTTTTGTCATTTTTGAACTGCTCTCGCTGAGAGACGCACGTTTTGTGAAATGTGTTGAAAATGAAGCCAAACTGTGTCAATGGGCCGGTTTCTGAGCTGAAATGAGTAGAATGGTCAATTCCTGGCAATTCTGGGCCCAAACCGGGCAGCTGGCACGTTGTGCAGTGTTTTTGTCATTTTTGAACTGCTCTCGCTGAGAGACGCACGTTTTGTGAAATGTGTTGAAAATGAAGCCAAACTGTGTCAATGGGCCGGTTTCTGAGCTGAAATGAGTAGAATGGTCAATTCCTGGCAATTCTGGGCCCAAACCGGGCAGCTGGCACGTTGTGCAGTGTTTTTGTCATTTTTGAACTGCTCTCGCTGAGAGACGCACGTTTTGTGAAATGTGTTGAAAATGAAGCCAAACTGTGTCAATGGGCCGGTTTCTGAGCTGAAATGAGTAGAATGGTCAATTCCTGGCAATTCTGGGCCCAAACCGGGCAGCTGGCACGTTGTGCAGTGTTTTTGTCATTTTTGAACTGCTCTCGCTGAGAGACGCACGTTTTGTGAAATGTGTTGAAAATGAAGCCAAACTGTGTCAATGGGCCGGTTTCTGAGCTGAAATGAGTAGAATGGTCAATTCCTGGCAATTCTGGGCCCAAACCGGGCAGCTGGCACGTTGTGCAGTGTTTTTGTCATTTTTGAACTGCTCTCGCTGAGAGACGCACGTTTTGTTAAATGTGTTGAAAATGAAGCCAAACTGTGTCAATGGGCCGGTTTCTGAGCTGAAATGAGTAGAATGGTCAATTCCTGGCAATTCTGGGCCCAAACCGGGCAGCTGGCACGTTGTGCAGTGTTTTTGTCATTTTTGAACTGCTCTCGCTGAGAGACGCACGTTTTGTTAAATGTGTTGAAAATGAAGCCAAACTGTGTCAATGGGCCGGTTTCTGAGCTGAAATGAGTAGAATGGTCAATTCCTGGCAATTCTGGGCCCAAACCGGGCAGCTGGCACGTTGTGCAGTGTTTTTGTCATTTTTGAACTGCTCTCGCTGAGAGACGCACGTTTTGTTAAATGTGTTGAAAATGAAGCCAAACTGTGTCAATGGGCCGGTTTCTGAGCTGAAATGAGTGAATGGTCAATTCCTGGCAATTCTGGGCCCAAACCGGGCAGCTGGCACGTTGTGCAGTGTTTTTGTCATTTTTGAACTGCTCTCGCTGAGAGACGCACGTTTTGTGAAATGTGTTGAAAATGAAGCCAAACTGTGTCAATGGGCCGGTTTCTGAGCTGAAATGAGTAGAATGGTCAATTCCTGGCAATTCTGGGCCCAAACCGGGCAGCTGGCACGTTGTGCAGTGTTTTTGTCATTTTTGAACTGCTCTCGCTGAGAGACGCACGTTTTGTGAAATGTGTTGAAAATGAAGCCAAACTGTGTCAATGGGCCGGTTTCTGAGCTGAAATGAGTAGAATGGTCAATTCCTGGCAATTCTGGGCCCAAACCGGGCAGCTGGCACGTTGTGCAGTGTTTTTGTCATTTTTGAACTGCTCTCGCTGAGAGACGCACGTTTTGTTAAATGTGTTGAAAATGAAGCCAAACTGTGTCAATGGGCCGGTTTCTGAGCTGAAATGAGTAGAATGGTCAATTCCTGGCAATTCTGGGCCCAAACCGGGCAGCTGGCACGTTGTGCAGTGTTTTTGTCATTTTTGAACTGCTCTCGCTGAGAGACGCACGTTTTGTTAAATGTGTTGAAAATGAAGCCAAACTGTGTCAATGGGCCGGTTTCTGAGCTGAAATGAGTAGAATGGTCAATTCCTGGCAATTCTGGGCCCAAACCGGGCAGCTGGCACGTTGTGCAGTGTTTTTGTCATTTTTGAACTGCTCTCGCTGAGAGACGCACGTTTTGTTAAATGTGTTGAAAATGAAGCCAAACTGTGTCAATGGGCCGGTTTCTGAGCTGAAATGAGTGGAATGGTCAATTCCTGGCAATTCTGGGCCCAAACCGGGCAGCTGGCACGTTGTGCAGTGTTTTTGTCATTTTGAACTGCTCTCGCTGAGAGACGCACGTTTTGTTAAATGTGTTGAAAATGAAGCCAAACTGTGTCAATGGGCCGGTTTCTGAGCTGAAATGAGTAGAATGGTCAATTCCTGGCAATTCTGGGCCCAAACCGGGCAGCTGGCACGTTGTGCAGTGTTTTTGTCATTTTTGAACTGCTCTCGCTGAGAGACGCACGTTTTGTTAAATGTGTTGAAAATGAAGCCAAACTGTGTCAATGGGCCGGTTTCTGAGCTGAAATGAGTAGAATGGTCAATTCCTGGCAATTCTGGGCCCAAACCGGGCAGCTGGCACGTTGTGCAGTGTTTTTGTCATTTTTGAACTGCTCTCGCTGAGAGACGCACGTTTTGTTAAATGTGTTGAAAATGAAGCCAAACTGTGTCAATGGGCCGGTTTCTGAGCTGAAATGAGTAGAATGGTCAATTCCTGGCAATTCTGGGCCCAAACCGGGCAGCTGGCACGTTGTGCAGTGTTTTTGTCATTTTTGAACTGCTCTCGCTGAGAGACGCACGTTTTGTGAAATGTGTTGAAAATGAAGCCAAACTGTGTCAATGGGCCGGTTTCTGAGCTGAAATGAGTGGAATGGTCAATTCCTGGCAATTCTGGGCCCAAACCGGGCAGCTGGCACGTTGTGCAGTGTTTTTGTCATTTTTGAACTGCTCTCGCTGAGAGACGCACGTTTTGTGAAATGTGTTGAAAATGAAGCCAAACTGTGTCAATGGGCCGGTTTCTGAGCTGAAATGAGTAGAATGGTCAATTCCTGGCAATTCTGGGCCCAAACCGGGCAGCTGGCACGTTGTGCAGTGTTTTTGTCATTTTTGAACTGCTCTCGCTGAGAGACGCACGTTTTGTGAAATGTGTTGAAAATGAAGCCAAACTGTGTCAATGGGCCGGTTTCTGAGCTGAAATGAGTAGAATGGTCAATTCCTGGCAATTCTGGGCCCAAACCGGGCAGCTGGCACGTTGTGCAGTGTTTTTGTCATTTTTGAACTGCTCTCGCTGAGAGACGCACGTTTTGTTAAATGTGTTGAAAATGAAGCCAAACTGTGTCAATGGGCCGGTTTCTGAGCTGAAATGAGTAGAATGGTCAATTCCTGGCAATTCTGGGCCCAAACCGGGCAGCTGGCACGTTGTGCAGTGTTTTTGTCATTTTTGAACTGCTCTCGCTGAGAGACGCACGTTTTGTTAAATGTGTTGAAAATGAAGCCAAACTGTGTCAATGGGCCGGTTTCTGAGCTGAAATGAGTGGAATGGTCAATTCCTGGCAATTCTGGGCCCAAACCGGGCAGCTGGCACGTTGTGCAGTGTTTTTGTCATTTTTGAACTGCTCTCGCTGAGAGACGCACGTTTTGTGAAATGCAATGAAAATGAAGCCAAACTGTGTCAATGGGCCGGTTTCTGAGCTGAAATGAGTAGAATGGTCAATTCCTGGCAATTCTGGGCCCAAACCGGGCAGCTGGCACGTTGTGCAGTGTTTTTGTCATTTTGAACTGCTCTCGCTGAGAGACGCACGTTTTGTTAAATGTGTTGAAAATGAAGCCAAACTGTGTCAATGGGCCGGTTTCTGAGCTGAAATGAGTAGAATGGTCAATTCCTGGCAATTCTGGGCCCAAACCGGGCAGCTGGCACGTTGTGCAGTGTTTTTGTCATTTTTGAACTGCTCTCGCTGAGAGACGCACGTTTTGTGAAATGTGTTGAAAATGAAGCCAAACTGTGTCAATGGGCCGGTTTCTGAGCTGAAATGAGTAGAATGGTCAATTCCTGGCAATTCTGGGCCCAAACCGGGCAGCTGGCACGTTGTGCAGTGTTTTTGTCATTTTTGAACTGCTCTCGCTGAGAGACGCACGTTTTGTGAAATGCAATGAAAATGAAGCCAAACTGTGTCAATGGGCCGGTTTCTGAGCTGAAATGAGTAGAATGGTCAATTCCTGGCAATTCTGGGCCCAAACCGGGCAGCTGGCACGTTGTGCAGTGTTTTTGTCATTTTTGAACTGCTCTCGCTGAGAGACGCACGTTTTGTGAAATGTGTTGAAAATGAAGCCAAACTGTGTCAATGGGCCGGTTTCTGAGCTGAAATGAGTAGAATGGTCAATTCCTGGCAATTCTGGGCCCAAACCGGGCAGCTGGCACGTTGTGCAGTGTTTTTGTCATTTTTGAACTGCTCTCGCTGAGAGACGCACGTTTTGTGAAATGTGTTGAAAATGAAGCCAAACTGTGTCAATGGGCCGGTTTCTGAGCTGAAATGAGTAGAATGGTCAATTCCTGGCAATTCTGGGCCCAAACCGGGCAGCTGGCACGTTGTGCAGTGTTTTTGTCATTTTTGAACTGCTCTCGCTGAGAGACGCACGTTTTGTGAAATGTGTTGAAAATGAAGCCAAACTGTGTCAATGGGCCGGTTTCTGAGCTGAAATGAGTAGAATGGTCAATTCCTGGCAATTCTGGGCCCAAACCGGGCAGCTGGCACGTTGTGCAGTGTTTTTGTCATTTTTGAACTGCTCTCGCTGAGAGACGCACGTTTTGTGAAATGTGTTGAAAATGAAGCCAAACTGTGTCAATGGGCCGGTTTCTGAGCTGAAATGAGTGGAATGGTCAATTCCTGGCAATTCTGGGCCCAAACCGGGCAGCTGGCACGTTGTGCAGTGTTTTTGTCATTTTTGAACTGCTCTCGCTGAGAGACGCACGTTTTGTTAAATGTGTTGAAAATGAAGCCAAACTGTGTCAATGGGCCGGTTTCTGAGCTGAAATGAGTAGAATGGTCAATTCCTGGCAATTCTGGGCCCAAACCGGGCAGCTGGCACGTTGTGCAGTGTTTTTGTCATTTTTGAACTGCTCTCGCTGAGAGACGCACGTTTTGTGAAATGTGTTGAAAATGAAGCCAAACTGTGTCAATGGGCCGGTTTCTGAGCTGAAATGAGTGGAATGGTCAATTCCTGGCAATTCTGGGCCCAAACCGGGCAGCTGGCACGTTGTGCAGTGTTTTTGTCATTTTTGAGCTCCTCTCGCTGAGAGACGCACGTTTTGTTAAATGCAATGAAAATGAAGCCAAACTGTGTCCGTGGGCCGGTTTCTGAGCTGAAATGAGTGGAATGGTCAATTCCTGGCAATTCTGGGCCCAAACCGGGCAGCTGGCACGTTGTGCAGTGTTTTTGTCATTTTTGAACTGCTCTCGCTGAGAGACGCACGTTTTGTGAAATGTGTTGAAAATGAAGCCAAACTGTGTCAATGGGCCGGTTTCTGAGCTGAAATGAGTAGAATGGTCAATTCCTGGCAATTCTGGGCCCAAACCGGGCAGCTGGCACGTTGTGCAGTGTTTTTGTCATTTTTGAACTGCTCTCGCTGAGAGACGCACGTTTTGTTAAATGTGTTGAAAATGAAGCCAAACTGTGTCAATGGGCCGGTTTCTGAGCTGAAATGAGTAGAATGGTCAATTCCTGGCAATTCTGGGCCCAAACCGGGCAGCTGGCACGTTGTGCAGTGTTTTTGTCATTTTTGAACTGCTCTCGCTGAGAGACGCACGTTTTGTTAAATGTGTTGAAAATGAAGCCAAACTGTGTCAATGGGCCGGTTTCTGAGCTGAAATGAGTAGAATGGTCAATTCCTGGCAATTCTGGGCCCAAACCGGGCAGCTGGCACGTTGTGCAGTGTTTTTGTCATTTTTGAACTGCTCTCGCTGAGAGACGCACGTTTTGTTAAATGTGTTGAAAATGAAGCCAAACTGTGTCAATGGGCCGGTTTCTGAGCTGAAATGAGTAGAATGGTCAATTCCTGGCAATTCTGGGCCCAAACCGGGCAGCTGGCACGTTGTGCAGTGTTTTTGTCATATTTGAGCTGCTCTCGCTGAGAGACGCACGTTTTGTGAAATGTTGAAAATGAAGCCAAACTGTGTCAATGGGCCGGTTTCTGAGCTGAAATGAGTAGAATGGTCAATTCCTGGCAATTCTGGGCCCAAACCGGGCAGCTGGCACGTTGTGCAGTGTTTTTGTCATTTTTGAACTGCTCTCGCTGAGAGACGCACGTTTTGTTAAATGTGTTGAAAATGAAGCCAAACTGTGTCAATGGGCCGGTTTCTGAGCTGAAATGAGTAGAATGGTCAATTCCTGGCAATTCTGGGCCCAAACCGGGCAGCTGGCACGTTGTGCAGTGTTTTTGTCATTTTTGAACTGCTCTCGCTGAGAGACGCACGTTTTGTGAAATGCAATGAAAATGAAGCCAAACTGTGTCAATGGGCCGGTTTCTGAGCTGAAATGAGTAGAATGGTCAATTCCTGGCAATTCTGGGCCCAAACCGGGCAGCTGGCACGTTGTGCAGTGTTTTTGTCATTTTTGAACTGCTCTCGCTGAGAGACGCACGTTTTGTGAAATGTGTTGAAAATGAAGCCAAACTGTGTCAATGGGCCGGTTTCTGAGCTGAAATGAGTAGAATGGTCAATTCCTGGCAATTCTGGGCCCAAACCGGGCAGCTGGCACGTTGTGCAGTGTTTTTGTCATTTTTGAACTGCTCTCGCTGAGAGACGCACGTTTTGTGAAATGTGTTGAAAATGAAGCCAAACTGTGTCAATGGGCCGGTTTCTGAGCTGAAATGAGTGGAATGGTCAATTCCTGGCAATTCTGGGCCCAAACCGGGCAGCTGGCACGTTGTGCAGTGTTTTTGTCATTTTTGAACTGCTCTCGCTGAGAGACGCACGTTTTGTGAAATGTGTTGAAAATGAAGCCAAACTGTGTCAATGGGCCGGTTTCTGAGCTGAAATGAGTAGAATGGTCAATTCCTGGCAATTCTGGGCCCAAACCGGGCAGCTGGCACGTTGTGCAGTGTTTTTGTCATTTTTGAACTGCTCTCGCTGAGAGACGCACGTTTTGTTAAATGTGTTGAAAATGAAGCCAAACTGTGTCAATGGGCCGGTTTCTGAGCTGAAATGAGTAGAATGGTCAATTCCTGGCAATTCTGGGCCCAAACCGGGCAGCTGGCACGTTGTGCAGTGTTTTTGTCATTTTTGAACTGCTCTCGCTGAGAGACGCACGTTTTGTTAAATGTGTTGAAAATGAAGCCAAACTGTGTCAATGGGCCGGTTTCTGAGCTGAAATGAGTGGAATGGTCAATTCCTGGCAATTCTGGGCCCAAACCGGGCAGCTGGCACGTTGTGCAGTGTTTTTGTCATTTTTGAACTGCTCTCGCTGAGAGACGCACGTTTTGTGAAATGTGTTGAAAATGAAGCCAAACTGTGTCAATGGGCCGGTTTCTGAGCTGAAATGAGTAGAATGGTCAATTCCTGGCAATTCTGGGCCCAAACCGGGCAGCTGGCACGTTGTGCAGTGTTTTTGTCATTTTTGAACTGCTCTCGCTGAGAGACGCACGTTTTGTTAAATGTGTTGAAAATGAAGCCAAACTGTGTCAATGGGCCGGTTTCTGAGCTGAAATGAGTAGAATGGTCAATTCCTGGCAATTCTGGGCCCAAACCGGGCAGCTGGCACGTTGTGCAGTGTTTTTGTCATTTTTGAACTGCTCTCGCTGAGAGACGCACGTTTTGTGAAATGTGTTGAAAATGAAGCCAAACTGTGTCAATGGGCCGGTTTCTGAGCTGAAATGAGTGGAATGGTCAATTCCTGGCAATTCTGGGCCCAAACCGGGCAGCTGGCACGTTGTGCAGTGTTTTTGTCATTTTTGAACTGCTCTCGCTGAGAGACGCACGTTTTGTGAAATGTGTTGAAAATGAAGCCAAACTGTGTCAATGGGCCGGTTTCTGAGCTGAAATGAGTGGAATGGTCAATTCCTGGCAATTCTGGGCCCAAACCGGGCAGCTGGCACGTTGTGCAGTGTTTTTGTCATTTTTGAACTGCTCTCGCTGAGAGACGCACGTTTTGTTAAATGTGTTGAAAATGAAGCCAAACTGTGTCAATGGGCCGGTTTCTGAGCTGAAATGAGTAGAATGGTCAATTCCTGGCAATTCTGGGCCCAAACCGGGCAGCTGGCACGTTGTGCAGTGTTTTTGTCATTTTTGAACTGCTCTCGCTGAGAGACGCACGTTTTGTGAAATGCAATGAAAATGAAGCCAAACTGTGTCAATGGGCCGGTTTCTGAGCTGAAATGAGTGGAATGGTCAATTCCTGGCAATTCTGGGCCCAAACCGGGCAGCTGGCACGTTGTGCAGTGTTTTTGTCATTTTGAACTGCTCTCGCTGAGAGACGCACGTTTTGTGAAATGTGTTGAAAATGAAGCCAAACTGTGTCAATGGGCCGGTTTCTGAGCTGAAATGAGTAGAATGGTCAATTCCTGGCAATTCTGGGCCCAAACCGGGCAGCTGGCACGTTGTGCAGTGTTTTTGTCATTTTTGAACTGCTCTCGCTGAGAGACGCACGTTTTGTTAAATGTGTTGAAAATGAAGCCAAACTGTGTCAATGGGCCGGTTTCTGAGCTGAAATGAGTGGAATGGTCAATTCCTGGCAATTCTGGGCCCAAACCGGGCAGCTGGCACGTTGTGCAGTGTTTTTGTCATTTTTGAACTGCTCTCGCTGAGAGACGCACGTTTTGTGAAATGTGTTGAAAATGAAGCCAAACTGTGTCAATGGGCCGGTTTCTGAGCTGAAATGAGTAGAATGGTCAATTCCTGGCAATTCTGGGCCCAAACCGGGCAGCTGGCACGTTGTGCAGTGTTTTTGTCATTTTTGAACTGCTCTCGCTGAGAGACGCACGTTTTGTTAAATGTGTTGAAAATGAAGCCAAACTGTGTCAATGGGCCGGTTTCTGAGCTGAAATGAGTGGAATGGTCAATTCCTGGCAATTCTGGGCCCAAACCGGGCAGCTGGCACGTTGTGCAGTGTTTTTGTCATTTTTGAACTGCTCTCGCTGAGAGACGCACGTTTTGTGAAATGTGTTGAAAATGAAGCCAAACTGTGTCAATGGGCCGGTTTCTGAGCTGAAATGAGTGGAATGGTCAATTCCTGGCAATTCTGGGCCCAAACCGGGCAGCTGGCACGTTGTGCAGTGTTTTTGTCATTTTTGAACTCCTCTCGCTGAGAGACGCACGTTTTGTTAAATGTGTTGAAAATGAAGCCAAACTGTGTCAATGGGCCGGTTTCTGAGCTGAAATGAGTGGAATGGTCAATTCCTGGCAATTCTGGGCCCAAACCGGGCAGCTGGCACGTTGTGCAGTGTTTTTGTCATTTTTGAACTGCTCTCGCTGAGAGACGCACGTTTTGTGAAATGTGTTGAAAATGAAGCCAAACTGTGTCAATGGGCCGGTTTCTGAGCTGAAATGAGTAGAATGGTCAATTCCTGGCAATTCTGGGCCCAAACCGGGCAGCTGGCACGTTGTGCAGTGTTTTTGTCATTTTTGAACTGCTCTCGCTGAGAGACGCACGTTTTGTGAAATGTGTTGAAAATGAAGCCAAACTGTGTCAATGGGCCGGTTTCTGAGCTGAAATGAGTAGAATGGTCAATTCCTGGCAATTCTGGGCCCAAACCGGGCAGCTGGCACGTTGTGCAGTGTTTTTGTCATTTTTGAACTGCTCTCGCTGAGAGACGCACGTTTTGTGAAATGTGTTGAAAATGAAGCCAAACTGTGTCAATGGGCCGGTTTCTGAGCTGAAATGAGTAGAATGGTCAATTCCTGGCAATTCTGGGCCCAAACCGGGCAGCTGGCACGTTGTGCAGTGTTTTTGTCATTTTTGAACTGCTCTCGCTGAGAGACGCACGTTTTGTGAAATGTGTTGAAAATGAAGCCAAACTGTGTCAATGGGCCGGTTTCTGAGCTGAAATGAGTGGAATGGTCAATTCCTGGCAATTCTGGGCCCAAACCGGGCAGCTGGCACGTTGTGCAGTGTTTTTGTCATTTTTGAACTGCTCTCGCTGAGAGACGCACGTTTTGTTAAATGTGTTGAAAATGAAGCCAAACTGTGTCAATGGGCCGGTTTCTGAGCTGAAATGAGTGAATGGTCAATTCCTGGCAATTCTGGGCCCAAACCGGGCAGCTGGCACGTTGTGCAGTGTTTTTGTCATTTTTGAACTGCTCTCGCTGAGAGACGCACGTTTTGTTAAATGTGTGAAAATGAAGCCAAACTGTGTCAATGGGCCGGTTTCTGAGCTGAAATGAGTAGAATGGTCAATTCCTGGCAATTCTGGGCCCAAACCGGGCAGCTGGCACGTTGTGCAGTGTTTTTGTCATTTTTGAACTGCTCTCGCTGAGAGACGCACGTTTTGTGAAATGTGTTGAAAATGAAGCCAAACTGTGTCAATGGGCCGGTTTCTGAGCTGAAATGAGTGGAATGGTCAATTCCTGGCAATTCTGGGCCCAAACCGGGCAGCTGGCACGTTGTGCAGTGTTTTTGTCATTTTTGAACTGCTCTCGCTGAGAGACGCACGTTTTGTTAAATGTGTGAAAATGAAGCCAAACTGTGTCAATGGGCCGGTTTCTGAGCTGAAATGAGTGGAATGGTCAATTCCTGGCAATTCTGGGCCCAAACCGGGCAGCTGGCACGTTGTGCAGTGTTTTTGTCATTTTTGAACTGCTCTCGCTGAGAGACGCACGTTTTGTTAAATGCGTTGAAAATGAAGCCAAACTGTGCCAATGGGCCGGTTTCTGAGCTGAAATGAGTAGAATGGTCAATTCCTGGCAATTCTGGGCCCAAACCGGGCAGCTGGCACGTTGTGCAGTGTTTTTGTCATTTTTGAACTGCTCTCGCTGAGAGACGCACGTTTTGTGAAATGTGTTGAAAATGAAGCCAAACTGTGTCAATGGGCCGGTTTCTGAGCTGAAATGAGTAGAATGGTCAATTCCTGGCAATTCTGGGCCCAAACCGGGCAGCTGGCACGTTGTGCAGTGTTTTTGTCATTTTTGAACTGCTCTCGCTGAGAGACGCACGTTTTGTGAAATGTGTTGAAAATGAAGCCAAACTGTGTCAATGGGCCGGTTTCTGAGCTGAAATGAGTAGAATGGTCAATTCCTGGCAATTCTGGGCCCAAACCGGGCAGCTGGCACGTTGTGCAGTGTTTTTGTCATTTTTGAACTGCTCTCGCTGAGAGACGCACGTTTTGTTAAATGTGTTGAAAATGAAGCCAAACTGTGTCAATGGGCCGGTTTCTGAGCTGAAATGAGTAGAATGGTCAATTCCTGGCAATTCTGGGCCCAAACCGGGCAGCTGGCACGTTGTGCAGTGTTTTTGTCATTTTTGAACTGCTCTCGCTGAGAGACGCACGTTTTGTTAAATGTGTTGAAAATGAAGCCAAACTGTGTCAATGGGCCGGTTTCTGAGCTGAAATGAGTGGAATGGTCAATTCCTGGCAATTCTGGGCCCAAACCGGGCAGCTGGCACGTTGTGCAGTGTTTTTGTCATTTTTGAACTGCTCTCGCTGAGAGACGCACGTTTTGTTAAATGTGTTGAAAATGAAGCCAAACTGTGTCAATGGGCCGGTTTCTGAGCTGAAATGAGTGGAATGGTCAATTCCTGGCAATTCTGGGCCCAAACCGGGCAGCTGGCACGTTGTGCAGTGTTTTTGTCATTTTTGAACTGCTCTCGCTGAGAGACGCACGTTTTGTTAAATGTGTTGAAAATGAAGCCAAACTGTGTCAATGGGCCGGTTTCTGAGCTGAAATGAGTAGAATGGTCAATTCCTGGCAATTCTGGGCCCAAACCGGGCAGCTGGCACGTTGTGCAGTGTTTTTGTCATTTTTGAACTCCTCTCGCTGAGAGACGCACGTTTTGTGAAATGTGTGAAAATGAAGCCAAACTGTGTCAATGGGCCGGTTTCTGAGCTGAAATGAGTAGAATGGTCAATTCCTGGCATTCTGGGCCCAACCGGGCAGCTGGCACGTTGTGCAGTGTTTTTGTCATTTTTGAACTGCTCTCGCTGAGAGACGCACGTTTTGTTAAATGTGTTGAAAATGAAGCCAAACTGTGTCAATGGGCCGGTTTCTGAGCTGAAATGAGTAGAATGGTCAATTCCTGGCAATTCTGGGCCAAACCGGGCAGCTGGCACGTTGTGCAGTGTTTTTGTCATTTTTGAACTGCTCTCGCTGAGAGACGCACGTTTTGTAAATGTGTTGAAAATGAAGCCAAACTGTGTCAATGGGCCGGTTTCTGAGCTGAAATGAGTGAATGGTCAATTCCTGGCAATTCTGGGCCCAAACCGGGCAGCTGGCACGTTGTGCAGTGTTTTTGTCATTTTTGAACTGCTCTCGCTGAGAGACGCACGTTTTGTTAAATGTGTTGAAAATGAAGCCAAACTGTGTCAATGGGCCGGTTTCTGAGCTGAAATGAGTAGAATGGTCAATTCCTGGCAATTCTGGGCCCAAACCGGGCAGCTGGCACGTTGTGCAGTGTTTTTGTCATTTTTGAACTGCTCTCGCTGAGAGACGCACGTTTTGTGAAATGTGTTGAAAATGAAGCCAAACTGTGCCGTGGGCCGGTTTCTGAGCTGAAATGAGTGGAATGGTCAATTCCTGGCAATTCTGGGCCCAAACCGGGCAGCTGGCACGTTGTGCAGTGTTTTTGTCATATTTGAGCTCCTCTCGCTGAGAGACGCACGTTTTGTGAAATGTGTTGAAAATGAAGCCAAACTGTGTCCCGGGGCCGGTTTCTGAGCTGAAATGAGTAGAATGGTCAATTCCTGGCAATTCTGGGCCCAAACCGGGCAGCTGGCACGTTGTGCAGTGTTTTTGTCATTTTTGAACTGCCTCTCGCTGAGAGACGCACGTTTTGTGAAATGTGTTGAAAATGAAGCCAAACTGTGTCAATGGCCGGTTTCTGAGCTGAAATGAGTAGAATGGTCAATTCCTGGCAATTCTGGGCCCAAACCGGGCAGCTGGCACGTTGTGCAGTGTTTTTGTCATTTTTGAACTGCTCTCGCTGAGAGACGCACGTTTTGTTAAATGCAATGAAAATGAAGCCAAACTGTGCCCGTGGGCCGGTTTCTGAGCTGAAATGAGTGGAATGGTCAATTCCTGGCAATTCTGGGCCCAAACCGGGCAGCTGGCACGTTGTGCAGTGTTTTTGTCATTTTTGAGCTCCTCTCGCTGAGAGACGCACGTTTTGTGAAATGTGTTGAAAATGAAGCCAAACTGTGTCAATGGGCCGGTTTCTGAGCTGAAATGAGTAGAATGGTCAATTCCTGGCAATTCTGGGCCAAACCGGGCAGCTGGCACGTTGTGCAGTGTTTTTGTCATTTTTGAACTGCTCTCGCTGAGAGACGCACGTTTTGTAAATGTGTTGAAAATGAAGCCAAACTGTGTCAATGGGCCGTTTCTGAGCTGAAATGAGTAGAATGGTCAATTCCTGGCTATTCTGGGCCCAAAGGGCAGCTGGCACGTTGTGCAGTGTTTTTGTCATATTTGAACTGCTCTCGCTGAGAGACGCACGTTTTGTGAAATGTGTTGAAAATGAAGCCAAACTGTGTCAATGGGCCGGTTTCTGAGCTGAAATGAGTGGAATGGTCAATTCCTGGCTATTCTGGGCCCAAACCGGCAGCTGGCACGTTGTGCAGTGTTTTTGTCATATTTGAGCTCCTCTCGCTGAGAGACGCACGTTTTGTTAAATGTGTTGAAAATGAAGCCAAACTGTGTCAATGGGCCGGTTTCTGAGCTGAAATGAGTAGAATGGTCAATTCCTGGCAATTCTGGGCCCAAACCGGCAGCTGGCACGTTGTGCAGTGTTTTTGTCATTTTTGAACTGCTCTCGCTGAGAGACGCACGTTTTGTGAAATGTGTTGAAAATGAAGCCAAACTGTGTCAATGGGCCGGTTTCTGAGCTGAAATGAGTGGAATGGTCAATTCCTGGCAATTCTGGGCCCAAACCGGGCAGCTGGCACGTTGTGCAGTGTTTTTGTCATTTGAGCTGCTCTTCGCTGAGAGACGCACGTTTTGTGAAATGCAATGAAAATGAAGCCAAACTGTGTCAATGGGCCGGTTTCTGAGCTGAAATGAGTGGAATGGTCAATTCCTGCAATTCTGGGCCCAACCGGGCAGCTGGCACGTTGTGCAGTGTTTTTTGTCATTTTGAACTGCTCTCGCTGAGAGACGCACGTTTTGTTAAATGTGTTGAAAATGAAGCCAAACTGTGTCAATGGGCCGTTTTCTGAGCTGAAATGAGTAGAATGGTCAATTCCTGGCTATTCTGGGCCAAACCGGGCAGCTGGCACGTTGTGCAGTGTTTTGTCATTTTTGAGCTCTCTCGCTGAGAGACGCACGTTTTGTTAAATGTGTTGAAAATGAAGCCAAACTGTGTCAATGGCCGGTTTGCTGAGCTGAAATGAGTAGAATGGTCAATTCCTGGCTATTCTGGGCCCAAACCGGGCAGCTGGCACGTTGTGCAGTGTTTTTGTCATTTTTGAACTGCTCTCGCTGAGAGACGCACGTTTTGTGAAATGCAAGAAAATGAAGCCAAACTGTCCCGTGGGCCGGTTTCTGAGCTGAAATGAGTGGAATGGTCAATTCCTGGCAATTCTGGGCCCAAACCGGGCAGCTGGCACGTTGTGCAGTGTTTTTGTCATTTTTGAACTGCTCTCGCTGAGAGACGCACGTTTTGTTAAATGTGTTGAAAATGAAGCCAAACTGTGTCAATGGGCCGGTTTCTGAGCTGAAATGAGTAGAATGGTCAATTCCTGGCAATTCTGGGCCCAAACCGGGCAGCTGGCACGTTGTGCAGTGTTTTTGTCATTTTTGAACTGCTCTCGCTGAGAGACGCACGTTTTGTGAAATGTGTTGAAAATGAAGCCAAACTGTGTCAATGGGCCGGTTTCTGAGCTGAAATGAGTAGAATGGTCAATTCCTGGCAATTCTGGGCCCAAACCGGCAGCTGGCACGTTGTGCAGTGTTTTGTCATTTTTGAACTGCTCTCGCTGAGAGCGCACGTTTTGTGAAATGTGTTGAAAATGAAGCCAAACTGTGTCAATGGGCCGGTTTCTGAGCTGAAATGAGTAGAATGGTCAATTCCTGGCAATTCTGGGCCCAAACCGGGCAGCTGGCACGTTGTGCAGTGTTTTTGTCATTTTTGAACTGCTCTCGCTGAGAGACGCACGTTTTGTGAAATGTGTTGAAAATGAAGCCAAAACTGTGCCCGTGGGCCGGTTTCTGAGCTGAAATGAGTGGAATGGTCAATTCCTGGCAATTCTGGGCCCAAACCGGGCAGCTGGCACGTTGTGCAGTGTTTTTGTCATTTTTGAACTGCTCTCGCTGAGAGACGCACGTTTGTGTTAAATGCAATTGAAAATGAAGCCAAACTGTGCCAGTGGGCCGGTTTCTGAGCTGAAATGAGTAGAATGGTCAATTCCTGGCAATTCTGGGCCCAAACCGGGCAGCTGGCACGTTGTGCAGTGTTTTTGTCATTTTTGAGCTGCTCTCGCTGAGAGACGCACGTTTGTTAAATGTGTTGAAATGAAGCCAAACTGTGTCAATGGGCCGGTTTCTGAGCTGAAATGAGTAGAATGGTCAATTCCTGGCAATTCTGGGCCCAAACCGGGCAGCTGGCACGTTGTGCAGTGTTTTTGTCATTTTTGAACTGCTCTCGCTGAGAGACGCACGTTTTGTTAAATGCAATGAAAATGAAGCCAAACTGTGTCAATGGGCCGGTTTCTGAGCTGAAATGAGTGGAATGGTCAATTCCTGGCAATTCTGGGCCCAAACCGGGCAGCTGGCACGTTGTGCAGTGTTTTTGTCATATTTGAGCTCCTCTCGCTGAGAGACGCACGTTTTGTGTAAATGTGTTGAAAATGAAGCCAAACTGTGTCAATGGGCCGGTTTCTGAGCTGAAATGAGTAGAATGGTCAATTCTGGCAATTCTGGGCCCAACCGGGCAGCTGGCACGTTGTGCAGTGTTTTGTCATTTTTGAACTGCTCTCGCTGAGAGACGCACGTTTTGTTAAATGTGTTGAAAATGAAGCCAAACTGTGTCAATGGGCCGGTTTCTGAGCTGAAATGAGTAGAATGGTCAATTCCTGGCAATTCTGGGCCCAAACCGGGCAGCTGGCACGTTGTGCAGTGTTTTTGTCATTTTTTGAGCTGCTCTCGCTGAGAGACGCACGTTTTGTTAAATGTGTTGAAAATGAAGCCAAACTGTGTCAATGGGCCGGTTTTCTGAGCTGAAATGAGTGGAATGGTCAATTCCTGGCAATTCTGGGCCCAAACCGGGCAGCTGGCACGTTGTGCAGTGTTTTTGTCATATTTGAGCTCCTCTCGCTGAGAGACGCACGTTTTGTGAAATGGTGAAAATGAAGCAAACTGTGTCAATGGGCCGGTTTCTGAGCTGAAATGAGTAGAATGGTCAATTCCTGGCTATTCTGGGCCCAAACCGGGCAGCTGGCACGTTGTGCAGTGTTTTTGTCATTTTTGAACTGCTCTCGCTGAGAGACGCACGTTTTGTGAAATGTGTTGAAAATGAAGCCAAACTGTGCCCGTGGGCCGGTTTTTGAGCTGAAATGAGTGGAATGGTCAATTCCTGGCAATTCTGGCCCAAACGGGCAGCTGGCACGTTGTGCAGTGTTTTTGTCATATTTGAACTCCTCTCGCTGAGAGACGCACGTTTTGTGAAATGCAATGAAAATGAAGCCAAACTGTGCCCGTGGGCCGGTTTCTGAGCTGAAATGAGTGGAATGGTCAATTCCTGGCAATTCTGGGCCCAAACCGGGCAGCTGGCACGTTGTGCAGTGTTTTTGTCATATTTGAGCTCCTCTCGCTGAGAGACGCACGTTTTGTGAAATGCATGAAAATGAAGCCAAACTGTGCCCGTGGGCCGGTTTTCTGAGCTGAAATGAGTAGAATGGTCAATTCCTGGCAATTCTGGGCCCAAACCGGCAGCTGGCACGTTGTGCAGTGTTTTTGTCATTTTTGAACTGCTCTCGCTGAGAGACGCACGTTTGTTAAATGTGTTGAAATGAAGCCAAACTGTGTCAATGGGCCGGTTTCTGAGCTGAAATGAGTGGAATGGTCAATTCCTGGCAATTCTGGGCCCAAACCGGGCAGCTGGCACGTTGTGCAGTGTTTTTGTCATTTTGAGCTCCTCTCGCTGAGAGACGCACGTTTTGTTAAATGTGTTGAAAATGAAGCCAACTGTGTCAATGGGCCGGTTTCTGAGCTGAAATGAGTGAATGGTCAATTCCTGGCAATTCTGGGCCCAAACCGGGCAGCTGGCACGTTGTGCAGTGTTTTTGTCATATTTGAGCTCCTCTCGCTGAGAGACGCACGTTTTGTGAAATGTGTTGAAAATGAAGCCAAACTGTGTCAATGGGCCGGTTTCTGAGCTGAAATGAGTAGAATGGTCAATTCCTGGCAATTCTGGGCCCAAACCGGGCAGCTGGCACGTTGTGCAGTGTTTTTGTCATTTTGAACTGCTCTCGCTGAGAGACGCACGTTTTGTGAAATGTGTTGAAAATGAAGCCAAACTGTGTCAATGGGCCGGTTTCTGAGCTGAAATGAGTAGAATGGTCAATCCTGGCAATTCTGGGCCCAAACCGGGCAGCTGGCACGTTGTGCAGTGTTTTTGTCATATTTGAACTCCTCTCGCTGAGAGACGCACGTTTTGTGAATGCAATGAAAATGAAGCCAAACTGTGCCCGTGGTCCGTTTTCTGAGCTGAAATGAGTGGAATGGTCAATTCCTCCTGGCTATTCTGGGCCCAAACCGGGCAGCTGGCACGTTGTGCAGTGTTTTTGTCATTTTGAACTGCTCTCGCTGAGAGACGCACGTTTTGTGAAATGTGTTGAAAATGAAGCCAAACTGTGTCAATGGGCCGGTTTCTGAGCTGAAATGAGTAGAATGGTCAATTCCTGGCAATTCTGGGCCCAAACCGGGCAGCTGGCACGTTGTGCAGTGTTTTTGTCATTTTTGAACTGCTCTCGCTGAGAGACGCACGTTTTGTTGAATGTGTTGAAAATGAAGCCAAACTGGGTCAATGGGCCGGTTTCTGAGCTGAAATGAGTGGAATGGTCAATTCCTGGCTAATCTGGGCCCAAACCGGCAGCTGGCACGTTGTGCAGTGTTTTTGTCATTTTTGAACTGCTCTCGCTGAGAGACGCACGTTTTGTTAAATGTTTGAAAATGAAGCCAAACTGTGTCAATGGGCCGGTTTCTGAGCTGAAATGAGTAGAATGGTCAATTCCTGGCTATTCTGGCCCAAACCGGGCAGCTGGCACGTTGTGCAGTGTTTTTCATATTTGAACTGCTCTCGCTGAGAGACGCACGTTTTGTGAAATGTGTTGAAATGAAGCCAAACTGTGTCAATGGGCCGGTTCTGAGCTGAAATGAGTGGAATGGTCAATTCCTGGCAATTCTGGGCCCAAACCGGGCAGCTGGCACGTTGTGCAGTGTTTTTGTCATTTTTGAACTGCTCTCGCTGAGAGACGCACGTTTTGTGAAATGTGTTGAAAATGAAGCCAAACTGTGTCAATGGGCCGGTTTCTGAGCTGAAATGAGTGGAATGGTCAATTCCTGGCAATTCTGGGCCCAAACCGGGCAGCTGGCACGTTGTGCAGTGTTTTTGTCATATTTGAACTGCTCTCGCTGAGAGACGCACGTTTGTGAAATGTGTTGAAAATGAAGCCAAACTGTGTCAATGGGCCGGTTTCTGAGCTGAAATGAGTGAGAATGGTCAATTCCTGGCAATTCTGGGCCCAAACCGGGCAGCTGGCACGTTGTGCAGTGTTTTTGTCATTTTTGAACTGCTCTCGCTGAGAGACGCACGTTTTGTTAAATGTGTTGAAAATGAGCCAAACTGTGTCAATGGGCCGGTTTCTGAGCTGAAATGAGTAGAATGGTCAATTCCTGGCAATTCTGGGCCCAAAACCGGGCTGGCACGTTGTGCAGTGTTTTTGTCATTTTTGAACTGCTCTCGCTGAGAGACGCACGTTTTGTTAAATGTTTGAAAATGAAGCCAAACTGTGTCAATGGGCCGGTTTTTGAGCTGAAATGAGTAGAATGGTCAATTCCTGGCAATTCTGGGCCAAACCGGGCAGCTGGCACGTTGTGCAGTGTTTTTGTCATTTTTGAACTGCTCTCGCTGAGAGACGCACGTTTTGTTAAATGTGTTGAAAATGAAGCCAAACTGTGTCAATGGGCCGGTTTCTGAGCTGAAATGAGTAGAATGGTCAATTCCTGGCAATTCTGGGCCCAAACCGGGCAGCTGGCACGTTGTGCAGTGTTTTTGTCATATTTGAGCTCCTCTCGCTGAGAGACGCACGTTTTGTTAAATGCAATGAAAATGAAGCCAAACTGTGCCCGTGGGCCGGTTTCTGAGCTGAAATGAGTGGAATGGTCAATTCCTGGCAATTCTGGGCCCAAACCGGGCAGCTGGCACGTTGTGCAGTGTTTTTGTCATTTTTGAGCTGCTCTCGCTGAGAGACGCACGTTTTGTAAATGTGTTGAAAATGAAGCCAACTGTGTCAATGGGCGGTTTCTGAGCTGAAATGAGTAGAATGGTCAATTCCTGGCAATTCTGGGCCCAAACCGGGCAGCTGGCACGTTGTGCAGTGTTTTTGTCATTTTTGAACTGCTCTCGCTGAGAGACGCACGTTTTGTTAAATGTGTTGAAAATGAAGCCAAACGTGTCAAATGGGCCGGTTTCTGAGCTGAAATGAGTAGAATGTCAATTCCTGGCAATTCTGGGCCCAAACCGGGCAGCTGGCACGTTGTGCAGTGTTTTTGTCATTTTTGAACTGCTCTCGCTGAGAGACGCACGTTTTGTTAAATGTGTTGAAATGAGAAGCCAAACTGTGTCAATGGGCCGGTTTCTGAGCTGAAATGAGTAGAATGGTCAATTCCTGGCTATTCTGGGCCAAACCGGCAGCTGGCACGTTGTGCAGTGTTTTTTTGTCATTTGAGCTCCTCTCGCTGAGAGACACGTTTTGTGAATGTGTGAAAATGAAGCCAAACTGTGTCAATGGGCCGGTTTCTGAGCTGAAATGAGTAGAATGGTCAATTCCTGGCATTCTGGGCCAAACCGGGCAGCTGGCACGTTGTGCAGTGTTTTGTCATTTTGAACTGCTCTCGCTGAGAGACGCACGTTTTGTTAAATGTGTTGAAAATGAAGCCAACTGTGTCAATGGCCGGTTTCTGAGCTGAAATGAGTAGAATGGTCAATTCCTGGCAATTCTGGCCCAAACCGGGCAGCTGGCACGTTGTGCAGTGTTTTTGTCATTTTTGAACTGCTCTCGCTGAGAGACGCACGTTTTGTGAAATGCAATGAAAATGAAGCCAACTGTGTCCAATGGCCGGTTTCTGAGCTGAAATGAGTGGAATGGTCAATTCCTGGCAATTCTGGGCCAAACCGGGCAGCTGGCACGTTGTGCAGTGTTTTTGTCATTTTTGAACTGCTCTCGCTGAGAGACGCACGTTTTGTTAAATGTGTTGAAAATGAAGCCAAACTGTTCAATGGGCCGGTTTCTGAGCTGAAATGAGTAGAATGGTCAATTCCTGGCAATTCTGGGCCCAAACCGGCAGCTGGCACGTTGTGCAGTGTTTTTGTCATTTTTGAAACTGCTCTCGCTGAGAGACGCACGTTTTGTTAAATGTGTTGAAAATGAAGCCAAACTGTGTCAATGGGCCGGTTTCTGAGCTGAAATGAGT
This sequence comes from Caranx ignobilis, assembly GCA_021432705.1. Classification (NCBI taxonomy): domain Eukaryota; kingdom Metazoa; phylum Chordata; class Actinopteri; order Carangiformes; family Carangidae; genus Caranx; species Caranx ignobilis. Next base: position 59,909 of record JAFHLA010000135.1, read on the forward strand.
GGAATGGTCAATTCCTGGCAATTCTGGGCCCAAACCGGGCAGCTGGCACGTTGTGCAGTGTTTTTGTCATATTTGAGCTCCTCTCGCTGAGAGACGCACGTTTTGTGAAATGTGTTGAAAATGAAGCCAAACTGTGTCCGTGGCCGGTTTCTGAGCTGAAATGAGTGGAATGGTCATTCCTGGCAATTCTGGGCCAAACCGGGCAGCTGGCACGTTGTGCAGTGTTTTTGTCATTTTTGAACTGCTCTCGCTGAGAGACGCACGTTTTGTGAAATGTGTTGAAAATGAAGCAAACTGTGTCAATGGGCCGGTTTCTGAGCTGAAATGAGTAGAATTGTCAATTCCTGGCAATTCTGGCCCAAACGGGCAGCTGGCACGTTGTGGCAGTGTTTTGTCATTTTTGAACTGCTCTCGCTGAGAGACGCACGTTTTGTGAAATGCGTTGAAAATGAAGCCAAAACTGTGTCAATGGGCCGGTTCTGAGCTGAAAGAGTAGAATGGTCAATTCCTGGCTATTCTGGGCCCAAACCGGGCAGCTGGCACGTTGTGCAGTGTTTTTGTCATTTTTGAGCTCTCTCGCTGAGAGACGCACGTTTTGTGAAATGCAATGAAAATGAAGCCAAACTGTGCCGGTGGCCGGTTTCTGAGCTGAAATGAGTGGAATGGTCAATTCCTGGCAATTCTGGGCCCAAACCGTCAGCTGGCACGTTGTGCAGTGTTTTTGTCATTTTTGAACTGCTCTCGCTGAGAGACGCACGTTTTGTGAAATGCAATGAAAATGAAGCCAAACTGTGTCAATGGGCCGGTTTCTGAGCTGAAATGAGTAGAATGGTCAATTCCTGGCAATTCTGGGCCCAAAACCGGGCAGCTGGCACGTTGTGCAGTGTTTTTGTCATTTTGAACTGCTCTCGCTGAGAGACGCACGTTTTGTTAAATGTGTTGAAAATGAAGCCAAACTGTGTCAATGGGCCGGTTTCTGAGCTGAAATGAGTAGAATGGTCAATTCCTGGCAATTCTGGGCCCAAACCGGGCAGCTGGCACGTTGTGCAGTGTTTTTGTCATATTTGAGCTCCTCTCGCTGAGAGACGCACGTTTTGTGAAATGCAATGAAAATGAAGCCAAACTGTGTCATGGGCCGGTTTTTCTGAGCTGAAATGAGTAGATAGGTCAATTCCTGGCTATTCTGGGCCCCAACCGGGCAGCTGGCACGTTGTGCAGTGTTTTTGTCATTTTTTGAACTGCTCTCGCTGAGAGACGCACGTTTTGTTAAATGTGTTGAAAATGAAGCCAAACTGTGTCATGGGCCGGTTTCTGAGCTGAAATGAGTGGAATGGTCAATTCCTGGCAATTCTGGGCCCAAACCGGGCAGCTGGCACGTTGTGCAGTGTTTTTTGTCATTTTTGAGCTGCTCTCGCTGAGAGACGCACGTTTTGTGAAAGTGCAATGAAAATGAAGCCAACTGTGTGAATGGGCCCGTTTCTGAGCTGAAATGAGTAGAATGGTCAATTCCTGGCAATTCTGGGCCCAAACCGGGCAGCTGGCACGTGTGCAGTGTTTTTGTCATTTTTGAACTGCTCTCGCTGAGAGACGCACGTTTTTGTTAAATGTGTTGAAAATGAAGCAAACTGTGTCAATGGGCCGGTTTCTGAGCTGAAATGAGTGGAATGGTCATTCCTGGCAATTCTGGGCCCAAACCGGGCAGCTGGCACGTTGTGCAGTGTTTTTGTCATATTTGAGCTCCTCTCGCTGAGAGACGCACGTTTTTGTGAAATGTGTTGAAAATGAAAGCAAACTGTGTCAAGGGCCGTTTGTTTCTGAGCTGAAATGAGTAGAAGGTCAATTCCTGGCAATTCTGGGCCCAAACCGGGCAGCTGGCACGTTTGTGCAGTGTTTTTGTCATATTTGAACTCTCTCGCTGAGAGACGCACGTTTTGGTGAAATGCAATGAAAATGAAGCCAAACTGTGCCCGTGGCCGGTTTCTGAGCTGAAATGAGTGGAATGGTCAATTCCTGGCAATTCTGGGCCAAACCGGGCAGCTGGCACGTTGTGGCGTTGTTTTTGTCATTTTTTTTTTTGTTTAACTGCTCATCGGGGGGGTATGGAGAGACGCACGTTTGTGAAATGTGTTGAAAATGAAGCAAACTGTGTCAATGGGCCGTTTTCTGAGCTGAAATGAGTAGAATGGTCAATTCCTGGCAATTCTGGGCCCAACCCGGGGGGCAGCTGGCACGTTGTGTGATTGTTTTTGTCATATTTGAGCTCCTCTCGCTGAGAGACGCACGTTTTTGAAATGCAATGGAAATGAAGCCAACTGTGTCAATGGGCCGGTTTCTGAGCTGAAATGAGTGGAATGGTCAATTCCTGGCAATTCTGGGCCCAAACCGGGCAGCTGGTCACGTTGTGCAGTGTTTTGTCCATTTTTGAACTGCTCTCGCTGAGAGACGCCTTTTTGTTAATGTGTTGAAAATGAAGCCAAACTGTGTCAATGGCCGGTTTCTGAGCTGAAATGAGTAGAATGGTCAATTCCTGGCAATTCTGGGCCCAAACCGGGCAGCTGCACGTTGTGCAGTGGTTTTTGTCATTTTTGAACTGCTCTCGCTGAGAGACGCACGTTTTGTTAAATGTGTTGAAAATGAAGCCAAACTGTGTCAATGGGCCGGTTTCTGAGCTGAAATGAGTAGAATGGTCAATTCCTGGCTATTCTGGGCCCAAACCGGGCAGCTGGCACGTTGTGCAGTGTTTTGTCATTTTTGAACTGCTCTCGTCTTGAGAGACGCAGGACGTTTTGTGAAATGTGTTGAAAATGAAGCCAAACTGTGTCAATGGGCCGGTTTCTGACTGAAATGAGTGGAATGGTCAATTCCTGGCAATTCTGGGCCCAAACCGGGCAGCTGGCACGTTGTGCAGTGTTTTTGTCATTTTTAGCTGCTCTCGCTGAGAGACGCACGTTTTTGTTAATGTGTTGAAAATGAAGCCAAACTGTGTCAATGGGCCGGTTTCTGAGCTGAAATGAGTAGAATGGTCAATTCCTGGCAATTCTGGGCCAACCGGGCAGCTGGCACGTTGTGCAGTGTTTTTGTCATTTTTGAGCGCCTCTCGCTGAGAGACGCACGTTTTGTTAAATGTGTTGAAAATGAAGCAAACTGTGTCATGGGCCGGTTTCTGAGCTGAAATGAGTGGAATGGTCAATTCCGGCAATTCTGGGCCCCAAACCGGCAGCTGGCAACCGTTGTGGCAGTGTTTGTTGTCATTTTTGAACTGCTCTCGCTGAGAGACGCACGTTTTTGTTAATGTGTTGAAAATGAAGCCAAACTGTGTCAATGGGCCGGTTTCTGAGCTGAAATGAGTAGAATGGTCAATTC
>JAFHLA010000262.1:0-62842 GCA_021432705.1 Caranx ignobilis
CTGTGGCGTTCGGCCTGCCCACCGTGGCGTTACATTACTTTTCTCACCGCGAGCCAGCGGCTGCGGCCAGCTGCTCCCGCCCCCCTGCTTCCTGCTCTGTACAGTGTGCCCCAGTGTTTGAACGGGTGGCTGGCTCTCTCTGTGGCGTTCGGCCTGCCCACCGTGGCGTTACATTACTTTTCTCACCGCGAGCCAGCGGCTGCGGCCAGCTGCTCCCGCCCCCCTGCTTCCTGCTCTGTACAGTGTGCCCCAGTGTTTGAACGGGTGGCTGGCTCTCTCTGTGGCGTTCGGCCTGCCCACCGTGGCGTTACATTACTTTTCTCACCGCGAGCCAGCGGCTGCGGCCAGCTGCTCCCGCCCCCCTGCTTCCTGCTCTGTACAGTGTGCCCCAGTGTTTGAACGGGTGGCTGGCTCTCTCTGTGGCGTTCGGCCTGCCCACCGTGGCGTTACATTACTTTTCTCACCGCGAGCCAGCGGCTGCGGCCAGCTGCTCCCGCCCCCCTGCTTCCTGCTCTGTACAGTGTGCCCCAGTGTTTGAACGGGTGGCTGGCTCTCTCTGTGGCGTTCGGCCTGCCCACCGTGGCGTTACATTACTTTTCTCACCGCGAGCCAGCGGCTGCGGCCAGCTGCTCCCGCCCCCCTGCTTCCTGCTCTGTACAGTGTGCCCCAGTGTTTGAACGGGTGGCTGGCTCTCTCTGTGGCGTTCGGCCTGCCCACCGTGGCGTTACATTACTTTTCTCACCGCGAGCCAGCGGCTGCGGCCAGCTGCTCCCGCCCCCCTGCTTCCTGCTCTGTACAGTGTGCCCCAGTGTTTGAACGGGTGGCTGGCTCTCTCTGTGGCGTTCGGCCTGCCCACCGTGGCGTTACATTACTTTTCTCACCGCGAGCCAGCGGCTGCGGCCAGCTGCTCCCGCCCCCCTGCTTCCTGCTCTGTACAGTGTGCCCCAGTGTTTGAACGGGTGGCTGGCTCTCTCTGTGGCGTTCGGCCTGCCCACCGTGGCGTTACATTACTTTTCTCACCGCGAGCCAGCGGCTGCGGCCAGCTGCTCCCGCCCCCCTGCTTCCTGCTCTGTACAGTGTGCCCAGTGTTTGAACGGGTGGCTGGCTCTCTCTGTGGCGTTCGGCCTGCCCACCGTGGCGTTACATTACTTTTCTCACCGCGAGCCAGCGGCTGCGGCCAGCTGCTCCCGCCCCCCTGCTTCCTGCTCTGTACAGTGTGCCCCAGTGTTTGAACGGGTGGCTGGCTCTCTCTGTGGCGTTCGGCCTGCCCACCGTGGCGTTACATTACTTTTCTCACCGCGAGCCAGCGGCTGCGGCCAGCTGCTCCCGCCCCCCTGCTTCCTGCTCTGTACAGTGTGCCCCAGTGTTTGAACGGGTGGCTGGCTCTCTCTGTGGCGTTCGGCCTGCCCACCGTGGCGTTACATTACTTTTCTCACCGCGAGCCAGCGGCTGCGGCCAGCTGCTCCCGCCCCCTGCTTCCTGCTCTGTACAGTGTGCCCCAGTGTTTGAACGGGTGGCTGGCTCTCTCTGTGGCGTTCGGCCTGCCCACCGTGGCGTTACATTACTTTTCTCACCGCGAGCCAGCGGCTGCGGCCAGCTGCTCCCGCCCCCCTGCTTCCTGCTCTGTACAGTGTGCCCCAGTGTTTGAACGGGTGGCTGGCTCTCTCTGTGGCGTTCGGCCTGCCCACCGTGGCGTTACATTACTTTTCTCACCGCGAGCCAGCGGCTGCGGCCAGCTGCTCCCGCCCCCTGCTTCCTGCTCTGTACAGTGTGCCCCAGTGTTTGAACGGGTGGCTGGCTCTCTCTGTGGCGTTCGGCCTGCCCACCGTGGCGTTACATTACTTTTCTCACCGCGAGCCAGCGGCTGCGGCCAGCTGCTCCCGCCCCCCTGCTTCCTGCTCTGTACAGTGTGCCCCAGTGTTTGAACGGGTGGCTGGCTCTCTCTGTGGCGTTCGGCCTGCCCACCGTGGCGTTACATTACTTTTCTCACCGCGAGCCAGCGGCTGCGGCCAGCTGCTCCCGCCCCCCTGCTTCCTGCTCTGTACAGTGTGCCCCAGTGTTTGAACGGGTGGCTGGCTCTCTCTGTGGCGTTCGGCCTGCCCACCGTGGCGTTACATTACTTTTCTCACCGCGAGCCAGCGGCTGCGGCCAGCTGCTCCCGCCCCCTGCTTCCTGCTCTGTACAGTGTGCCCCAGTGTTTGAACGGGTGGCTGGCTCTCTCTGTGGCGTTCGGCCTGCCCACCGTGGCGTTACATTACTTTTCTCACCGCGAGCCAGCGGCTGCGGCCAGCTGCTCCCGCCCCCCTGCTTCCTGCTCTGTACAGTGTGCCCCAGTGTTTGAACGGGTGGCTGGCTCTCTCTGTGGCGTTCGGCCTGCCCACCGTGGCGTTACATTACTTTTCTCACCGCGAGCCAGCGGCTGCGGCCAGCTGCTCCCGCCCCCCTGCTTCCTGCTCTGTACAGTGTGCCCCAGTGTTTGAACGGGTGGCTGGCTCTCTCTGTGGCGTTCGGCCTGCCCACCGTGGCGTTACATTACTTTTCTCACCGCGAGCCAGCGGCTGCGGCCAGCTGCTCCCGCCCCCCTGCTTCCTGCTCTGTACAGTGTGCCCCAGTGTTTGAACGGGTGGCTGGCTCTCTCTGTGGCGTTCGGCCTGCCCACCGTGGCGTTACATTACTTTTCTCACCGCGAGCCAGCGGCTGCGGCCAGCTGCTCCCGCCCCCCTGCTTCCTGCTCTGTACAGTGTGCCCCAGTGTTTGAACGGGTGGCTGGCTCTCTCTGTGGCGTTCGGCCTGCCCACCGTGGCGTTACATTACTTTTCTCACCGCGAGCCAGCGGCTGCGGCCAGCTGCTCCCGCCCCCCTGCTTCCTGCTCTGTACAGTGTGCCCCAGTGTTTGAACGGGTGGCTGGCTCTCTCTGTGGCGTTCGGCCTGCCCACCGTGGCGTTACATTACTTTTCTCACCGCGAGCCAGCGGCTGCGGCCAGCTGCTCCCGCCCCCCTGCTTCCTGCTCTGTACAGTGTGCCCCAGTGTTTGAACGGGTGGCTGGCTCTCTCTGTGGCGTTCGGCCTGCCCACCGTGGCGTTACATTACTTTTCTCACCGCGAGCCAGCGGCTGCGGCCAGCTGCTCCCGCCCCCCTGCTTCCTGCTCTGTACAGTGTGCCCCAGTGTTTGAACGGGTGGCTGGCTCTCTCTGTGGCGTTCGGCCTGCCCACCGTGGCGTTACATTACTTTTCTCACCGCGAGCCAGCGGCTGCGGCCAGCTGCTCCCGCCCCCCTGCTTCCTGCTCTGTACAGTGTGCCCCAGTGTTTGAACGGGTGGCTGGCTCTCTCTGTGGCGTTCGGCCTGCCCACCGTGGCGTTACATTACTTTTCTCACCGCGAGCCAGCGGCTGCGGCCAGCTGCTCCCGCCCCCTGCTTCCTGCTCTGTACAGTGTGCCCCAGTGTTTGAACGGGTGGCTGGCTCTCTCTGTGGCGTTCGGCCTGCCCACCGTGGCGTTACATTACTTTTCTCACCGCGAGCCAGCGGCTGCGGCCAGCTGCTCCCGCCCCCCTGCTTCCTGCTCTGTACAGTGTGCCCCAGTGTTTGAACGGGTGGCTGGCTCTCTCTGTGGCGTTCGGCCTGCCCACCGTGGCGTTACATTACTTTTCTCACCGCGAGCCAGCGGCTGCGGCCAGCTGCTCCCGCCCCCTGCTTCCTGCTCTGTACAGTGTGCCCCAGTGTTTGAACGGGTGGCTGGCTCTCTCTGTGGCGTTCGGCCTGCCCACCGTGGCGTTACATTACTTTTCTCACCGCGAGCCAGCGGCTGCGGCCAGCTGCTCCCGCCCCCCTGCTTCCTGCTCTGTACAGTGTGCCCCAGTGTTTGAACGGGTGGCTGGCTCTCTCTGTGGCGTTCGGCCTGCCCACCGTGGCGTTACATTACTTTTCTCACCGCGAGCCAGCGGCTGCGGCCAGCTGCTCCCGCCCCCTGCTTCCTGCTGTACAGTGTGCCCCAGTGTTTGAACGGGTGGCTGGCTCTCTCTGTGGCGTTCGGCCTGCCCACCGTGGCGTTACATTACTTTTCTCACCGCGAGCCAGCGGCTGCGGCCAGCTGCTCCCGCCCCCCTGCTTCCTGCTCTGTACAGTGTGCCCCAGTGTTTGAACGGGTGGCTGGCTCTCTCTGTGGCGTTCGGCCTGCCCACCGTGGCGTTACATTACTTTTCTCACCGCGAGCCAGCGGCTGCGGCCAGCTGCTCCCGCCCCCCTGCTTCCTGCTCTGTACAGTGTGCCCCAGTGTTTGAACGGGTGGCTGGCTCTCTCTGTGGCGTTCGGCCTGCCCACCGTGGCGTTACATTACTTTTCTCACCGCGAGCCAGCGGCTGCGGCCAGCTGCTCCCGCCCCCTGCTTCCTGCTCTGTACAGTGTGCCCCAGTGTTTGAACGGGTGGCTGGCTCTCTCTGTGGCGTTCGGCCTGCCCACCGTGGCGTTACATTACTTTTCTCACCGCGAGCCAGCGGCTGCGGCCAGCTGCTCCCGCCCCCCTGCTTCCTGCTCTGTACAGTGTGCCCCAGTGTTTGAACGGGTGGCTGGCTCTCTCTGTGGCGTTCGGCCTGCCCACCGTGGCGTTACATTACTTTTCTCACCGCGAGCCAGCGGCTGCGGCCAGCTGCTCCCGCCCCCCTGCTTCCTGCTCTGTACAGTGTGCCCCAGTGTTTGAACGGGTGGCTGGCTCTCTCTGTGGCGTTCGGCCTGCCCACCGTGGCGTTACATTACTTTTCTCACCGCGAGCCAGCGGCTGCGGCCAGCTGCTCCCGCCCCTGCTTCCTGCTCTGTACAGTGTGCCCCAGTGTTTGAACGGGTGGCTGGCTCTCTCTGTGGCGTTCGGCCTGCCCACCGTGGCGTTACATTACTTTTCTCACCGCGAGCCAGCGGCTGCGGCCAGCTGCTCCCGCCCCCTGCTTCCTGCTCTGTACAGTGTGCCCCAGTGTTTGAACGGGTGGCTGGCTCTCTCTGTGGCGTTCGGCCTGCCCACCGTGGCGTTACATTACTTTTCTCACCGCGAGCCAGCGGCTGCGGCCAGCTGCTCCCGCCCCCCTGCTTCCTGCTCTGTACAGTGTGCCCCAGTGTTTGAACGGGTGGCTGGCTCTCTCTGTGGCGTTCGGCCTGCCCACCGTGGCGTTACATTACTTTTCTCACCGCGAGCCAGCGGCTGCGGCCAGCTGCTCCCGCCCCCCTGCTTCCTGCTCTGTACAGTGTGCCCCAGTGTTTGAACGGGTGGCTGGCTCTCTCTGTGGCGTTCGGCCTGCCCACCGTGGCGTTACATTACTTTTCTCACCGCGAGCCAGCGGCTGCGGCCAGCTGCTCCCGCCCCCCTGCTTCCTGCTCTGTACAGTGTGCCCCAGTGTTTGAACGGGTGCTGGCTCTCTCTGTGGCGTTCGGCCTGCCCACCGTGGCGTTACATTACTTTTCTCACCGCGAGCCAGCGGCTGCGGCCAGCTGCTCCCGCCCCCCTGCTTCCTGCTCTGTACAGTGTGCCCCAGTGTTTGAACGGGTGGCTGGCTCTCTCTGTGGCGTTCGGCCTGCCCACCGTGGCGTTACATTACTTTTCTCACCGCGAGCCAGCGGCTGCGGCCAGCTGCTCCCGCCCCCCTGCTTCCTGCTCTGTACAGTGTGCCCCAGTGTTTGAACGGGTGGCTGGCTCTCTCTGTGGCGTTCGGCCTGCCCACCGTGGCGTTACATTACTTTTCTCACCGCGAGCCAGCGGCTGCGGCCAGCTGCTCCCGCCCCCCTGCTTCCTGCTCTGTACAGTGTGCCCCAGTGTTTGAACGGGTGGCTGGCTCTCTCTGTGGCGTTCGGCCTGCCCACCGTGGCGTTACATTACTTTTCTCACCGCGAGCCAGCGGCTGCGGCCAGCTGCTCCCGCCCCCCTGCTTCCTGCTCTGTACAGTGTGCCCCAGTGTTTGAACGGGTGGCTGGCTCTCTCTGTGCGTTCGGCCTGCCCACCGTGGCGTTACATTACTTTTCTCACCGCGAGCCAGCGGCTGCGGCCAGCTGCTCCCGCCCCCCTGCTTCCTGCTCTGTACAGTGTGCCCCAGTGTTTGAACGGGTGGCTGGCTCTCTCTGTGGCGTTCGGCCTGCCCACCGTGGCGTTACATTACTTTTCTCACCGCGAGCCAGCGGCTGCGGCCAGCTGCTCCCGCCCCCCTGCTTCCTGCTCTGTACAGTGTGCCCCAGTGTTTGAACGGGTGGCTGGCTCTCTCTGTGGCGTTCGGCCTGCCCACCGTGGCGTTACATTACTTTTCTCACCGCGAGCCAGCGGCTGCGGCCAGCTGCTCCCGCCCCCCTGCTTCCTGCTCTGTACAGTGTGCCCCAGTGTTTGAACGGGTGGCTGGCTCTCTCTGTGGCGTTCGGCCTGCCCACCGTGGCGTTACATTACTTTTCTCACCGCGAGCCAGCGGCTGCGGCCAGCTGCTCCCGCCCCCCTGCTTCCTGCTCTGTACAGTGTGCCCCAGTGTTTGAACGGGTGGCTGGCTCTCTCTGTGGCGTTCGGCCTGCCACCGTGGCGTTACATTACTTTTCTCACCGCGAGCCAGCGGCTGCGGCCAGCTGCTCCCGCCCCCCTGCTTCCTGCTCTGTACAGTGTGCCCCAGTGTTTGAACGGGTGGCTGGCTCTCTCTGTGGCGTTCGGCCTGCCCACCGTGGCGTTACATTACTTTTCTCACCGCGAGCCAGCGGCTGCGGCCAGCTGCTCCCGCCCCCTGCTTCCTGCTCTGTACAGTGTGCCCCAGTGTTTGAACGGGTGGCTGGCTCTCTCTGTGGCGTTCGGCCTGCCCACCGTGGCGTTACATTACTTTTCTCACCGCGAGCCAGCGGCTGCGGCCAGCTGCTCCCGCCCCCCTGCTTCCTGCTCTGTACAGTGTGCCCCAGTGTTTGAACGGGTGGCTGGCTCTCTCTGTGGCGTTCGGCCTGCCCACCGTGGCGTTACATTACTTTTCTCACCGCGAGCCAGCGGCTGCGGCCAGCTGCCCCGCCCCCCTGCTTCCTGCTCTGTACAGTGTGCCCCAGTGTTTGAACGGGTGGCTGGCTCTCTCTGTGGCGTTCGGCCTGCCCACCGTGGCGTTACATTACTTTTCTCACCGCGAGCCAGCGGCTGCGGCCAGCTGCTCCCGCCCCCCTGCTTCCTGCTCTGTACAGTGTGCCCCAGTGTTTGAACGGGTGGCTGGCTCTCTCTGTGGCGTTCGGCCTGCCCACCGTGGCGTTACATTACTTTTCTCACCGCGAGCCAGCGGCTGCGGCCAGCTGCTCCCGCCCCCCTGCTTCCTGCTCTGTACAGTGTGCCCCAGTGTTTGAACGGGTGGCTGGCTCTCTCTGTGGCGTTCGGCCTGCCCACCGTGGCGTTACATTACTTTTCTCACCGCGAGCCAGCGGCTGCGGCCAGCTGCTCCCGCCCCCCTGCTTCCTGCTCTGTACAGTGTGCCCCAGTGTTTGAACGGGTGGCTGGCTCTCTCTGTGGCGTTCGGCCTGCCCACCGTGGCGTTACATTACTTTTCTCACCGCGAGCCAGCGGCTGCGGCCAGCTGCTCCCGCCCCCCTGCTTCCTGCTCTGTACAGTGTGCCCCAGTGTTTGAACGGGTGGCTGGCTCTCTCTGTGGCGTTCGGCCTGCCCACCGTGGCGTTACATTACTTTTCTCACCGCGAGCCAGCGGCTGCGGCCAGCTGCTCCCGCCCCCCTGCTTCCTGCTCTGTACAGTGTGCCCCAGTGTTTGAACGGGTGGCTGGCTCTCTCTGTGGCGTTCGGCCTGCCCACCGTGGCGTTACATTACTTTTCTCACCGCGAGCCAGCGGCTGCGGCCAGCTGCTCCCGCCCCCCTGCTTCCTGCTCTGTACAGTGTGCCCCAGTGTTTGAACGGGTGGCTGGCTCTCTCTGTGGCGTTCGGCCTGCCCACCGTGGCGTTACATTACTTTTCTCACCGCGAGCCAGCGGCTGCGGCCAGCTGCTCCCGCCCCCTGCTTCCTGCTCTGTACAGTGTGCCCCAGTGTTTGAACGGGTGGCTGGCTCTCTCTGTGGCGTTCGGCCTGCCCACCGTGGCGTTACATTACTTTTCTCACCGCGAGCCAGCGGCTGCGGCCAGCTGCTCCCGCCCCCCTGCTTCCTGCTCTGTACAGTGTGCCCCAGTGTTTGAACGGGTGGCTGGCTCTCTCTGTGGCGTTCGGCCTGCCCACCGTGGCGTTACATTACTTTTCTCACCGCGAGCCAGCGGCTGCGGCCAGCTGCTCCCGCCCCCCTGCTTCCTGCTCTGTACAGTGTGCCCCAGTGTTTGAACGGGTGGCTGGCTCTCTCTGTGGCGTTCGGCCTGCCCACCGTGGCGTTACATTACTTTTCTCACCGCGAGCCAGCGGCTGCGGCCAGCTGCTCCCGCCCCCCTGCTTCCTGCTCTGTACAGTGTGCCCCAGTGTTTGAACGGGTGGCTGGCTCTCTCTGTGGCGTTCGGCCTGCCCACCGTGGCGTTACATTACTTTTCTCACCGCGAGCCAGCGGCTGCGGCCAGCTGCTCCCGCCCCCCTGCTTCCTGCTCTGTACAGTGTGCCCCAGTGTTTGAACGGGTGGCTGGCTCTCTCTGTGGCGTTCGGCCTGCCCACCGTGGCGTTACATTACTTTTCTCACCGCGAGCCAGCGGCTGCGGCCAGCTGCTCCCGCCCCCCTGCTTCCTGCTCTGTACAGTGTGCCCCAGTGTTTGAACGGGTGGCTGGCTCTCTCTGTGGCGTTCGGCCTGCCCACCGTGGCGTTACATTACTTTTCTCACCGCGAGCCAGCGGCTGCGGCCAGCTGCTCCCGCCCCCCTGCTTCCTGCTCTGTACAGTGTGCCCCAGTGTTTGAACGGGTGGCTGGCTCTCTCTGTGGCGTTCGGCCTGCCCACCGTGGCGTTACATTACTTTTCTCACCGCGAGCCAGCGGCTGCGGCCAGCTGCTCCCGCCCCCCTGCTTCCTGCTCTGTACAGTGTGCCCCAGTGTTTGAACGGGTGGCTGGCTCTCTCTGTGGCGTTCGGCCTGCCCACCGTGGCGTTACATTACTTTTCTCACCGCGAGCCAGCGGCTGCGGCCAGCTGCTCCCGCCCCCCTGCTTCCTGCTCTGTACAGTGTGCCCCAGTGTTTGAACGGGTGGCTGGCTCTCTCTGTGGCGTTCGGCCTGCCCACCGTGGCGTTACATTACTTTTCTCACCGCGAGCCAGCGGCTGCGGCCAGCTGCTCCCGCCCCCCTGCTTCCTGCTCTGTACAGTGTGCCCCAGTGTTTGAACGGGTGGCTGGCTCTCTCTGTGGCGTTCGGCCTGCCCACCGTGGCGTTACATTACTTTTCTCACCGCGAGCCAGCGGCTGCGGCCAGCTGCTCCCGCCCCCTGCTTCCTGCTCTGTACAGTGTGCCCCAGTGTTTGAACGGGTGGCTGGCTCTCTCTGTGGCGTTCGGCCTGCCCACCGTGGCGTTACATTACTTTTCTCACCGCGAGCCAGCGGCTGCGGCCAGCTGCTCCCGCCCCCCTGCTTCCTGCTCTGTACAGTGTGCCCCAGTGTTTGAACGGGTGGCTGGCTCTCTCTGTGGCGTTCGGCCTGCCCACCGTGGCGTTACATTACTTTTCTCACCGCGAGCCAGCGGCTGCGGCCAGCTGCTCCCGCCCCCTGCTTCCTGCTCTGTACAGTGTGCCCCAGTGTTTGAACGGGTGGCTGGCTCTCTCTGTGGCGTTCGGCCTGCCCACCGTGGCGTTACATTACTTTTCTCACCGCGAGCCAGCGGCTGCGGCCAGCTGCTCCCGCCCCCTGCTTCCTGCTCTGTACAGTGTGCCCCAGTGTTTGAACGGGTGGCTGGCTCTCTCTGTGGCGTTCGGCCTGCCCACCGTGGCGTTACATTACTTTTCTCACCGCGAGCCAGCGGCTGCGGCCAGCTGCTCCCGCCCCCCTGCTTCCTGCTCTGTACAGTGTGCCCCAGTGTTTGAACGGGTGGCTGGCTCTCTCTGTGGCGTTCGGCCTGCCCACCGTGGCGTTACATTACTTTTCTCACCGCGAGCCAGCGGCTGCGGCCAGCTGCTCCCGCCCCCCTGCTTCCTGCTCTGTACAGTGTGCCCCAGTGTTTGAACGGGTGGCTGGCTCTCTCTGTGGCGTTCGGCCTGCCCACCGTGGCGTTACATTACTTTTCTCACCGCGAGCCAGCGGCTGCGGCCAGCTGCTCCCGCCCCCCTGCTTCCTGCTCTGTACAGTGTGCCCCAGTGTTTGAACGGGTGGCTGGCTCTCTCTGTGGCGTTCGGCCTGCCCACCGTGGCGTTACATTACTTTTCTCACCGCGAGCCAGCGGCTGCGGCCAGCTGCTCCCGCCCCCCTGCTTCCTGCTCTGTACAGTGTGCCCCAGTGTTTGAACGGGTGGCTGGCTCTCTCTGTGGCGTTCGGCCTGCCCACCGTGGCGTTACATTACTTTTCTCACCGCGAGCCAGCGGCTGCGGCCAGCTGCTCCCGCCCCCCTGCTTCCTGCTCTGTACAGTGTGCCCCAGTGTTTGAACGGGTGGCTGGCTCTCTCTGTGGCGTTCGGCCTGCCCACCGTGGCGTTACATTACTTTTCTCACCGCGAGCCAGCGGCTGCGGCCAGCTGCTCCCGCCCCCCTGCTTCCTGCTCTGTACAGTGTGCCCCAGTGTTTGAACGGGTGGCTGGCTCTCTCTGTGGCGTTCGGCCTGCCCACCGTGGCGTTACATTACTTTTCTCACCGCGAGCCAGCGGCTGCGGCCAGCTGCTCCCGCCCCCCTGCTTCCTGCTCTGTACAGTGTGCCCCAGTGTTTGAACGGGTGGCTGGCTCTCTCTGTGGCGTTCGGCCTGCCCACCGTGGCGTTACATTACTTTTCTCACCGCGAGCCAGCGGCTGCGGCCAGCTGCTCCCGCCCCCCTGCTTCCTGCTCTGTACAGTGTGCCCCAGTGTTTGAACGGGTGGCTGGCTCTCTCTGTGGCGTTCGGCCTGCCCACCGTGGCGTTACATTACTTTTCTCACCGCGAGCCAGCGGCTGCGGCCAGCTGCTCCCGCCCCCCTGCTTCCTGCTCTGTACAGTGTGCCCCAGTGTTTGAACGGGTGGCTGGCTCTCTCTGTGGCGTTCGGCCTGCCCACCGTGGCGTTACATTACTTTTCTCACCGCGAGCCAGCGGCTGCGGCCAGCTGCTCCCGCCCCCCTGCTTCCTGCTCTGTACAGTGTGCCCCAGTGTTTGAACGGGTGGCTGGCTCTCTCTGTGGCGTTCGGCCTGCCCACCGTGGCGTTACATTACTTTTCTCACCGCGAGCCAGCGGCTGCGGCCAGCTGCTCCCGCCCCCCTGCTTCCTGCTCTGTACAGTGTGCCCCAGTGTTTGAACGGGTGGCTGGCTCTCTCTGTGGCGTTCGGCCTGCCCACCGTGGCGTTACATTACTTTTCTCACCGCGAGCCAGCGGCTGCGGCCAGCTGCTCCCGCCCCCCTGCTTCCTGCTCTGTACAGTGTGCCCCAGTGTTTGAACGGGTGGCTGGCTCTCTCTGTGGCGTTCGGCCTGCCCACCGTGGCGTTACATTACTTTTCTCACCGCGAGCCAGCGGCTGCGGCCAGCTGCTCCCGCCCCCTGCTTCCTGCTCTGTACAGTGTGCCCCAGTGTTTGAACGGGTGGCTGGCTCTCTCTGTGGCGTTCGGCCTGCCCACCGTGGCGTTACATTACTTTTCTCACCGCGAGCCAGCGGCTGCGGCCAGCTGCTCCCGCCCCCTGCTTCCTGCTCTGTACAGTGTGCCCCAGTGTTTGAACGGGTGGCTGGCTCTCTCTGTGGCGTTCGGCCTGCCCACCGTGGCGTTACATTACTTTTCTCACCGCGAGCCAGCGGCTGCGGCCAGCTGCTCCCGCCCCCCTGCTTCCTGCTCTGTACAGTGTGCCCCAGTGTTTGAACGGGTGGCTGGCTCTCTCTGTGGCGTTCGGCCTGCCCACCGTGGCGTTACATTACTTTTCTCACCGCGAGCCAGCGGCTGCGGCCAGCTGCTCCCGCCCCCTGCTTCCTGCTCTGTACAGTGTGCCCCAGTGTTTGAACGGGTGGCTGGCTCTCTCTGTGGCGTTCGGCCTGCCCACCGTGGCGTTACATTACTTTTCTCACCGCGAGCCAGCGGCTGCGGCCAGCTGCTCCCGCCCCCCTGCTTCCTGCTCTGTACAGTGTGCCCCAGTGTTTGAACGGGTGGCTGGCTCTCTCTGTGGCGTTCGGCCTGCCCACCGTGGCGTTACATTACTTTTCTCACCGCGAGCCAGCGGCTGCGGCCAGCTGCTCCCGCCCCCCTGCTTCCTGCTCTGTACAGTGTGCCCCAGTGTTTGAACGGGTGGCTGGCTCTCTCTGTGGCGTTCGGCCTGCCCACCGTGGCGTTACATTACTTTTCTCACCGCGAGCCAGCGGCTGCGGCCAGCTGCTCCCGCCCCCCTGCTTCCTGCTCTGTACAGTGTGCCCCAGTGTTTGAACGGGTGGCTGGCTCTCTCTGTGGCGTTCGGCCTGCCCACCGTGGCGTTACATTACTTTTCTCACCGCGAGCCAGCGGCTGCGGCCAGCTGCTCCCGCCCCCCTGCTTCCTGCTCTGTACAGTGTGCCCCAGTGTTTGAACGGGTGGCTGGCTCTCTCTGTGGCGTTCGGCCTGCCCACCGTGGCGTTACATTACTTTTCTCACCGCGAGCCAGCGGCTGCGGCCAGCTGCTCCCGCCCCCCTGCTTCCTGCTCTGTACAGTGTGCCCCAGTGTTTGAACGGGTGGCTGGCTCTCTCTGTGGCGTTCGGCCTGCCCACCGTGGCGTTACATTACTTTTCTCACCGCGAGCCAGCGGCTGCGGCCAGCTGCTCCCGCCCCCCTGCTTCCTGCTCTGTACAGTGTGCCCCAGTGTTTGAACGGGTGGCTGGCTCTCTCTGTGGCGTTCGGCCTGCCCACCGTGGCGTTACATTACTTTTCTCACCGCGAGCCAGCGGCTGCGGCCAGCTGCTCCCGCCCCCCTGCTTCCTGCTCTGTACAGTGTGCCCCAGTGTTTGAACGGGTGGCTGGCTCTCTCTGTGGCGTTCGGCCTGCCCACCGTGGCGTTACATTACTTTTCTCACCGCGAGCCAGCGGCTGCGGCCAGCTGCTCCCGCCCCCCTGCTTCCTGCTCTGTACAGTGTGCCCCAGTGTTTGAACGGGTGGCTGGCTCTCTCTGTGGCGTTCGGCCTGCCCACCGTGGCGTTACATTACTTTTCTCACCGCGAGCCAGCGGCTGCGGCCAGCTGCTCCCGCCCCCTGCTTCCTGCTCTGTACAGTGTGCCCCAGTGTTTGAACGGGTGGCTGGCTCTCTCTGTGGCGTTCGGCCTGCCCACCGTGGCGTTACATTACTTTTCTCACCGCGAGCCAGCGGCTGCGGCCAGCTGCTCCCGCCCCCCTGCTTCCTGCTCTGTACAGTGTGCCCCAGTGTTTGAACGGGTGGCTGGCTCTCTCTGTGGCGTTCGGCCTGCCCACCGTGGCGTTACATTACTTTTCTCACCGCGAGCCAGCGGCTGCGGCCAGCTGCTCCCGCCCCCCTGCTTCCTGCTCTGTACAGTGTGCCCCAGTGTTTGAACGGGTGGCTGGCTCTCTCTGTGGCGTTCGGCCTGCCCACCGTGGCGTTACATTACTTTTCTCACCGCGAGCCAGCGGCTGCGGCCAGCTGCTCCCGCCCCCCTGCTTCCTGCTCTGTACAGTGTGCCCCAGTGTTTGAACGGGTGGCTGGCTCTCTCTGTGGCGTTCGGCCTGCCCACCGTGGCGTTACATTACTTTTCTCACCGCGAGCCAGCGGCTGCGGCCAGCTGCTCCCGCCCCCTGCTTCCTGCTCTGTACAGTGTGCCCCAGTGTTTGAACGGGTGGCTGGCTCTCTCTGTGGCGTTCGGCCTGCCCACCGTGGCGTTACATTACTTTTCTCACCGCGAGCCAGCGGCTGCGGCCAGCTGCTCCCGCCCCCCTGCTTCCTGCTCTGTACAGTGTGCCCCAGTGTTTGAACGGGTGGCTGGCTCTCTCTGTGGCGTTCGGCCTGCCCACCGTGGCGTTACATTACTTTTCTCACCGCGAGCCAGCGGCTGCGGCCAGCTGCTCCCGCCCCCTGCTTCCTGCTCTGTACAGTGTGCCCCAGTGTTTGAACGGGTGGCTGGCTCTCTCTGTGGCGTTCGGCCTGCCCACCGTGGCGTTACATTACTTTTCTCACCGCGAGCCAGCGGCTGCGGCCAGCTGCTCCCGCCCCCTGCTTCCTGCTCTGTACAGTGTGCCCCAGTGTTTGAACGGGTGGCTGCCTCTCTCTGTGGCGTTCGGCCTGCCCACCGTGGCGTTACATTACTTTTCTCACCGCGAGCCAGCGGCTGCGGCCAGCTGCTCCCGCCCCCCT
Source organism: Caranx ignobilis (assembly GCA_021432705.1). NCBI lineage: Eukaryota > Metazoa > Chordata > Actinopteri > Carangiformes > Carangidae > Caranx > Caranx ignobilis. The sequence continues at coordinate 14,375 of JAFHLA010000262.1, forward strand.
GCTTCCTGCTCTGTACAGTGTGCCCCAGTGTTTGAACGGGTGGCTGCCTCTCTCTGTGGCGTTCGGCCTGCCCACCGTGGCGTTACATTACTTTTCTCACCGCGAGCCAGCGGCTGCGGCCAGCTGCTCCCGCCCCCCTGCTTCCTGCTCTGTACAGTGTGCCCCAGTGTTTGAACGGGTGGCTGCCTCTCTCTGTGGCGTTCGGCCTGCCCACCGTGGCGTTACATTACTTTTCTCACCGCGAGCCAGCGGCTGCGGCCAGCTGCTCCCGCCCCCCTGCTTCCTGCTCTGTACAGTGTGCCCCAGTGTTTGAACGGGTGGCTGCCTCTCTCTGTGGCGTTCGGCCTGCCCACCGTGGCGTTACATTACTTTTCTCACCGCGAGCCAGCGGCTGCGGCCAGCTGCTCCCGCCCCCCTGCTTCCTGCTCTGTACAGTGTGCCCCAGTGTTTGAACGGGTGGCTGCCTCTCTCTGTGGCGTTCGGCCTGCCCACCGTGGCGTTACATTACTTTTCTCACCGCGAGCCAGCGGCTGCGGCCAGCTGCTCCCGCCCCCCTGCTTCCTGCTCTGTACAGTGTGCCCCAGTGTTTGAACGGGTGGCTGCCTCTCTCTGTGGCGTTCGGCCTGCCCACCGTGGCGTTACATTACTTTTCTCACCGCGAGCCAGCGGCTGCGGCCAGCTGCTCCCGCCCCCTGCTTCCTGCTCTGTACAGTGTGCCCCAGTGTTTGAACGGGTGGCTGCCTCTCTCTGTGGCGTTCGGCCTGCCCACCGTGGCGTTACATTACTTTTCTCACCGCGAGCCAGCGGCTGCGGCCAGCTGCTCCCGCCCCCCTGCTTCCTGCTCTGTACAGTGTGCCCCAGTGTTTGAACGGGTGGCTGGCTCTCTCTGTGGCGTTCGGCCTGCCCACCGTGGCGTTACATTACTTTTCTCACCGCGAGCCAGCGGCTGCGGCCAGCTGCTCCCGCCCCCCTGCTTCCTGCTCTGTACAGTGTGCCCCAGTGTTTGAACGGGTGGCTGGCTCTCTCTGTGGCGTTCGGCCTGCCCACCGTGGCGTTACATTACTTTTCTCACCGCGAGCCAGCGGCTGCGGCCAGCTGCTCCCGCCCCCCTGCTTCCTGCTCTGTACAGTGTGCCCCAGTGTTTGAACGGGTGGCTGGCTCTCTCTGTGGCGTTCGGCCTGCCCACCGTGGCGTTACATTACTTTTCTCACCGCGAGCCAGCGGCTGCGGCCAGCTGCTCCCGCCCCCCTGCTTCCTGCTCTGTACAGTGTGCCCCAGTGTTTGAACGGGTGGCTGGCTCTCTCTGTGGCGTTCGGCCTGCCCACCGTGGCGTTACATTACTTTTCTCACCGCGAGCCAGCGGCTGCGGCCAGCTGCTCCCGCCCCCCTGCTTCCTGCTCTGTACAGTGTGCCCCAGTGTTTGAACGGGTGGCTGCCTCTCTCTGTGGCGTTCGGCCTGCCCACCGTGGCGTTACATTACTTTTCTCACCGCGAGCCAGCGGCTGCGGCCAGCTGCTCCCGCCCCCCTGCTTCCTGCTCTGTACAGTGTGCCCCAGTGTTTGAACGGGTGGCTGGCTCTCTCTGTGGCGTTCGGCCTGCCCACCGTGGCGTTACATTACTTTTCTCACCGCGAGCCAGCGGCTGCGGCCAGCTGCTCCCGCCCCCCTGCTTCCTGCTCTGTACAGTGTGCCCCAGTGTTTGAACGGGTGGCTGCCTCTCTCTGTGGCGTTCGGCCTGCCCACCGTGGCGTTACATTACTTTTCTCACCGCGAGCCAGCGGCTGCGGCCAGCTGCTCCCGCCCCCCTGCTTCCTGCTCTGTACAGTGTGCCCCAGTGTTTGAACGGGTGGCTGCCTCTCTCTGTGGCGTTCGGCCTGCCCACCGTGGCGTTACATTACTTTTCTCACCGCGAGCCAGCGGCTGCGGCCAGCTGCTCCCGCCCCCCTGCTTCCTGCTCTGTACAGTGTGCCCCAGTGTTTGAACGGGTGGCTGCCTCTCTCTGTGGCGTTCGGCCTGCCCACCGTGGCGTTACATTACTTTTCTCACCGCGAGCCAGCGGCTGCGGCCAGCTGCTCCCGCCCCCCTGCTTCCTGCTCTGTACAGTGTGCCCCAGTGTTTGAACGGGTGGCTGCCTCTCTCTGTGGCGTTCGGCCTGCCCACCGTGGCGTTACATTACTTTTCTCACCGCGAGCCAGCGGCTGCGGCCAGCTGCTCCCGCCCCCCTGCTTCCTGCTCTGTACAGTGTGCCCCAGTGTTTGAACGGGTGGCTGCCTCTCTCTGTGGCGTTCGGCCTGCCCACCGTGGCGTTACATTACTTTTCTCACCGCGAGCCAGCGGCTGCGGCCAGCTGCTCCCGCCCCCCTGCTTCCTGCTCTGTACAGTGTGCCCCAGTGTTTGAACGGGTGGCTGCCTCTCTCTGTGGCGTTCGGCCTGCCCACCGTGGCGTTACATTACTTTTCTCACCGCGAGCCAGCGGCTGCGGCCAGCTGCTCCCGCCCCCCTGCTTCCTGCTCTGTACAGTGTGCCCCAGTGTTTGAACGGGTGGCTGCCTCTCTCTGTGGCGTTCGGCCTGCCCACCGTGGCGTTACATTACTTTTCTCACCGCGAGCCAGCGGCTGCGGCCAGCTGCTCCCGCCCCCCTGCTTCCTGCTCTGTACAGTGTGCCCCAGTGTTTGAACGGGTGGCTGCCTCTCTCTGTGGCGTTCGGCCTGCCCACCGTGGCGTTACATTACTTTTCTCACCGCGAGCCAGCGGCTGCGGCCAGCTGCTCCCGCCCCCCTGCTTCCTGCTCTGTACAGTGTGCCCCAGTGTTTGAACGGGTGGCTGCCTCTCTCTGTGGCGTTCGGCCTGCCCACCGTGGCGTTACATTACTTTTCTCACCGCGAGCCAGCGGCTGCGGCCAGCTGCTCCCGCCCCCTGCTTCCTGCTCTGTACAGTGTGCCCCAGTGTTTGAACGGGTGGCTGCCTCTCTCTGTGGCGTTCGGCCTGCCCACCGTGGCGTTACATTACTTTTCTCACCGCGAGCCAGCGGCTGCGGCCAGCTGCTCCCGCCCCCCTGCTTCCTGCTCTGTACAGTGTGCCCCAGTGTTTGAACGGGTGGCTGCCTCTCTCTGTGGCGTTCGGCCTGCCCACCGTGGCGTTACATTACTTTTCTCACCGCGAGCCAGCGGCTGCGGCCAGCTGCTCCCGCCCCCCTGCTTCCTGCTCTGTACAGTGTGCCCCAGTGTTTGAACGGGTGGCTGCCTCTCTCTGTGGCGTTCGGCCTGCCCACCGTGGCGTTACATTACTTTTCTCACCGCGAGCCAGCGGCTGCGGCCAGCTGCTCCCGCCCCCCTGCTTCCTGCTCTGTACAGTGTGCCCCAGTGTTTGAACGGGTGGCTGCCTCTCTCTGTGGCGTTCGGCCTGCCCACCGTGGCGTTACATTACTTTTCTCACCGCGAGCCAGCGGCTGCGGCCAGCTGCTCCCGCCCCCCTGCTTCCTGCTCTGTACAGTGTGCCCCAGTGTTTGAACGGGTGGCTGCCTCTCTCTGTGGCGTTCGGCCTGCCCACCGTGGCGTTACATTACTTTTCTCACCGCGAGCCAGCGGCTGCGGCCAGCTGCTCCCGCCCCCCTGCTTCCTGCTCTGTACAGTGTGCCCCAGTGTTTGAACGGGTGGCTGCCTCTCTCTGTGGCGTTCGGCCTGCCCACCGTGGCGTTACATTACTTTTCTCACCGCGAGCCAGCGGCTGCGGCCAGCTGCTCCCGCCCCCCTGCTTCCTGCTCTGTACAGTGTGCCCCAGTGTTTGAACGGGTGGCTGCCTCTCTCTGTGGCGTTCGGCCTGCCCACCGTGGCGTTACATTACTTTTCTCACCGCGAGCCAGCGGCTGCGGCCAGCTGCTCCCGCCCCCCTGCTTCCTGCTCTGTACAGTGTGCCCCAGTGTTTGAACGGGTGGCTGCCTCTCTCTGTGGCGTTCGGCCTGCCCACCGTGGCGTTACATTACTTTTCTCACCGCGAGCCAGCGGCTGCGGCCAGCTGCTCCCGCCCCCTGCTTCCTGCTCTGTACAGTGTGCCCCAGTGTTTGAACGGGTGGCTGCCTCTCTCTGTGGCGTTCGGCCTGCCCACCGTGGCGTTACATTACTTTTCTCACCGCGAGCCAGCGGCTGCGGCCAGCTGCTCCCGCCCCCCTGCTTCCTGCTCTGTACAGTGTGCCCCAGTGTTTGAACGGGTGGCTGCCTCTCTCTGTGGCGTTCGGCCTGCCCACCGTGGCGTTACATTACTTTTCTCACCGCGAGCCAGCGGCTGCGGCCAGCTGCTCCCGCCCCCCTGCTTCCTGCTCTGTACAGTGTGCCCCAGTGTTTGAACGGGTGGCTGCCTCTCTCTGTGGCGTTCGGCCTGCCCACCGTGGCGTTACATTACTTTTCTCACCGCGAGCCAGCGGCTGCGGCCAGCTGCTCCCGCCCCCCTGCTTCCTGCTCTGTACAGTGTGCCCCAGTGTTTGAACGGGTGGCTGCCTCTCTCTGTGGCGTTCGGCCTGCCCACCGTGGCGTTACATTACTTTTCTCACCGCGAGCCAGCGGCTGCGGCCAGCTGCTCCCGCCCCCCTGCTTCCTGCTCTGTACAGTGTGCCCCAGTGTTTGAACGGGTGGCTGCCTCTCTCTGTGGCGTTCGGCCTGCCCACCGTGGCGTTACATTACTTTTCTCACCGCGAGCCAGCGGCTGCGGCCAGCTGCTCCCGCCCCCCTGCTTCCTGCTCTGTACAGTGTGCCCCAGTGTTTGAACGGGTGGCTGCCTCTCTCTGTGGCGTTCGGCCTGCCCACCGTGGCGTTACATTACTTTTCTCACCGCGAGCCAGCGGCTGCGGCCAGCTGCTCCCGCCCCCCTGCTTCCTGCTCTGTACAGTGTGCCCCAGTGTTTGAACGGGTGGCTGCCTCTCTCTGTGGCGTTCGGCCTGCCCACCGTGGCGTTACATTACTTTTCTCACCGCGAGCCAGCGGCTGCGGCCAGCTGCTCCCGCCCCCCTGCTTCCTGCTCTGTACAGTGTGCCCCAGTGTTTGAACGGGTGGCTGCTCTCTCTGTGGCGTTCGGCCTGCCCACCGTGGCGTTACATTACTTTTCTCACCGCGAGCCAGCGGCTGCGGCCAGCTGCTCCCGCCCCCCTGCTTCCTGCTCTGTACAGTGTGCCCCAGTGTTTGAACGGGTGGCTGCCTCTCTCTGTGGCGTTCGGCCTGCCCACCGTGGCGTTACATTACTTTTCTCACCGCGAGCCAGCGGCTGCGGCCAGCTGCTCCCGCCCCCCTGCTTCCTGCTCTGTACAGTGTGCCCCAGTGTTTGAACGGGTGGCTGCCTCTCTCTGTGGCGTTCGGCCTGCCCACCGTGGCGTTACATTACTTTTCTCACCGCGAGCCAGCGGCTGCGGCCAGCTGCTCCCGCCCCCCTGCTTCCTGCTCTGTACAGTGTGCCCCAGTGTTTGAACGGGTGGCTGCCTCTCTCTGTGGCGTTCGGCCTGCCCACCGTGGCGTTACATTACTTTTCTCACCGCGAGCCAGCGGCTGCGGCCAGCTGCTCCCGCCCCCCTGCTTCCTGCTCTGTACAGTGTGCCCCAGTGTTTGAACGGGTGGCTGCCTCTCTCTGTGGCGTTCGGCCTGCCCACCGTGGCGTTACATTACTTTTCTCACCGCGAGCCAGCGGCTGCGGCCAGCTGCTCCCGCCCCCCTGCTTCCTGCTCTGTACAGTGTGCCCCAGTGTTTGAACGGGTGGCTGCCTCTCTCTGTGGCGTTCGGCCTGCCCACCGTGGCGTTACATTACTTTTCTCACCGCGAGCCAGCGGCTGCGGCCAGCTGCTCCCGCCCCCCTGCTTCCTGCTCTGTACAGTGTGCCCCAGTGTTTGAACGGGTGGCTGCCTCTCTCTGTGGCGTTCGGCCTGCCCACCGTGGCGTTACATTACTTTTCTCACCGCGAGCCAGCGGCTGCGGCCAGCTGCTCCCGCCCCCCTGCTTCCTGCTCTGTACAGTGTGCCCCAGTGTTTGAACGGGTGGCTGCCTCTCTCTGTGGCGTTCGGCCTGCCCACCGTGGCGTTACATTACTTTTCTCACCGCGAGCCAGCGGCTGCGGCCAGCTGCTCCCGCCCCCTGCTTCCTGCTCTGTACAGTGTGCCCCAGTGTTTGAACGGGTGGCTGCCTCTCTCTGTGGCGTTCGGCCTGCCCACCGTGGCGTTACATTACTTTTCTCACCGCGAGCCAGCGGCTGCGGCCAGCTGCTCCCGCCCCCCTGCTTCCTGCTCTGTACAGTGTGCCCCAGTGTTTGAACGGGTGGCTGCCTCTCTCTGTGGCGTTCGGCCTGCCCACCGTGGCGTTACATTACTTTTCTCACCGCGAGCCAGCGGCTGCGGCCAGCTGCTCCCGCCCCCCTGCTTCCTGCTCTGTACAGTGTGCCCCAGTGTTTGAACGGGTGGCTGCCTCTCTCTGTGGCGTTCGGCCTGCCCACCGTGGCGTTACATTACTTTTCTCACCGCGAGCCAGCGGCTGCGGCCAGCTGCTCCCGCCCCCCTGCTTCCTGCTCTGTACAGTGTGCCCCAGTGTTTGAACGGGTGGCTGCCTCTCTCTGTGGCGTTCGGCCTGCCCACCGTGGCGTTACATTACTTTTCTCACCGCGAGCCAGCGGCTGCGGCCAGCTGCTCCCGCCCCCCTGCTTCCTGCTCTGTACAGTGTGCCCCAGTGTTTGAACGGGTGGCTGCCTCTCTCTGTGGCGTTCGGCCTGCCCACCGTGGCGTTACATTACTTTTCTCACCGCGAGCCAGCGGCTGCGGCCAGCTGCTCCCGCCCCCCTGCTTCCTGCTCTGTACAGTGTGCCCCAGTGTTTGAACGGGTGGCTGCCTCTCTCTGTGGCGTTCGGCCTGCCCACCGTGGCGTTACATTACTTTTCTCACCGCGAGCCAGCGGCTGCGGCCAGCTGCTCCCGCCCCCCTGCTTCCTGCTCTGTACAGTGTGCCCCAGTGTTTGAACGGGTGGCTGGCTCTCTCTGTGGCGTTCGGCCTGCCCACCGTGGCGTTACATTACTTTTCTCACCGCGAGCCAGCGGCTGCGGCCAGCTGCTCCCGCCCCCCTGCTTCCTGCTCTGTACAGTGTGCCCCAGTGTTTGAACGGGTGGCTGCCTCTCTCTGTGGCGTTCGGCCTGCCCACCGTGGCGTTACATTACTTTTCTCACCGCGAGCCAGCGGCTGCGGCCAGCTGCTCCCGCCCCCCTGCTTCCTGCTCTGTACAGTGTGCCCCAGTGTTTGAACGGGTGGCTGCCTCTCTCTGTGGCGTTCGGCCTGCCCACCGTGGCGTTACATTACTTTTCTCACCGCGAGCCAGCGGCTGCGGCCAGCTGCTCCCGCCCCCCTGCTTCCTGCTCTGTACAGTGTGCCCCAGTGTTTGAACGGGTGGCTGCCTCTCTCTGTGGCGTTCGGCCTGCCCACCGTGGCGTTACATTACTTTTCTCACCGCGAGCCAGCGGCTGCGGCCAGCTGCTCCCGCCCCCCTGCTTCCTGCTCTGTACAGTGTGCCCCAGTGTTTGAACGGGTGGCTGCCTCTCTCTGTGGCGTTCGGCCTGCCCACCGTGGCGTTACATTACTTTTCTCACCGCGAGCCAGCGGCTGCGGCCAGCTGCTCCCGCCCCCCTGCTTCCTGCTCTGTACAGTGTGCCCCAGTGTTTGAACGGGTGGCTGCCTCTCTCTGTGGCGTTCGGCCTGCCCACCGTGGCGTTACATTACTTTTCTCACCGCGAGCCAGCGGCTGCGGCCAGCTGCTCCCGCCCCCCTGCTTCCTGCTCTGTACAGTGTGCCCCAGTGTTTGAACGGGTGGCTGCCTCTCTCTGTGGCGTTCGGCCTGCCCACCGTGGCGTTACATTACTTTTCTCACCGCGAGCCAGCGGCTGCGGCCAGCTGCTCCCGCCCCCCTGCTTCCTGCTCTGTACAGTGTGCCCCAGTGTTTGAACGGGTGGCTGCCTCTCTCTGTGGCGTTCGGCCTGCCCACCGTGGCGTTACATTACTTTTCTCACCGCGAGCCAGCGGCTGCGGCCAGCTGCTCCCGCCCCCCTGCTTCCTGCTCTGTACAGTGTGCCCCAGTGTTTGAACGGGTGGCTGCCTCTCTCTGTGGCGTTCGGCCTGCCCACCGTGGCGTTACATTACTTTTCTCACCGCGAGCCAGCGGCTGCGGCCAGCTGCTCCCGCCCCCCTGCTTCCTGCTCTGTACAGTGTGCCCCAGTGTTTGAACGGGTGGCTGCCTCTCTCTGTGGCGTTCGGCCTGCCCACCGTGGCGTTACATTACTTTTCTCACCGCGAGCCAGCGGCTGCGGCCAGCTGCTCCCGCCCCCCTGCTTCCTGCTCTGTACAGTGTGCCCCAGTGTTTGAACGGGTGGCTGCCTCTCTCTGTGGCGTTCGGCCTGCCCACCGTGGCGTTACATTACTTTTCTCACCGCGAGCCAGCGGCTGCGGCCAGCTGCTCCCGCCCCCCTGCTTCCTGCTCTGTACAGTGTGCCCCAGTGTTTGAACGGGTGGCTGCCTCTCTCTGTGGCGTTCGGCCTGCCCACCGTGGCGTTACATTACTTTTCTCACCGCGAGCCAGCGGCTGCGGCCAGCTGCTCCCGCCCCCCTGCTTCCTGCTCTGTACAGTGTGCCCCAGTGTTTGAACGGGTGGCTGCCTCTCTCTGTGGCGTTCGGCCTGCCCACCGTGGCGTTACATTACTTTTCTCACCGCGAGCCAGCGGCTGCGGCCAGCTGCTCCCGCCCCCCTGCTTCCTGCTCTGTACAGTGTGCCCCAGTGTTTGAACGGGTGGCTGCCTCTCTCTGTGGCGTTCGGCCTGCCCACCGTGGCGTTACATTACTTTTCTCACCGCGAGCCAGCGGCTGCGGCCAGCTGCTCCCGCCCCCCTGCTTCCTGCTCTGTACAGTGTGCCCCAGTGTTTGAACGGGTGGCTGCCTCTCTCTGTGGCGTTCGGCCTGCCCACCGTGGCGTTACATTACTTTTCTCACCGCGAGCCAGCGGCTGCGGCCAGCTGCTCCCGCCCCCCTGCTTCCTGCTCTGTACAGTGTGCCCCAGTGTTTGAACGGGTGGCTGCCTCTCTCTGTGGCGTTCGGCCTGCCCACCGTGGCGTTACATTACTTTTCTCACCGCGAGCCAGCGGCTGCGGCCAGCTGCTCCCGCCCCCCTGCTTCCTGCTCTGTACAGTGTGCCCCAGTGTTTGAACGGGTGGCTGCCTCTCTCTGTGGCGTTCGGCCTGCCCACCGTGGCGTTACATTACTTTTCTCACCGCGAGCCAGCGGCTGCGGCCAGCTGCTCCCGCCCCCCTGCTTCCTGCTCTGTACAGTGTGCCCCAGTGTTTGAACGGGTGGCTGCCTCTCTCTGTGGCGTTCGGCCTGCCCACCGTGGCGTTACATTACTTTTCTCACCGCGAGCCAGCGGCTGCGGCCAGCTGCTCCCGCCCCCCTGCTTCCTGCTCTGTACAGTGTGCCCCAGTGTTTGAACGGGTGGCTGCCTCTCTCTGTGGCGTTCGGCCTGCCCACCGTGGCGTTACATTACTTTTCTCACCGCGAGCCAGCGGCTGCGGCCAGCTGCTCCCGCCCCCCTGCTTCCTGCTCTGTACAGTGTGCCCCAGTGTTTGAACGGGTGGCTGCCTCTCTCTGTGGCGTTCGGCCTGCCCACCGTGGCGTTACATTACTTTTCTCACCGCGAGCCAGCGGCTGCGGCCAGCTGCTCCCGCCCCCCTGCTTCCTGCTCTGTACAGTGTGCCCCAGTGTTTGAACGGGTGGCTGCCTCTCTCTGTGGCGTTCGGCCTGCCCACCGTGGCGTTACATTACTTTTCTCACCGCGAGCCAGCGGCTGCGGCCAGCTGCTCCCGCCCCCCTGCTTCCTGCTCTGTACAGTGTGCCCCAGTGTTTGAACGGGTGGCTGCCTCTCTCTGTGGCGTTCGGCCTGCCCACCGTGGCGTTACATTACTTTTCTCACCGCGAGCCAGCGGCTGCGGCCAGCTGCTCCCGCCCCCCTGCTTCCTGCTCTGTACAGTGTGCCCCAGTGTTTGAACGGGTGGCTGCCTCTCTCTGTGGCGTTCGGCCTGCCCACCGTGGCGTTACATTACTTTTCTCACCGCGAGCCAGCGGCTGCGGCCAGCTGCTCCCGCCCCCTGCTTCCTGCTCTGTACAGTGTGCCCCAGTGTTTGAACGGGTGGCTGCCTCTCTCTGTGGCGTTCGGCCTGCCCACCGTGGCGTTACATTACTTTTCTCACCGCGAGCCAGCGGCTGCGGCCAGCTGCTCCCGCCCCCCTGCTTCCTGCTCTGTACAGTGTGCCCCAGTGTTTGAACGGGTGGCTGCCTCTCTCTGTGGCGTTCGGCCTGCCCACCGTGGCGTTACATTACTTTTCTCACCGCGAGCCAGCGGCTGCGGCCAGCTGCTCCCGCCCCCCTGCTTCCTGCTCTGTACAGTGTGCCCCAGTGTTTGAACGGGTGGCTGCCTCTCTCTGTGGCGTTCGGCCTGCCCACCGTGGCGTTACATTACTTTTCTCACCGCGAGCCAGCGGCTGCGGCCAGCTGCTCCCGCCCCCCTGCTTCCTGCTCTGTACAGTGTGCCCCAGTGTTTGAACGGGTGGCTGCCTCTCTCTGTGGCGTTCGGCCTGCCCACCGTGGCGTTACATTACTTTTCTCACCGCGAGCCAGCGGCTGCGGCCAGCTGCTCCCGCCCCCCTGCTTCCTGCTCTGTACAGTGTGCCCCAGTGTTTGAACGGGTGGCTGCCTCTCTCTGTGGCGTTCGGCCTGCCCACCGTGGCGTTACATTACTTTTCTCACCGCGAGCCAGCGGCTGCGGCCAGCTGCTCCCGCCCCCCTGCTTCCTGCTCTGTACAGTGTGCCCCAGTGTTTGAACGGGTGGCTGCCTCTCTCTGTGGCGTTCGGCCTGCCCACCGTGGCGTTACATTACTTTTCTCACCGCGAGCCAGCGGCTGCGGCCAGCTGCTCCCGCCCCCCTGCTTCCTGCTCTGTACAGTGTGCCCCAGTGTTTGAACGGGTGGCTGCCTCTCTCTGTGGCGTTCGGCCTGCCCACCGTGGCGTTACATTACTTTTCTCACCGCGAGCCAGCGGCTGCGGCCAGCTGCTCCCGCCCCCCTGCTTCCTGCTCTGTACAGTGTGCCCCAGTGTTTGAACGGGTGGCTGCCTCTCTCTGTGGCGTTCGGCCTGCCCACCGTGGCGTTACATTACTTTTCTCACCGCGAGCCAGCGGCTGCGGCCAGCTGCTCCCGCCCCCCTGCTTCCTGCTCTGTACAGTGTGCCCCAGTGTTTGAACGGGTGGCTGCCTCTCTCTGTGGCGTTCGGCCTGCCCACCGTGGCGTTACATTACTTTTCTCACCGCGAGCCAGCGGCTGCGGCCAGCTGCTCCCGCCCCCCTGCTTCCTGCTCTGTACAGTGTGCCCCAGTGTTTGAACGGGTGGCTGCCTCTCTCTGTGGCGTTCGGCCTGCCCACCGTGGCGTTACATTACTTTTCTCACCGCGAGCCAGCGGCTGCGGCCAGCTGCTCCCGCCCCCCTGCTTCCTGCTCTGTACAGTGTGCCCCAGTGTTTGAACGGGTGGCTGCCTCTCTCTGTGGCGTTCGGCCTGCCCACCGTGGCGTTACATTACTTTTCTCACCGCGAGCCAGCGGCTGCGGCCAGCTGCTCCCGCCCCCCTGCTTCCTGCTCTGTACAGTGTGCCCCAGTGTTTGAACGGGTGGCTGCCTCTCTCTGTGGCGTTCGGCCTGCCCACCGTGGCGTTACATTACTTTTCTCACCGCGAGCCAGCGGCTGCGGCCAGCTGCTCCCGCCCCCCTGCTTCCTGCTCTGTACAGTGTGCCCCAGTGTTTGAACGGGTGGCTGCCTCTCTCTGTGGCGTTCGGCCTGCCCACCGTGGCGTTACATTACTTTTCTCACCGCGAGCCAGCGGCTGCGGCCAGCTGCTCCCGCCCCCTGCTTCCTGCTCTGTACAGTGTGCCCCAGTGTTTGAACGGGTGGCTGCCTCTCTCTGTGGCGTTCGGCCTGCCCACCGTGGCGTTACATTACTTTTCTCACCGCGAGCCAGCGGCTGCGGCCAGCTGCTCCCGCCCCCCTGCTTCCTGCTCTGTACAGTGTGCCCCAGTGTTTGAACGGGTGGCTGCCTCTCTCTGTGGCGTTCGGCCTGCCCACCGTGGCGTTACATTACTTTTCTCACCGCGAGCCAGCGGCTGCGGCCAGCTGCTCCCGCCCCCCTGCTTCCTGCTCTGTACAGTGTGCCCCAGTGTTTGAACGGGTGGCTGCCTCTCTCTGTGGCGTTCGGCCTGCCCACCGTGGCGTTACATTACTTTTCTCACCGCGAGCCAGCGGCTGCGGCCAGCTGCTCCCGCCCCCCTGCTTCCTGCTCTGTACAGTGTGCCCCAGTGTTTGAACGGGTGGCTGCCTCTCTCTGTGGCGTTCGGCCTGCCCACCGTGGCGTTACATTACTTTTCTCACCGCGAGCCAGCGGCTGCGGCCAGCTGCTCCCGCCCCCCTGCTTCCTGCTCTGTACAGTGTGCCCCAGTGTTTGAACGGGTGGCTGCCTCTCTCTGTGGCGTTCGGCCTGCCCACCGTGGCGTTACATTACTTTTCTCACCGCGAGCCAGCGGCTGCGGCCAGCTGCTCCCGCCCCCCTGCTTCCTGCTCTGTACAGTGTGCCCCAGTGTTTGAACGGGTGGCTGCCTCTCTCTGTGGCGTTCGGCCTGCCCACCGTGGCGTTACATTACTTTTCTCACCGCGAGCCAGCGGCTGCGGCCAGCTGCTCCCGCCCCCCTGCTTCCTGCTCTGTACAGTGTGCCCCAGTGTTTGAACGGGTGGCTGCCTCTCTCTGTGGCGTTCGGCCTGCCCACCGTGGCGTTACATTACTTTTCTCACCGCGAGCCAGCGGCTGCGGCCAGCTGCTCCCGCCCCCCTGCTTCCTGCTCTGTACAGTGTGCCCCAGTGTTTGAACGGGTGGCTGCCTCTCTCTGTGGCGTTCGGCCTGCCCACCGTGGCGTTACATTACTTTTCTCACCGCGAGCCAGCGGCTGCGGCCAGCTGCTCCCGCCCCCCTGCTTCCTGCTCTGTACAGTGTGCCCCAGTGTTTGAACGGGTGGCTGCCTCTCTCTGTGGCGTTCGGCCTGCCCACCGTGGCGTTACATTACTTTTCTCACCGCGAGCCAGCGGCTGCGGCCAGCTGCTCCCGCCCCCCTGCTTCCTGCTCTGTACAGTGTGCCCCAGTGTTTGAACGGGTGGCTGCCTCTCTCTGTGGCGTTCGGCCTGCCCACCGTGGCGTTACATTACTTTTCTCACCGCGAGCCAGCGGCTGCGGCCAGCTGCTCCCGCCCCCCTGCTTCCTGCTCTGTACAGTGTGCCCCAGTGTTTGAACGGGTGGCTGCCTCTCTCTGTGGCGTTCGGCCTGCCCACCGTGGCGTTACATTACTTTTCTCACCGCGAGCCAGCGGCTGCGGCCAGCTGCTCCCGCCCCCCTGCTTCCTGCTCTGTACAGTGTGCCCCAGTGTTTGAACGGGTGGCTGCCTCTCTCTGTGGCGTTCGGCCTGCCCACCGTGGCGTTACATTACTTTTCTCACCGCGAGCCAGCGGCTGCGGCCAGCTGCTCCCGCCCCCCTGCTTCCTGCTCTGTACAGTGTGCCCCAGTGTTTGAACGGGTGGCTGCCTCTCTCTGTGGCGTTCGGCCTGCCCACCGTGGCGTTACATTACTTTTCTCACCGCGAGCCAGCGGCTGCGGCCAGCTGCTCCCGCCCCCCTGCTTCCTGCTCTGTACAGTGTGCCCCAGTGTTTGAACGGGTGGCTGCCTCTCTCTGTGGCGTTCGGCCTGCCCACCGTGGCGTTACATTACTTTTCTCACCGCGAGCCAGCGGCTGCGGCCAGCTGCTCCCGCCCCCCTGCTTCCTGCTCTGTACAGTGTGCCCCAGTGTTTGAACGGGTGGCTGCCTCTCTCTGTGGCGTTCGGCCTGCCCACCGTGGCGTTACATTACTTTTCTCACCGCGAGCCAGCGGCTGCGGCCAGCTGCTCCCGCCCCCCTGCTTCCTGCTCTGTACAGTGTGCCCCAGTGTTTGAACGGGTGGCTGCCTCTCTCTGTGGCGTTCGGCCTGCCCACCGTGGCGTTACATTACTTTTCTCACCGCGAGCCAGCGGCTGCGGCCAGCTGCTCCCGCCCCCCTGCTTCCTGCTCTGTACAGTGTGCCCCAGTGTTTGAACGGGTGGCTGCCTCTCTCTGTGGCGTTCGGCCTGCCCACCGTGGCGTTACATTACTTTTCTCACCGCGAGCCAGCGGCTGCGGCCAGCTGCTCCCGCCCCCCTGCTTCCTGCTCTGTACAGTGTGCCCCAGTGTTTGAACGGGTGGCTGCCTCTCTCTGTGGCGTTCGGCCTGCCCACCGTGGCGTTACATTACTTTTCTCACCGCGAGCCAGCGGCTGCGGCCAGCTGCTCCCGCCCCCCTGCTTCCTGCTCTGTACAGTGTGCCCCAGTGTTTGAACGGGTGGCTGCCTCTCTCTGTGGCGTTCGGCCTGCCCACCGTGGCGTTACATTACTTTTCTCACCGCGAGCCAGCGGCTGCGGCCAGCTGCTCCCGCCCCCCTGCTTCCTGCTCTGTACAGTGTGCCCCAGTGTTTGAACGGGTGGCTGCCTCTCTCTGTGGCGTTCGGCCTGCCCACCGTGGCGTTACATTACTTTTCTCACCGCGAGCCAGCGGCTGCGGCCAGCTGCTCCCGCCCCCCTGCTTCCTGCTCTGTACAGTGTGCCCCAGTGTTTGAACGGGTGGCTGCCTCTCTCTGTGGCGTTCGGCCTGCCCACCGTGGCGTTACATTACTTTTCTCACCGCGAGCCAGCGGCTGCGGCCAGCTGCTCCCGCCCCCCTGCTTCCTGCTCTGTACAGTGTGCCCCAGTGTTTGAACGGGTGGCTGCCTCTCTCTGTGGCGTTCGGCCTGCCCACCGTGGCGTTACATTACTTTTCTCACCGCGAGCCAGCGGCTGCGGCCAGCTGCTCCCGCCCCCCTGCTTCCTGCTCTGTACAGTGTGCCCCAGTGTTTGAACGGGTGGCTGCCTCTCTCTGTGGCGTTCGGCCTGCCCACCGTGGCGTTACATTACTTTTCTCACCGCGAGCCAGCGGCTGCGGCCAGCTGCTCCCGCCCCCCTGCTTCCTGCTCTGTACAGTGTGCCCCAGTGTTTGAACGGGTGGCTGCCTCTCTCTGTGGCGTTCGGCCTGCCCACCGTGGCGTTACATTACTTTTCTCACCGCGAGCCAGCGGCTGCGGCCAGCTGCTCCCGCCCCCCTGCTTCCTGCTCTGTACAGTGTGCCCCAGTGTTTGAACGGGTGGCTGCCTCTCTCTGTGGCGTTCGGCCTGCCCACCGTGGCGTTACATTACTTTTCTCACCGCGAGCCAGCGGCTGCGGCCAGCTGCTCCCGCCCCCCTGCTTCCTGCTCTGTACAGTGTGCCCCAGTGTTTGAACGGGTGGCTGCCTCTCTCTGTGGCGTTCGGCCTGCCCACCGTGGCGTTACATTACTTTTCTCACCGCGAGCCAGCGGCTGCGGCCAGCTGCTCCCGCCCCCCTGCTTCCTGCTCTGTACAGTGTGCCCCAGTGTTTGAACGGGTGGCTGCCTCTCTCTGTGGCGTTCGGCCTGCCCACCGTGGCGTTACATTACTTTTCTCACCGCGAGCCAGCGGCTGCGGCCAGCTGCTCCCGCCCCCCTGCTTCCTGCTCTGTACAGTGTGCCCCAGTGTTTGAACGGGTGGCTGCCTCTCTCTGTGGCGTTCGGCCTGCCCACCGTGGCGTTACATTACTTTTCTCACCGCGAGCCAGCGGCTGCGGCCAGCTGCTCCCGCCCCCCTGCTTCCTGCTCTGTACAGTGTGCCCCAGTGTTTGAACGGGTGGCTGCCTCTCTCTGTGGCGTTCGGCCTGCCCACCGTGGCGTTACATTACTTTTCTCACCGCGAGCCAGCGGCTGCGGCCAGCTGCTCCCGCCCCCCTGCTTCCTGCTCTGTACAGTGTGCCCCAGTGTTTGAACGGGTGGCTGCCTCTCTCTGTGGCGTTCGGCCTGCCCACCGTGGCGTTACATTACTTTTCTCACCGCGAGCCAGCGGCTGCGGCCAGCTGCTCCCGCCCCCCTGCTTCCTGCTCTGTACAGTGTGCCCCAGTGTTTGAACGGGTGGCTGCCTCTCTCTGTGGCGTTCGGCCTGCCCACCGTGGCGTTACATTACTTTTCTCACCGCGAGCCAGCGGCTGCGGCCAGCTGCTCCCGCCCCCCTGCTTCCTGCTCTGTACAGTGTGCCCCAGTGTTTGAACGGGTGGCTGCCTCTCTCTGTGGCGTTCGGCCTGCCCACCGTGGCGTTACATTACTTTTCTCACCGCGAGCCAGCGGCTGCGGCCAGCTGCTCCCGCCCCCCTGCTTCCTGCTCTGTACAGTGTGCCCCAGTGTTTGAACGGGTGGCTGCCTCTCTCTGTGGCGTTCGGCCTGCCCACCGTGGCGTTACATTACTTTTCTCACCGCGAGCCAGCGGCTGCGGCCAGCTGCTCCCGCCCCCCTGCTTCCTGCTCTGTACAGTGTGCCCCAGTGTTTGAACGGGTGGCTGCCTCTCTCTGTGGCGTTCGGCCTGCCCACCGTGGCGTTACATTACTTTTCTCACCGCGAGCCAGCGGCTGCGGCCAGCTGCTCCCGCCCCCCTGCTTCCTGCTCTGTACAGTGTGCCCCAGTGTTTGAACGGGTGGCTGCCTCTCTCTGTGGCGTTCGGCCTGCCCACCGTGGCGTTACATTACTTTTCTCACCGCGAGCCAGCGGCTGCGGCCAGCTGCTCCCGCCCCCCTGCTTCCTGCTCTGTACAGTGTGCCCCAGTGTTTGAACGGGTGGCTGCCTCTCTCTGTGGCGTTCGGCCTGCCCACCGTGGCGTTACATTACTTTTCTCACCGCGAGCCAGCGGCTGCGGCCAGCTGCTCCCGCCCCCCTGCTTCCTGCTCTGTACAGTGTGCCCCAGTGTTTGAACGGGTGGCTGCCTCTCTCTGTGGCGTTCGGCCTGCCCACCGTGGCGTTACATTACTTTTCTCACCGCGAGCCAGCGGCTGCGGCCAGCTGCTCCCGCCCCCCTGCTTCCTGCTCTGTACAGTGTGCCCCAGTGTTTGAACGGGTGGCTGCCTCTCTCTGTGGCGTTCGGCCTGCCCACCGTGGCGTTACATTACTTTTCTCACCGCGAGCCAGCGGCTGCGGCCAGCTGCTCCCGCCCCCCTGCTTCCTGCTCTGTACAGTGTGCCCCAGTGTTTGAACGGGTGGCTGCCTCTCTCTGTGGCGTTCGGCCTGCCCACCGTGGCGTTACATTACTTTTCTCACCGCGAGCCAGCGGCTGCGGCCAGCTGCTCCCGCCCCCCTGCTTCCTGCTCTGTACAGTGTGCCCCAGTGTTTGAACGGGTGGCTGCCTCTCTCTGTGGCGTTCGGCCTGCCCACCGTGGCGTTACATTACTTTTCTCACCGCGAGCCAGCGGCTGCGGCCAGCTGCTCCCGCCCCCCTGCTTCCTGCTCTGTACAGTGTGCCCCAGTGTTTGAACGGGTGGCTGCCTCTCTCTGTGGCGTTCGGCCTGCCCACCGTGGCGTTACATTACTTTTCTCACCGCGAGCCAGCGGCTGCGGCCAGCTGCTCCCGCCCCCCTGCTTCCTGCTCTGTACAGTGTGCCCCAGTGTTTGAACGGGTGGCTGCCTCTCTCTGTGGCGTTCGGCCTGCCCACCGTGGCGTTACATTACTTTTCTCACCGCGAGCCAGCGGCTGCGGCCAGCTGCTCCCGCCCCCCTGCTTCCTGCTCTGTACAGTGTGCCCCAGTGTTTGAACGGGTGGCTGCCTCTCTCTGTGGCGTTCGGCCTGCCCACCGTGGCGTTACATTACTTTTCTCACCGCGAGCCAGCGGCTGCGGCCAGCTGCTCCCGCCCCCCTGCTTCCTGCTCTGTACAGTGTGCCCCAGTGTTTGAACGGGTGGCTGCCTCTCTCTGTGGCGTTCGGCCTGCCCACCGTGGCGTTACATTACTTTTCTCACCGCGAGCCAGCGGCTGCGGCCAGCTGCTCCCGCCCCCCTGCTTCCTGCTCTGTACAGTGTGCCCCAGTGTTTGAACGGGTGGCTGCCTCTCTCTGTGGCGTTCGGCCTGCCCACCGTGGCGTTACATTACTTTTCTCACCGCGAGCCAGCGGCTGCGGCCAGCTGCTCCCGCCCCCCTGCTTCCTGCTCTGTACAGTGTGCCCCAGTGTTTGAACGGGTGGCTGCCTCTCTCTGTGGCGTTCGGCCTGCCCACCGTGGCGTTACATTACTTTTCTCACCGCGAGCCAGCGGCTGCGGCCAGCTGCTCCCGCCCCCCTGCTTCCTGCTCTGTACAGTGTGCCCCAGTGTTTGAACGGGTGGCTGCCTCTCTCTGTGGCGTTCGGCCTGCCCACCGTGGCGTTACATTACTTTTCTCACCGCGAGCCAGCGGCTGCGGCCAGCTGCTCCCGCCCCCCTGCTTCCTGCTCTGTACAGTGTGCCCCAGTGTTTGAACGGGTGGCTGCCTCTCTCTGTGGCGTTCGGCCTGCCCACCGTGGCGTTACATTACTTTTCTCACCGCGAGCCAGCGGCTGCGGCCAGCTGCTCCCGCCCCCCTGCTTCCTGCTCTGTACAGTGTGCCCCAGTGTTTGAACGGGTGGCTGCCTCTCTCTGTGGCGTTCGGCCTGCCCACCGTGGCGTTACATTACTTTTCTCACCGCGAGCCAGCGGCTGCGGCCAGCTGCTCCCGCCCCCCTGCTTCCTGCTCTGTACAGTGTGCCCCAGTGTTTGAACGGGTGGCTGCCTCTCTCTGTGGCGTTCGGCCTGCCCACCGTGGCGTTACATTACTTTTCTCACCGCGAGCCAGCGGCTGCGGCCAGCTGCTCCCGCCCCCCTGCTTCCTGCTCTGTACAGTGTGCCCCAGTGTTTGAACGGGTGGCTGCCTCTCTCTGTGGCGTTCGGCCTGCCCACCGTGGCGTTACATTACTTTTCTCACCGCGAGCCAGCGGCTGCGGCCAGCTGCTCCCGCCCCCCTGCTTCCTGCTCTGTACAGTGTGCCCCAGTGTTTGAACGGGTGGCTGCCTCTCTCTGTGGCGTTCGGCCTGCCCACCGTGGCGTTACATTACTTTTCTCACCGCGAGCCAGCGGCTGCGGCCAGCTGCTCCCGCCCCCCTGCTTCCTGCTCTGTACAGTGTGCCCCAGTGTTTGAACGGGTGGCTGCCTCTCTCTGTGGCGTTCGGCCTGCCCACCGTGGCGTTACATTACTTTTCTCACCGCGAGCCAGCGGCTGCGGCCAGCTGCTCCCGCCCCCCTGCTTCCTGCTCTGTACAGTGTGCCCCAGTGTTTGAACGGGTGGCTGCCTCTCTCTGTGGCGTTCGGCCTGCCCACCGTGGCGTTACATTACTTTTCTCACCGCGAGCCAGCGGCTGCGGCCAGCTGCTCCCGCCCCCCTGCTTCCTGCTCTGTACAGTGTGCCCCAGTGTTTGAACGGGTGGCTGCCTCTCTCTGTGGCGTTCGGCCTGCCCACCGTGGCGTTACATTACTTTTCTCACCGCGAGCCAGCGGCTGCGGCCAGCTGCTCCCGCCCCCCTGCTTCCTGCTCTGTACAGTGTGCCCCAGTGTTTGAACGGGTGGCTGCCTCTCTCTGTGGCGTTCGGCCTGCCCACCGTGGCGTTACATTACTTTTCTCACCGCGAGCCAGCGGCTGCGGCCAGCTGCTCCCGCCCCCCTGCTTCCTGCTCTGTACAGTGTGCCCCAGTGTTTGAACGGGTGGCTGCCTCTCTCTGTGGCGTTCGGCCTGCCCACCGTGGCGTTACATTACTTTTCTCACCGCGAGCCAGCGGCTGCGGCCAGCTGCTCCCGCCCCCCTGCTTCCTGCTCTGTACAGTGTGCCCCAGTGTTTGAACGGGTGGCTGCCTCTCTCTGTGGCGTTCGGCCTGCCCACCGTGGCGTTACATTACTTTTCTCACCGCGAGCCAGCGGCTGCGGCCAGCTGCTCCCGCCCCCCTGCTTCCTGCTCTGTACAGTGTGCCCCAGTGTTTGAACGGGTGGCTGCCTCTCTCTGTGGCGTTCGGCCTGCCCACCGTGGCGTTACATTACTTTTCTCACCGCGAGCCAGCGGCTGCGGCCAGCTGCTCCCGCCCCCCTGCTTCCTGCTCTGTACAGTGTGCCCCAGTGTTTGAACGGGTGGCTGCCTCTCTCTGTGGCGTTCGGCCTGCCCACCGTGGCGTTACATTACTTTTCTCACCGCGAGCCAGCGGCTGCGGCCAGCTGCTCCCGCCCCCCTGCTTCCTGCTCTGTACAGTGTGCCCCAGTGTTTGAACGGGTGGCTGCCTCTCTCTGTGGCGTTCGGCCTGCCCACCGTGGCGTTACATTACTTTTCTCACCGCGAGCCAGCGGCTGCGGCCAGCTGCTCCCGCCCCCCTGCTTCCTGCTCTGTACAGTGTGCCCCAGTGTTTGAACGGGTGGCTGCCTCTCTCTGTGGCGTTCGGCCTGCCCACCGTGGCGTTACATTACTTTTCTCACCGCGAGCCAGCGGCTGCGGCCAGCTGCTCCCGCCCCCCTGCTTCCTGCTCTGTACAGTGTGCCCCAGTGTTTGAACGGGTGGCTGCCTCTCTCTGTGGCGTTCGGCCTGCCCACCGTGGCGTTACATTACTTTTCTCACCGCGAGCCAGCGGCTGCGGCCAGCTGCTCCCGCCCCCCTGCTTCCTGCTCTGTACAGTGTGCCCCAGTGTTTGAACGGGTGGCTGCCTCTCTCTGTGGCGTTCGGCCTGCCCACCGTGGCGTTACATTACTTTTCTCACCGCGAGCCAGCGGCTGCGGCCAGCTGCTCCCGCCCCCCTGCTTCCTGCTCTGTACAGTGTGCCCCAGTGTTTGAACGGGTGGCTGCCTCTCTCTGTGGCGTTCGGCCTGCCCACCGTGGCGTTACATTACTTTTCTCACCGCGAGCCAGCGGCTGCGGCCAGCTGCTCCCGCCCCCCTGCTTCCTGCTCTGTACAGTGTGCCCCAGTGTTTGAACGGGTGGCTGCCTCTCTCTGTGGCGTTCGGCCTGCCCACCGTGGCGTTACATTACTTTTCTCACCGCGAGCCAGCGGCTGCGGCCAGCTGCTCCCGCCCCCCTGCTTCCTGCTCTGTACAGTGTGCCCCAGTGTTTGAACGGGTGGCTGCCTCTCTCTGTGGCGTTCGGCCTGCCCACCGTGGCGTTACATTACTTTTCTCACCGCGAGCCAGCGGCTGCGGCCAGCTGCTCCCGCCCCCCTGCTTCCTGCTCTGTACAGTGTGCCCCAGTGTTTGAACGGGTGGCTGCCTCTCTCTGTGGCGTTCGGCCTGCCCACCGTGGCGTTACATTACTTTTCTCACCGCGAGCCAGCGGCTGCGGCCAGCTGCTCCCGCCCCCCTGCTTCCTGCTCTGTACAGTGTGCCCCAGTGTTTGAACGGGTGGCTGCCTCTCTCTGTGGCGTTCGGCCTGCCCACCGTGGCGTTACATTACTTTTCTCACCGCGAGCCAGCGGCTGCGGCCAGCTGCTCCCGCCCCCCTGCTTCCTGCTCTGTACAGTGTGCCCCAGTGTTTGAACGGGTGGCTGCCTCTCTCTGTGGCGTTCGGCCTGCCCACCGTGGCGTTACATTACTTTTCTCACCGCGAGCCAGCGGCTGCGGCCAGCTGCTCCCGCCCCCCTGCTTCCTGCTCTGTACAGTGTGCCCCAGTGTTTGAACGGGTGGCTGCCTCTCTCTGTGGCGTTCGGCCTGCCCACCGTGGCGTTACATTACTTTTCTCACCGCGAGCCAGCGGCTGCGGCCAGCTGCTCCCGCCCCCCTGCTTCCTGCTCTGTACAGTGTGCCCCAGTGTTTGAACGGGTGGCTGCCTCTCTCTGTGGCGTTCGGCCTGCCCACCGTGGCGTTACATTACTTTTCTCACCGCGAGCCAGCGGCTGCGGCCAGCTGCTCCCGCCCCCCTGCTTCCTGCTCTGTACAGTGTGCCCCAGTGTTTGAACGGGTGGCTGCCTCTCTCTGTGGCGTTCGGCCTGCCCACCGTGGCGTTACATTACTTTTCTCACCGCGAGCCAGCGGCTGCGGCCAGCTGCTCCCGCCCCCCTGCTTCCTGCTCTGTACAGTGTGCCCCAGTGTTTGAACGGGTGGCTGCCTCTCTCTGTGGCGTTCGGCCTGCCCACCGTGGCGTTACATTACTTTTCTCACCGCGAGCCAGCGGCTGCGGCCAGCTGCTCCCGCCCCCCTGCTTCCTGCTCTGTACAGTGTGCCCCAGTGTTTGAACGGGTGGCTGCCTCTCTCTGTGGCGTTCGGCCTGCCCACCGTGGCGTTACATTACTTTTCTCACCGCGAGCCAGCGGCTGCGGCCAGCTGCTCCCGCCCCCCTGCTTCCTGCTCTGTACAGTGTGCCCCAGTGTTTGAACGGGTGGCTGCCTCTCTCTGTGGCGTTCGGCCTGCCCACCGTGGCGTTACATTACTTTTCTCACCGCGAGCCAGCGGCTGCGGCCAGCTGCTCCCGCCCCCCTGCTTCCTGCTCTGTACAGTGTGCCCCAGTGTTTGAACGGGTGGCTGCCTCTCTCTGTGGCGTTCGGCCTGCCCACCGTGGCGTTACATTACTTTTCTCACCGCGAGCCAGCGGCTGCGGCCAGCTGCTCCCGCCCCCCTGCTTCCTGCTCTGTACAGTGTGCCCCAGTGTTTGAACGGGTGGCTGCCTCTCTCTGTGGCGTTCGGCCTGCCCACCGTGGCGTTACATTACTTTTCTCACCGCGAGCCAGCGGCTGCGGCCAGCTGCTCCCGCCCCCCTGCTTCCTGCTCTGTACAGTGTGCCCCAGTGTTTGAACGGGTGGCTGCCTCTCTCTGTGGCGTTCGGCCTGCCCACCGTGGCGTTACATTACTTTTCTCACCGCGAGCCAGCGGCTGCGGCCAGCTGCTCCCGCCCCCCTGCTTCCTGCTCTGTACAGTGTGCCCCAGTGTTTGAACGGGTGGCTGCCTCTCTCTGTGGCGTTCGGCCTGCCCACCGTGGCGTTACATTACTTTTCTCACCGCGAGCCAGCGGCTGCGGCCAGCTGCTCCCGCCCCCCTGCTTCCTGCTCTGTACAGTGTGCCCCAGTGTTTGAACGGGTGGCTGCCTCTCTCTGTGGCGTTCGGCCTGCCCACCGTGGCGTTACATTACTTTTCTCACCGCGAGCCAGCGGCTGCGGCCAGCTGCTCCCGCCCCCCTGCTTCCTGCTCTGTACAGTGTGCCCCAGTGTTTGAACGGGTGGCTGCCTCTCTCTGTGGCGTTCGGCCTGCCCACCGTGGCGTTACATTACTTTTCTCACCGCGAGCCAGCGGCTGCGGCCAGCTGCTCCCGCCCCCCTGCTTCCTGCTCTGTACAGTGTGCCCCAGTGTTTGAACGGGTGGCTGCCTCTCTCTGTGGCGTTCGGCCTGCCCACCGTGGCGTTACATTACTTTTCTCACCGCGAGCCAGCGGCTGCGGCCAGCTGCTCCCGCCCCCCTGCTTCCTGCTCTGTACAGTGTGCCCCAGTGTTTGAACGGGTGGCTGCCTCTCTCTGTGGCGTTCGGCCTGCCCACCGTGGCGTTACATTACTTTTCTCACCGCGAGCCAGCGGCTGCGGCCAGCTGCTCCCGCCCCCCTGCTTCCTGCTCTGTACAGTGTGCCCCAGTGTTTGAACGGGTGGCTGCCTCTCTCTGTGGCGTTCGGCCTGCCCACCGTGGCGTTACATTACTTTTCTCACCGCGAGCCAGCGGCTGCGGCCAGCTGCTCCCGCCCCCCTGCTTCCTGCTCTGTACAGTGTGCCCCAGTGTTTGAACGGGTGGCTGCCTCTCTCTGTGGCGTTCGGCCTGCCCACCGTGGCGTTACATTACTTTTCTCACCGCGAGCCAGCGGCTGCGGCCAGCTGCTCCCGCCCCCCTGCTTCCTGCTCTGTACAGTGTGCCCCAGTGTTTGAACGGGTGGCTGCCTCTCTCTGTGGCGTTCGGCCTGCCCACCGTGGCGTTACATTACTTTTCTCACCGCGAGCCAGCGGCTGCGGCCAGCTGCTCCCGCCCCCCTGCTTCCTGCTCTGTACAGTGTGCCCCAGTGTTTGAACGGGTGGCTGCCTCTCTCTGTGGCGTTCGGCCTGCCCACCGTGGCGTTACATTACTTTTCTCACCGCGAGCCAGCGGCTGCGGCCAGCTGCTCCCGCCCCCCTGCTTCCTGCTCTGTACAGTGTGCCCCAGTGTTTGAACGGGTGGCTGCCTCTCTCTGTGGCGTTCGGCCTGCCCACCGTGGCGTTACATTACTTTTCTCACCGCGAGCCAGCGGCTGCGGCCAGCTGCTCCCGCCCCCCTGCTTCCTGCTCTGTACAGTGTGCCCCAGTGTTTGAACGGGTGGCTGCCTCTCTCTGTGGCGTTCGGCCTGCCCACCGTGGCGTTACATTACTTTTCTCACCGCGAGCCAGCGGCTGCGGCCAGCTGCTCCCGCCCCCCTGCTTCCTGCTCTGTACAGTGTGCCCCAGTGTTTGAACGGGTGGCTGCCTCTCTCTGTGGCGTTCGGCCTGCCCACCGTGGCGTTACATTACTTTTCTCACCGCGAGCCAGCGGCTGCGGCCAGCTGCTCCCGCCCCCCTGCTTCCTGCTCTGTACAGTGTGCCCCAGTGTTTGAACGGGTGGCTGCCTCTCTCTGTGGCGTTCGGCCTGCCCACCGTGGCGTTACATTACTTTTCTCACCGCGAGCCAGCGGCTGCGGCCAGCTGCTCCCGCCCCCCTGCTTCCTGCTCTGTACAGTGTGCCCCAGTGTTTGAACGGGTGGCTGCCTCTCTCTGTGGCGTTCGGCCTGCCCACCGTGGCGTTACATTACTTTTCTCACCGCGAGCCAGCGGCTGCGGCCAGCTGCTCCCGCCCCCCTGCTTCCTGCTCTGTACAGTGTGCCCCAGTGTTTGAACGGGTGGCTGCCTCTCTCTGTGGCGTTCGGCCTGCCCACCGTGGCGTTACATTACTTTTCTC
The DNA here is from genome assembly GCA_021432705.1 of Caranx ignobilis. NCBI lineage: Eukaryota > Metazoa > Chordata > Actinopteri > Carangiformes > Carangidae > Caranx > Caranx ignobilis. The sequence goes on from JAFHLA010000262.1 coordinate 39,347, forward strand.
ACCGCGAGCCAGCGGCTGCGGCCAGCTGCTCCCGCCCCCCTGCTTCCTGCTCTGTACAGTGTGCCCCAGTGTTTGAACGGGTGGCTGCCTCTCTCTGTGGCGTTCGGCCTGCCCACCGTGGCGTTACATTACTTTTCTCACCGCGAGCCAGCGGCTGCGGCCAGCTGCTCCCGCCCCCCTGCTTCCTGCTCTGTACAGTGTGCCCCAGTGTTTGAACGGGTGGCTGCCTCTCTCTGTGGCGTTCGGCCTGCCCACCGTGGCGTTACATTACTTTTCTCACCGCGAGCCAGCGGCTGCGGCCAGCTGCTCCCGCCCCCCTGCTTCCTGCTCTGTACAGTGTGCCCCAGTGTTTGAACGGGTGGCTGCCTCTCTCTGTGGCGTTCGGCCTGCCCACCGTGGCGTTACATTACTTTTCTCACCGCGAGCCAGCGGCTGCGGCCAGCTGCTCCCGCCCCCCTGCTTCCTGCTCTGTACAGTGTGCCCCAGTGTTTGAACGGGTGGCTGCCTCTCTCTGTGGCGTTCGGCCTGCCCACCGTGGCGTTACATTACTTTTCTCACCGCGAGCCAGCGGCTGCGGCCAGCTGCTCCCGCCCCCCTGCTTCCTGCTCTGTACAGTGTGCCCCAGTGTTTGAACGGGTGGCTGCCTCTCTCTGTGGCGTTCGGCCTGCCCACCGTGGCGTTACATTACTTTTCTCACCGCGAGCCAGCGGCTGCGGCCAGCTGCTCCCGCCCCCTGCTTCCTGCTCTGTACAGTGTGCCCCAGTGTTTGAACGGGTGGCTGCCTCTCTCTGTGGCGTTCGGCCTGCCCACCGTGGCGTTACATTACTTTTCTCACCGCGAGCCAGCGGCTGCGGCCAGCTGCTCCCGCCCCCCTGCTTCCTGCTCTGTACAGTGTGCCCCAGTGTTTGAACGGGTGGCTGCCTCTCTCTGTGGCGTTCGGCCTGCCCACCGTGGCGTTACATTACTTTTCTCACCGCGAGCCAGCGGCTGCGGCCAGCTGCTCCCGCCCCCCTGCTTCCTGCTCTGTACAGTGTGCCCCAGTGTTTGAACGGGTGGCTGCCTCTCTCTGTGGCGTTCGGCCTGCCCACCGTGGCGTTACATTACTTTTCTCACCGCGAGCCAGCGGCTGCGGCCAGCTGCTCCCGCCCCCCTGCTTCCTGCTCTGTACAGTGTGCCCCAGTGTTTGAACGGGTGGCTGCCTCTCTCTGTGGCGTTCGGCCTGCCCACCGTGGCGTTACATTACTTTTCTCACCGCGAGCCAGCGGCTGCGGCCAGCTGCTCCCGCCCCCCTGCTTCCTGCTCTGTACAGTGTGCCCCAGTGTTTGAACGGGTGGCTGCCTCTCTCTGTGGCGTTCGGCCTGCCCACCGTGGCGTTACATTACTTTTCTCACCGCGAGCCAGCGGCTGCGGCCAGCTGCTCCCGCCCCCCTGCTTCCTGCTCTGTACAGTGTGCCCCAGTGTTTGAACGGGTGGCTGCCTCTCTCTGTGGCGTTCGGCCTGCCCACCGTGGCGTTACATTACTTTTCTCACCGCGAGCCAGCGGCTGCGGCCAGCTGCTCCCGCCCCCCTGCTTCCTGCTCTGTACAGTGTGCCCCAGTGTTTGAACGGGTGGCTGCCTCTCTCTGTGGCGTTCGGCCTGCCCACCGTGGCGTTACATTACTTTTCTCACCGCGAGCCAGCGGCTGCGGCCAGCTGCTCCCGCCCCCCTGCTTCCTGCTCTGTACAGTGTGCCCCAGTGTTTGAACGGGTGGCTGCCTCTCTCTGTGGCGTTCGGCCTGCCCACCGTGGCGTTACATTACTTTTCTCACCGCGAGCCAGCGGCTGCGGCCAGCTGCTCCCGCCCCCCTGCTTCCTGCTCTGTACAGTGTGCCCCAGTGTTTGAACGGGTGGCTGCCTCTCTCTGTGGCGTTCGGCCTGCCCACCGTGGCGTTACATTACTTTTCTCACCGCGAGCCAGCGGCTGCGGCCAGCTGCTCCCGCCCCCCTGCTTCCTGCTCTGTACAGTGTGCCCCAGTGTTTGAACGGGTGGCTGCCTCTCTCTGTGGCGTTCGGCCTGCCCACCGTGGCGTTACATTACTTTTCTCACCGCGAGCCAGCGGCTGCGGCCAGCTGCTCCCGCCCCCCTGCTTCCTGCTCTGTACAGTGTGCCCCAGTGTTTGAACGGGTGGCTGCCTCTCTCTGTGGCGTTCGGCCTGCCCACCGTGGCGTTACATTACTTTTCTCACCGCGAGCCAGCGGCTGCGGCCAGCTGCTCCCGCCCCCCTGCTTCCTGCTCTGTACAGTGTGCCCCAGTGTTTGAACGGGTGGCTGCCTCTCTCTGTGGCGTTCGGCCTGCCCACCGTGGCGTTACATTACTTTTCTCACCGCGAGCCAGCGGCTGCGGCCAGCTGCTCCCGCCCCCCTGCTTCCTGCTCTGTACAGTGTGCCCCAGTGTTTGAACGGGTGGCTGCCTCTCTCTGTGGCGTTCGGCCTGCCCACCGTGGCGTTACATTACTTTTCTCACCGCGAGCCAGCGGCTGCGGCCAGCTGCTCCCGCCCCCTGCTTCCTGCTCTGTACAGTGTGCCCCAGTGTTTGAACGGGTGGCTGCCTCTCTCTGTGGCGTTCGGCCTGCCCACCGTGGCGTTACATTACTTTTCTCACCGCGAGCCAGCGGCTGCGGCCAGCTGCTCCCGCCCCCCTGCTTCCTGCTCTGTACAGTGTGCCCCAGTGTTTGAACGGGTGGCTGCCTCTCTCTGTGGCGTTCGGCCTGCCCACCGTGGCGTTACATTACTTTTCTCACCGCGAGCCAGCGGCTGCGGCCAGCTGCTCCCGCCCCCCTGCTTCCTGCTCTGTACAGTGTGCCCCAGTGTTTGAACGGGTGGCTGCCTCTCTCTGTGGCGTTCGGCCTGCCCACCGTGGCGTTACATTACTTTTCTCACCGCGAGCCAGCGGCTGCGGCCAGCTGCTCCCGCCCCCCTGCTTCCTGCTCTGTACAGTGTGCCCCAGTGTTTGAACGGGTGGCTGCCTCTCTCTGTGGCGTTCGGCCTGCCCACCGTGGCGTTACATTACTTTTCTCACCGCGAGCCAGCGGCTGCGGCCAGCTGCTCCCGCCCCCCTGCTTCCTGCTCTGTACAGTGTGCCCCAGTGTTTGAACGGGTGGCTGCCTCTCTCTGTGGCGTTCGGCCTGCCCACCGTGGCGTTACATTACTTTTCTCACCGCGAGCCAGCGGCTGCGGCCAGCTGCTCCCGCCCCCCTGCTTCCTGCTCTGTACAGTGTGCCCCAGTGTTTGAACGGGTGGCTGCCTCTCTCTGTGGCGTTCGGCCTGCCCACCGTGGCGTTACATTACTTTTCTCACCGCGAGCCAGCGGCTGCGGCCAGCTGCTCCCGCCCCCCTGCTTCCTGCTCTGTACAGTGTGCCCCAGTGTTTGAACGGGTGGCTGCCTCTCTCTGTGGCGTTCGGCCTGCCCACCGTGGCGTTACATTACTTTTCTCACCGCGAGCCAGCGGCTGCGGCCAGCTGCTCCCGCCCCCCTGCTTCCTGCTCTGTACAGTGTGCCCCAGTGTTTGAACGGGTGGCTGCCTCTCTCTGTGGCGTTCGGCCTGCCCACCGTGGCGTTACATTACTTTTCTCACCGCGAGCCAGCGGCTGCGGCCAGCTGCTCCCGCCCCCCTGCTTCCTGCTCTGTACAGTGTGCCCCAGTGTTTGAACGGGTGGCTGCCTCTCTCTGTGGCGTTCGGCCTGCCCACCGTGGCGTTACATTACTTTTCTCACCGCGAGCCAGCGGCTGCGGCCAGCTGCTCCCGCCCCCCTGCTTCCTGCTCTGTACAGTGTGCCCCAGTGTTTGAACGGGTGGCTGCCTCTCTCTGTGGCGTTCGGCCTGCCCACCGTGGCGTTACATTACTTTTCTCACCGCGAGCCAGCGGCTGCGGCCAGCTGCTCCCGCCCCCCTGCTTCCTGCTCTGTACAGTGTGCCCCAGTGTTTGAACGGGTGGCTGCCTCTCTCTGTGGCGTTCGGCCTGCCCACCGTGGCGTTACATTACTTTTCTCACCGCGAGCCAGCGGCTGCGGCCAGCTGCTCCCGCCCCCCTGCTTCCTGCTCTGTACAGTGTGCCCCAGTGTTTGAACGGGTGGCTGCCTCTCTCTGTGGCGTTCGGCCTGCCCACCGTGGCGTTACATTACTTTTCTCACCGCGAGCCAGCGGCTGCGGCCAGCTGCTCCCGCCCCCCTGCTTCCTGCTCTGTACAGTGTGCCCCAGTGTTTGAACGGGTGGCTGCCTCTCTCTGTGGCGTTCGGCCTGCCCACCGTGGCGTTACATTACTTTTCTCACCGCGAGCCAGCGGCTGCGGCCAGCTGCTCCCGCCCCCCTGCTTCCTGCTCTGTACAGTGTGCCCCAGTGTTTGAACGGGTGGCTGCCTCTCTCTGTGGCGTTCGGCCTGCCCACCGTGGCGTTACATTACTTTTCTCACCGCGAGCCAGCGGCTGCGGCCAGCTGCTCCCGCCCCCCTGCTTCCTGCTCTGTACAGTGTGCCCCAGTGTTTGAACGGGTGGCTGCCTCTCTCTGTGGCGTTCGGCCTGCCCACCGTGGCGTTACATTACTTTTCTCACCGCGAGCCAGCGGCTGCGGCCAGCTGCTCCCGCCCCCCTGCTTCCTGCTCTGTACAGTGTGCCCCAGTGTTTGAACGGGTGGCTGCCTCTCTCTGTGGCGTTCGGCCTGCCCACCGTGGCGTTACATTACTTTTCTCACCGCGAGCCAGCGGCTGCGGCCAGCTGCTCCCGCCCCCCTGCTTCCTGCTCTGTACAGTGTGCCCCAGTGTTTGAACGGGTGGCTGCCTCTCTCTGTGGCGTTCGGCCTGCCCACCGTGGCGTTACATTACTTTTCTCACCGCGAGCCAGCGGCTGCGGCCAGCTGCTCCCGCCCCCCTGCTTCCTGCTCTGTACAGTGTGCCCCAGTGTTTGAACGGGTGGCTGCCTCTCTCTGTGGCGTTCGGCCTGCCCACCGTGGCGTTACATTACTTTTCTCACCGCGAGCCAGCGGCTGCGGCCAGCTGCTCCCGCCCCCCTGCTTCCTGCTCTGTACAGTGTGCCCCAGTGTTTGAACGGGTGGCTGCCTCTCTCTGTGGCGTTCGGCCTGCCCACCGTGGCGTTACATTACTTTTCTCACCGCGAGCCAGCGGCTGCGGCCAGCTGCTCCCGCCCCCCTGCTTCCTGCTCTGTACAGTGTGCCCCAGTGTTTGAACGGGTGGCTGCCTCTCTCTGTGGCGTTCGGCCTGCCCACCGTGGCGTTACATTACTTTTCTCACCGCGAGCCAGCGGCTGCGGCCAGCTGCTCCCGCCCCCCTGCTTCCTGCTCTGTACAGTGTGCCCCAGTGTTTGAACGGGTGGCTGCCTCTCTCTGTGGCGTTCGGCCTGCCCACCGTGGCGTTACATTACTTTTCTCACCGCGAGCCAGCGGCTGCGGCCAGCTGCTCCCGCCCCCCTGCTTCCTGCTCTGTACAGTGTGCCCCAGTGTTTGAACGGGTGGCTGCCTCTCTCTGTGGCGTTCGGCCTGCCCACCGTGGCGTTACATTACTTTTCTCACCGCGAGCCAGCGGCTGCGGCCAGCTGCTCCCGCCCCCCTGCTTCCTGCTCTGTACAGTGTGCCCCAGTGTTTGAACGGGTGGCTGCCTCTCTCTGTGGCGTTCGGCCTGCCCACCGTGGCGTTACATTACTTTTCTCACCGCGAGCCAGCGGCTGCGGCCAGCTGCTCCCGCCCCCCTGCTTCCTGCTCTGTACAGTGTGCCCCAGTGTTTGAACGGGTGGCTGCCTCTCTCTGTGGCGTTCGGCCTGCCCACCGTGGCGTTACATTACTTTTCTCACCGCGAGCCAGCGGCTGCGGCCAGCTGCTCCCGCCCCCCTGCTTCCTGCTCTGTACAGTGTGCCCCAGTGTTTGAACGGGTGGCTGCCTCTCTCTGTGGCGTTCGGCCTGCCCACCGTGGCGTTACATTACTTTTCTCACCGCGAGCCAGCGGCTGCGGCCAGCTGCTCCCGCCCCCCTGCTTCCTGCTCTGTACAGTGTGCCCCAGTGTTTGAACGGGTGGCTGCCTCTCTCTGTGGCGTTCGGCCTGCCCACCGTGGCGTTACATTACTTTTCTCACCGCGAGCCAGCGGCTGCGGCCAGCTGCTCCCGCCCCCCTGCTTCCTGCTCTGTACAGTGTGCCCCAGTGTTTGAACGGGTGGCTGCCTCTCTCTGTGGCGTTCGGCCTGCCCACCGTGGCGTTACATTACTTTTCTCACCGCGAGCCAGCGGCTGCGGCCAGCTGCTCCCGCCCCCCTGCTTCCTGCTCTGTACAGTGTGCCCCAGTGTTTGAACGGGTGGCTGGCTCTCTCTGTGGCGTTCGGCCTGCCCACCGTGGCGTTACATTACTTTTCTCACCGCGAGCCAGCGGCTGCGGCCAGCTGCTCCCGCCCCCCTGCTTCCTGCTCTGTACAGTGTGCCCCAGTGTTTGAACGGGTGGCTGCCTCTCTCTGTGGCGTTCGGCCTGCCCACCGTGGCGTTACATTACTTTTCTCACCGCGAGCCAGCGGCTGCGGCCAGCTGCTCCCGCCCCCCTGCTTCCTGCTCTGTACAGTGTGCCCCAGTGTTTGAACGGGTGGCTGCCTCTCTCTGTGGCGTTCGGCCTGCCCACCGTGGCGTTACATTACTTTTCTCACCGCGAGCCAGCGGCTGCGGCCAGCTGCTCCCGCCCCCCTGCTTCCTGCTCTGTACAGTGTGCCCCAGTGTTTGAACGGGTGGCTGCCTCTCTCTGTGGCGTTCGGCCTGCCCACCGTGGCGTTACATTACTTTTCTCACCGCGAGCCAGCGGCTGCGGCCAGCTGCTCCCGCCCCCCTGCTTCCTGCTCTGTACAGTGTGCCCCAGTGTTTGAACGGGTGGCTGCCTCTCTCTGTGGCGTTCGGCCTGCCCACCGTGGCGTTACATTACTTTTCTCACCGCGAGCCAGCGGCTGCGGCCAGCTGCTCCCGCCCCCCTGCTTCCTGCTCTGTACAGTGTGCCCCAGTGTTTGAACGGGTGGCTGCCTCTCTCTGTGGCGTTCGGCCTGCCCACCGTGGCGTTACATTACTTTTCTCACCGCGAGCCAGCGGCTGCGGCCAGCTGCTCCCGCCCCCCTGCTTCCTGCTCTGTACAGTGTGCCCCAGTGTTTGAACGGGTGGCTGCCTCTCTCTGTGGCGTTCGGCCTGCCCACCGTGGCGTTACATTACTTTTCTCACCGCGAGCCAGCGGCTGCGGCCAGCTGCTCCCGCCCCCCTGCTTCCTGCTCTGTACAGTGTGCCCCAGTGTTTGAACGGGTGGCTGCCTCTCTCTGTGGCGTTCGGCCTGCCCACCGTGGCGTTACATTACTTTTCTCACCGCGAGCCAGCGGCTGCGGCCAGCTGCTCCCGCCCCCCTTCCTGCTACGCTCCCCAGTGTGCCCCTCGTCTGTTCTGCTTGCCTGTCTCTGTTTGTGCCCACCGTGGCGTTACGTTACTTTTCTCACCGCGAGCCAGCGGCTGCGGCCAGCTGCCTCGCCCCCTGCTTGTGCTCTGTACAGTGTGCCCCAGTGTTTGAACGGGTGGCTGCCTCTCTCTGTGGCGTTCGGCTGCCCACCGTGGCGTTACATTACTTTTCTCACCGCGAGCCAGCGGCTGCGGCCAGCTGCTCCCGCCCCCCTGCTTCCTGCTCTGTACAGTGTGCCCCAGTGTTTGAACGGGTGGCTGCCTCTCTCTGTGGCGTTCGGCCTGCCCACCGTGGCGTTACATTACTTTTCTCACCGCGAGCCAGCGGCTGCGGCCAGCTGCTCCGCCCCCCTGCTTCCTGCTCTGTACAGTGTGCCCCAGTGTTTGAACGGGTGGCTGCCTCTCTCTGTGGCGTTCGGCCTGCCCACCGTGGCGTTACATTACTTTTCTCACCGCGAGCCAGCGGCTGCGGCCAGCTGCTCCCGCCCCCCTGCTTCCTGCTCTGTACAGTGTGCCCCAGTGTTTGAACGGGTGGCTGCCTCTCTCTGTGGCGTTCGGCCTGCCCACCGTGGCGTTACATTACTTTTCTCACCGCGAGCCAGCGGCTGCGGCCAGCTGCTCCCGCCCCCCTGCTTCCTGCTCTGTACAGTGTGCCCCAGTGTTTGAACGGGTGGCTGCCTCTCTCTGTGGCGTTCGGCCTGCCCACCGTGGCGTTACATTACTTTTCTCACCGCGAGCCAGCGGCTGCGGCCAGCTGCTCCCGCCCCCCTGCTTCCTGCTCTGTACAGTGTGCCCCAGTGTTTGAACGGGTGGCTGCCTCTCTCTGTGGCGTTCGGCCTGCCCACCGTGGCGTTACATTACTTTTCTCACCGCGAGCCAGCGGCTGCGGCCAGCTGCTCCCGCCCCCCTGCTTCCTGCTCTGTACAGTGTGCCCCAGTGTTTGAACGGGTGGCTGCCTCTCTCTGTGGCGTTCGGCCTGCCCACCGTGGCGGCTTACATGCTTTCTTGCTCACCGCGCAGCCAGCGTCTGCGGTCCATGCTGCTTTCCGCCCCCTACTGCTTCCTGCCTGGCTACAGTGTGCCCCAGTGTTTGAACGGGTGGCTGCCTCTCTGCTGTGGCGTTTCGGCCCTTGCCACCGTGGCTTTACATCTTGTACTTTCTCACCGCGAGCGGCACCAGCGGCTGCGGCCAGCTGCTCCCGCCCCCCTGCTTCCTGCTCTGTACAGTGTGCCCCAGTGTTTGAACGGTGTGGCTGCCTCTCTCTGTGGCGTTCGGCCTGCCCACCGTGGCGTTACATTACTTTTCTCACCGCGAGCCAGCGGCTGCGGCCAGCTGCTCCCGCCCCCCTGCTTCCTGCTCTGTACAGTGTGCCCCAGTGTTTGAACGGGTGGCTGCCTCTCTCTGTGGCGTTCGGCCCCCTGCCCACCGTGGCGTTACATTACTTTTCTCACCGCGAGCCAGCGGCTGCGGCCAGCTGCTCCCGCCCCCTGCTTCCTGCTCTGTACAGTGTGCCCCAGTGTTTGAACGGGTGGCTGCCTCTCTCTGTGGCGTTCGGCCTGCCCACCGTGGCGTTACATTACTTTTCTCACCGCGAGCCAGCGGCTGCGGCCAGCTGCTCCCGCCCCCCTGCTTCCTGCTCTGTACAGTGTGCCCCAGTGTTTGAACGGGTGGCTGCCTCTCTCTGTGGCGTTCGGCCTGCCCACCGTGGCGTTACATTACTTTTCTCACCGCGAGCCAGCGGCTGCGGCCAGCTGCTCCCGCCCCCCTGCTTCCTGCTCTGTACAGTGTGCCCCAGTGTTTGAACGGGTGGCTGCCTCTCTCTGTGGCGTTCGGCCTGCCCACCGTGGCGTTACATTACTTTTCTCACCGCGAGCCAGCGGCTGCGGCCAGCTGCTCCCGCCCCCCTGCTTCCTGCTCTGTACAGTGTGCCCCAGTGTTTGAACGGGTGGCTGCCTCTCTCTGTGGCGTTCGGCCTGCCCACCGTGGCGTTACATTACTTTTCTCACCGCGAGCCAGCGGCTGCGGCCAGCTGCTCCCGCCCCCCTGCTTCCTGCTCTGTACAGTGTGCCCCAGTGTTTGAACGGGTGGCTGCCTCTCTCTGTGGCGTTCGGCCTGCCCACCGTGGCGTTACATTACTTTTCTCACCGCGAGCCAGCGGCTGCGGCCAGCTGCTCCCGCCCCCCTGCTTCCTGCTCTGTACAGTGTGCCCCAGTGTTTGAACGGGTGGCTGCCTCTCTCTGTGGCGTTCGGCCTGCCCACCGTGGCGTTACATTACTTTTCTCACCGCGAGCCAGCGGCTGCGGCCAGCTGCTCCCGCCCCCCTGCTTCCTGCTCTGTACAGTGTGCCCCAGTGTTTGAACGGGTGGCTGCCTCTCTCTGTGGCGTTCGGCCTGCCCACCGTGGCGTTACATTACTTTTCTCACCGCGAGCCAGCGGCTGCGGCCAGCTGCTCCCGCCCCCCTGCTTCCTGCTCTGTACAGTGTGCCCCAGTGTTTGAACGGGTGGCTGCCTCTCTCTGTGGCGTTCGGCCTGCCCACCGTGGCGTTACATTACTTTTCTCACCGCGAGCCAGCGGCTGCGGCCAGCTGCTCCCGCCCCCCTGCTTCCTGCTCTGTACAGTGTGCCCCAGTGTTTGAACGGGTGGCTGCCTCTCTCTGTGGCGTTCGGCCTGCCCACCGTGGCGTTACATTACTTTTCTCACCGCGAGCCAGCGGCTGCGGCCAGCTGCTCCCGCCCCCCTGCTTCCTGCTCTGTACAGTGTGCCCCAGTGTTTGAACGGGTGGCTGCCTCTCTCTGTGGCGTTCGGCCTGCCCACCGTGGCGTTACATTACTTTTCTCACCGCGAGCCAGCGGCTGCGGCCAGCTGCTCCCGCCCCCCTGCTTCCTGCTCTGTACAGTGTGCCCCAGTGTTTGAACGGGTGGCTGCCTCTCTCTGTGGCGTTCGGCCTGCCCACCGTGGCGTTACATTACTTTTCTCACCGCGAGCCAGCGGCTGCGGCCAGCTGCTCCCGCCCCCCTGCTTCCTGCTCTGTACAGTGTGCCCCAGTGTTTGAACGGTGGCTGCCTCTCTCTGTGGCGTTCGGCCTGCCCACCGTGGCGTTACATTACTTTTCTCACCGCGAGCCAGCGGCTGCGGCCAGCTGCTCCCTCCCGCCCCCCTGCTTCCTGCTCTGTACAGTGTGCCCCAGTGTTTGAACGGGTGGCTGCCTCTCTCTGTGGCGTTCGGCCTGCCCACCGTGGCGTTACATTACTTTTCTCACCGCGAGCCAGCGGCTGCGGCCAGCTGCTCCCGCCCCCTGCTTCCTGCTCTGTACAGTGTGCCCCAGTGTTTGAACGGGTGGCTGCCTCTCTCTGTGGCGTTCGGCCTGCCCACCGTGGCGTTACATTACTTTTCTCACCGCGAGCCAGCGGCTGCGGCCAGCTGCTCCCGCCCCCCTGCTTCCTGCTCTGTACAGTGTGCCCCAGTGTTTGAACGGGTGGCTGCCTCTCTCTGTGGCGTTCGGCCTGCCCACCGTGGCGTTACATTACTTTTCTCACCGCGAGCCAGCGGCTGCGGCCAGCTGCTCCCGCCCCCCTGCTTCCTGCTCTGTACAGTGTGCCCCAGTGTTTGAACGGGTGGCTGCCTCTCTCTGTGGCGTTCGGCCTGCCCACCGTGGCGTTACATTACTTTTCTCACCGCGAGCCAGCGGCTGCGGCCAGCTGCTCCCGCCCCCCTGCTTCCTGCTCTGTACAGTGTGCCCCAGTGTTTGAACGGGTGGCTGCCTCTCTCTGTGGCGTTCGGCCTGCCCACCGTGGCGTTACATTACTTTTCTCACCGCGAGCCAGCGGCTGCGGCCAGCTGCTCCCGCCCCCCTGCTTCCTGCTCTGTACAGTGTGCCCCAGTGTTTGAACGGGTGGCTGCCTCTCTCTGTGGCGTTCGGCCTGCCCACCGTGGCGTTACATTACTTTTCTCACCGCGAGCCAGCGGCTGCGGCCAGCTGCTCCCGCCCCCCTGCTTCCTGCTCTGTACAGTGTGCCCCAGTGTTTGAACGGGTGGCTGCCTCTCTCTGTGGCGTTCGGCCTGCCCACCGTGGCGTTACATTACTTTTCTCACCGCGAGCCAGCGGCTGCGGCCAGCTGCTCCCGCCCCCCTGCTTCCTGCTCTGTACAGTGTGCCCCAGTGTTTGAACGGGTGGCTGCCTCTCTCTGTGGCGTTCGGCCTGCCCACCGTGGCGTTACATTACTTTTCTCACCGCGAGCCAGCGGCTGCGGCCAGCTGCTCCCGCCCCCCTGCTTCCTGCTCTGTACAGTGTGCCCCAGTGTTTGAACGGGTGGCTGCCTCTCTCTGTGGCGTTCGGCCTGCCCACCGTGGCGTTACATTACTTTTCTCACCGCGAGCCAGCGGCTGCGGCCAGCTGCTCCCGCCCCCCTGCTTCCTGCTCTGTACAGTGTGCCCCAGTGTTTGAACGGGTGGCTGCCTCTCTCTGTGGCGTTCGGCCTGCCCACCGTGGCGTTACATTACTTTTCTCACCGCGAGCCAGCGGCTGCGGCCAGCTGCTCCCGCCCCCCTGCTTCCTGCTCTGTACAGTGTGCCCCAGTGTTTGAACGGGTGGCTGCCTCTCTCTGTGGCGTTCGGCCTGCCCACCGTGGCGTTACATTACTTTTCTCACCGCGAGCCAGCGGCTGCGGCCAGCTGCTCCCGCCCCCTGCTTCCTGCTCTGTACAGTGTGCCCCAGTGTTTGAACGGGTGGCTGCCTCTCTCTGTGGCGTTCGGCCTGCCCACCGTGGCGTTACATTACTTTTCTCACCGCGAGCCAGCGGCTGCGGCCAGCTGCTCCCGCCCCCCTGCTTCCTGCTCTGTACAGTGTGCCCCAGTGTTTGAACGGGTGGCTGCCTCTCTCTGTGGCGTTCGGCCTGCCCACCGTGGCGTTACATTACTTTTCTCACCGCGAGCCAGCGGCTGCGGCCAGCTGCTCCCGCCCCCCTGCTTCCTGCTCTGTACAGTGTGCCCCAGTGTTTGAACGGGTGGCTGCCTCTCTCTGTGGCGTTCGGCCTGCCCACCGTGGCGTTACATTACTTTTCTCACCGCGAGCCAGCGGCTGCGGCCAGCTGCTCCCGCCCCCCTGCTTCCTGCTCTGTACAGTGTGCCCCAGTGTTTGAACGGGTGGCTGCCTCTCTCTGTGGCGTTCGGCCTGCCCACCGTGGCGTTACATTACTTTTCTCACCGCGAGCCAGCGGCTGCGGCCAGCTGCTCCCGCCCCCCTGCTTCCTGCTCTGTACAGTGTGCCCAGTGTTTGAACGGGTGGCTGCCTCTCTCTGTGGCGTTCGGCCTGCCCACCGTGGCGTTACATTACTTTTCTCACCGCGAGCCAGCGGCTGCGGCCAGCTGCTCCCGCCCCCCTGCTTCCTGCTCTGTACAGTGTGCCCCAGTGTTTGAACGGGTGGCTGCCTCTCTCTGTGGCGTTCGGCCTGCCCACCGTGGCGTTACATTACTTTTCTCACCGCGAGCCAGCGGCTGCGGCCAGCTGCTCCCGCCCCCCTGCTTCCTGCTCTGTACAGTGTGCCCCAGTGTTTGAACGGGTGGCTGCCTCTCTCTGTGGCGTTCGGCCTGCCCACCGTGGCGTTACATTACTTTTCTCACCGCGAGCCAGCGGCTGCGGCCAGCTGCTCCCGCCCCCCTGCTTCCTGCTCTGTACAGTGTGCCCCAGTGTTTGAACGGGTGGCTGCCTCTCTCTGTGGCGTTCGGCCTGCCCACCGTGGCGTTACATTACTTTTCTCACCGCGAGCCAGCGGCTGCGGCCAGCTGCTCCCGCCCCCCTGCTTCCTGCTCTGTACAGTGTGCCCCAGTGTTTGAACGGGTGGCTGCCTCTCTCTGTGGCGTTCGGCCTGCCCACCGTGGCGTTACATTACTTTTCTCACCGCGAGCCAGCGGCTGCGGCCAGCTGCTCCCGCCCCCCTGCTTCCTGCTCTGTACAGTGTGCCCCAGTGTTTGAACGGGTGGCTGCCTCTCTCTGTGGCGTTCGGCCTGCCCACCGTGGCGTTACATTACTTTTCTCACCGCGAGCCAGCGGCTGCGGCCAGCTGCTCCCGCCCCCCTGCTTCCTGCTCTGTACAGTGTGCCCCAGTGTTTGAACGGGTGGCTGCCTCTCTCTGTGGCGTTCGGCCTGCCCACCGTGGCGTTACATTACTTTTCTCACCGCGAGCCAGCGGCTGCGGCCAGCTGCTCCCGCCCCCCTGCTTCCTGCTCTGTACAGTGTGCCCCAGTGTTTGAACGGGTGGCTGCCTCTCTCTGTGGCGTTCGGCCTGCCCACCGTGGCGTTACATTACTTTTCTCACCGCGAGCCAGCGGCTGCGGCCAGCTGCTCCCGCCCCCCTGCTTCCTGCTCTGTACAGTGTGCCCCAGTGTTTGAACGGGTGGCTGCCTCTCTCTGTGGCGTTCGGCCTGCCCACCGTGGCGTTACATTACTTTTCTCACCGCGAGCCAGCGGCTGCGGCCAGCTGCTCCCGCCCCCCTGCTTCCTGCTCTGTACAGTGTGCCCCAGTGTTTGAACGGGTGGCTGCCTCTCTCTGTGGCGTTCGGCCTGCCCACCGTGGCGTTACATTACTTTTCTCACCGCGAGCCAGCGGCTGCGGCCAGCTGCTCCCGCCCCCCTGCTTCCTGCTCTGTACAGTGTGCCCCAGTGTTTGAACGGGTGGCTGCCTCTCTCTGTGGCGTTCGGCCTGCCCACCGTGGCGTTACATTACTTTTCTCACCCGCGAGCCAGCGGCTGCGGCCAGCTGCTCCCGCCCCCCTGCTTCCTGCTCTGTACAGTGTGCCCCAGTGTTTGAACGGGTGGCTGCCTCTCTCTGTGGCGTTCGGCCTGCCCACCGTGGCGTTACATTACTTTTCTCACCGCGAGCCAGCGGCTGCGGCCAGCTGCTCCCGCCCCCCTGCTTCCTGCTCTGTACAGTGTGCCCCAGTGTTTGAACGGGTGGCTGCCTCTCTCTGTGGCGTTCGGCCTGCCCACCGTGGCGTTACATTACTTTTCTCACCGCGAGCCAGCGGCTGCGGCCAGCTGCTCCCGCCCCCCTGCTTCCTGCTCTGTACAGTGTGCCCCAGTGTTTGAACGGTGGCTGCCTCTCTCTGTGGCGTTCGGCCTGCCCACCGTGGCGTTACATTACTTTTCTCACCGCGAGCCAGCGGCTGCGGCCAGCTGCTCCCGCCCCCCTGCTTCCTGCTCTGTACAGTGTGCCCCAGTGTTTGAACGGGTGGCTGCCTCTCTCTGTGGCGTTCGGCGCCTGCCCACCGTGGCGTTACATTACTTTTCTCACCGCGAGCCAGCGGCTGCGGCCAGCTGCTCCCGCCCCCCTGCTTCCTGCTCTGTACAGTGTGCCCCAGTGTTTGAACGGGTGGCTGCCTCTCTCTGTGGCGTTCGGCCTGCCCACCGTGGCGTTACATTACTTTTCTCACCGCGAGCCAGCGGCTGCGGCCAGCTGCTCCCGCCCCCCTGCTTCCTGCTCTGTACAGTGTGCCCCAGTTTTGAACGGGTGGCTGCCTCTCTCTGTGGCGTTCGGCCTGCCCACCGTGGCGTTACATTACTTTTCTCACCGCGAGCCAGCGGCTGCGGCCAGCTGCTCCCGCCCCCCTGCTTCCTGCTCTGTACAGTGTGCCCCAGTGTTTGAACGGGTGGCTGCCTCTCTCTCTGTGGCGTTCGGCCTGCCCACCGTGGCGTTACATTACTTTTCTCACCGCGAGCCAGCGGCTGCGGCCAGCTGCTCTCCCGCCCCCCTGCTTCCTGCTCTGTACAGTGTGCCCCAGTGTTTGAACGGGTGGCTGCCTCTCTCTGTGGCGTTCGGTCGGCCTGCCCACCGTGGCGTTACATTACTTTTCTCACCGCGAGCCAGCGGCTGCGGCCAGCTGCTCCCGCCCCCTGCTTCCTGCTCTGTACAGTGTGCCCCAGTGTTTGAACGGGTGGCTGCCTCTCTCTGTGGCGTTCGGCCTGCCCACCGTGGCGTTACATTACTTTTCTCACCGCGAGCCAGCGGCTGCGGCCAGCTGCTCCCGCCCCCTGCTTCCTGCTCTGTACAGTGTGCCCCAGTGTTTTGAACGGTGGCTGCCTCTCTCTGTGGCGTTCGGCCTGCCCACCGTGGCGTTACATTACTTTTCTCACCGCGAGCCAGCGGCTGCGGCCAGCTGCTCCCGCCCCCCTGCTTCCTGCTCTGTACAGTGTGCCCCAGTGTTTGAACGGGTGGCTGCCTCTCTCTGTGGCGTTCGGCCTTGCCCACCGTGGCGTTACATTACTTTTCTCACCGCGAGCCAGCGGCTGCGGCCAGCTGCTCCCGCCCCCCTGCTTCCTGCTGTGTGTAGCCTGTGTATGTGTATGGCAGTGTCGGTGAGTGTCACCGTTCAGGCCGGCGTGGCGAGATCGCTGCAGCATCGAGCCACCCGCGATGGCCAGCCCCCCTGTAGCTACACTTGTTCTTTAGTAAGGGCCGCGATTCATACTGATGTTCCGATTCATCTTTTATTTTCCTCCTTCTCCACCGACGACACAG
Organism: Caranx ignobilis; assembly: GCA_021432705.1. Taxonomy (NCBI): domain Eukaryota; kingdom Metazoa; phylum Chordata; class Actinopteri; order Carangiformes; family Carangidae; genus Caranx; species Caranx ignobilis. The sequence goes on from JAFHLA010000262.1 coordinate 55,315, forward strand.
AATCAATGAACACCGTGAAAACGTGTGCGCCTCTAGAACAGTGTAAACTTTCGTTTTGTATACTCTGACCATGCGCCTGGACTTCCTGCTCTGAGAGTGCGGTCTGGCCACTTCCCACAATTCCTCAGGCCAACAGAATCATGTGATCATTATCCTTTCAAAATAAAAATCTTTACATTTAACTGTTTAAATTTAGAACTGAAATTATTAAGCATTACATTTCTTCACACAATTATTTACAACACAAAACTCTGTCTCCGACAGCTACTACTCCCACCAAATTACTATGATTTATGTTGACCTTTAACCTTGAATATCTAGTAATTTCTCAAACAATACACAAACTGGGACAAGAGAAAAACTCCGAGATCAATAATGGTCTTTGCATCTCTCAACATGAGTACATGTTACATGTTATGATAACCATGGAAATACATTTAGTTATTTTTCAGTAACACTACAAGCTATGAAGGACGCTCAATAATGAGATGATTATTGAGGACGATTATGGTTGGGATTATTTGGCCTTTTTGTGACTCTCTTTCCTAATTTTTTGTTACCTATTTGTATGGTAGCTTTCGCACCAGACCATCGTCATCTGTACGAACATTTAATACTCTTCCCAGTCTCCATTCATTGCGAGAGATCCCTCTTCTCTGAGAATGACAATATCTCCAATCTTAACATTGCGTCGTGGAGAATGCCACCTTTGCCTTAGAGTAATGTTTGCCAAATATTCTTTCTTCCACCTACACCAGAATTGTTCTGTCAAATATTGAACTCTGCGCCACTCTTTTTGGCGTACAGATCTTCTGCCACAAATTTCCCAGGGGGAGGCAAGGAACAGAGGCTTTCATGGTGAGCAATGATTTGGTGTGAGTGGCTCTTCACCTTTAGGATCACTGATGCTGTCAATAGTGAGTGGGCGGCTGTTTATTATTGACATGGCTTCATAGAAAAATGTTCTCAGGGATGCATCGTCCAACCTCCCAGCACTCTTTGAGAGGACCCAAGGTCATAACACTCCTCACTGTTCTAATCTGCCGTTCCCATACACCTCCCATATGACTAGCATCAGGCACATTCATTACAAGGTCACACTGTTTTCTCTGCTAAATAAGCAGCCATCTGTCTTTGTCCATTTCCTTTAGAGTCTTTGAGAGTTCTTTCTTGGCCCCTACAAAGTTTGTTCCTTGATCTGATCTGATCTCTCTTACAGGTCCTCGGATAGCTATAAACACCGCAAAGCATTGATGAAGGCATCCGTTGTTAGATCTTCAAGCATTTCTATGTGGATGGCTCTCGATGACAAGCAAGTGACTATCAGGCCATATCTCTTACTTTCCTTCCGACCCTGTTTAGTTGGAAAGGGTCCAAAACAGTCCATCCCACAGAATGAGAATGGTGGTGAGGGGTCAATACGGTTCACAGGTAGATCAGCCATTTTTTGTGTCTCTGTAGGCCTGCGAGCTCTTCTACATGGAACACATTGTTTGATTTGATTTGCCACAACTTTACTGCCACCAACGACCCAGTACCCATTTGCTCTCAGTTCATTGAGGGTTTGACCTCTGCCTTGATGCTGAGTTTTTTCCGTGACAGTAGTCCAGGATCAGGGCGTGTGACAATGCTCCTTTTTGGCAGAATGGCGGGATGTTTCAGGTCAAGAGGTAAGGAAGCTGCTTTTAATCTCCCTCCCACCCTGAGTACACCCTCTTGCAACACAGGATCGAGCTGAAACAACTGATTATTATGTGACAATTTTCCCTGCCTAAGCCTCTGCATCTCGTCTCTGAAGGCGTCCCTCTGTGCTAATCTCACAAGCACTAAACTAGCCTTTCTCCTTTCCTCAACTGTTATGAGCCCTGATGGTTTGCATTTTTGTGCTAGTCGTAGGATCCGAGCTACAACATTCAATGCAGTATGCCACTTAGAAAATCGTTCGAATCTTTCCAGAAATTCTCTTCCTTGACTACATTGATTTGCAGTGCTTGTGTTGTTTTTTATCTCAGGATCTCCTACCATAAGCCCTGGAGTTATTTTTAGTGTGGCGATTTCTCTCTCCCAAAGGAATTTCGGTCCAGTAAACCAGTTGGAATTGATTAAGTCTGCCACCTTGAGGCCTCTGGAGGCATGATCAGCCGGATTTTTATCAGTATCAATGTAATACCACTGGGCTGGATCTGTTGTGTCTCTGATTCTCTGGACTCTATTTGCGACAAGACATGGAATCTACGGGCTTCATTAGCAATGTAGCCTAGAACTACTTTTGAGTCAGTCCAAAAGTATTCCTGGTCAATTTTGAGTTCCAGCTCCTCTTTTAACATGCTACTGACTGCTGCGGACACCACAGCAGCTGTTAACTCAAGTCTTGGTATGGTTTACGACTTTTGTGGGTGCGACTCTGGCTTTGCCTATGACTAATGAGCAATGAACTTTATCTTCACTCAGCACTCGAACATATGAACACTGACCATACCCATAGCTACTCGCATCTGAAAAATGATGCAACTCAACTCTTAGAACCTTTCCTAAGGCTTCAGGAGCAAAGCATCTGGGATTTGAAGCCTTTGCAGATTCTCCAAATCATTCAGCCAACTTTCCCACTGTGGCTGTAAGTCTTTGGGCAGTGATTCATCCCATGCTATGCCCTTTTGACACATTTCTTGTAGCACTTTCTTTCCAACGAGAAAAGGAGCAAGAAAACCAAGGGGGTCAAACACAGAGGCTACAGTTGAAAGGATTCCTCTCCGTGTTGCTGGTTTTTCCTTCAGGGATACACTGAAAGAAAAAGTGTCACTGTTCACATTCCACTTTACTCCCAACACAGTCTGAACAGGGAGATCTCCATGGCTGAGATTTACATCATGAACTCCACTGGCTCGTTCACAGTCTGGAATTGACTCTAAGACTTCCCTGTTGTTGGAGATAAATTTGTGGAGGTGCAGTTTCCCCTTTGCACACACGGTTTGTGTCTCTTTCACTAATTTGATGGCTTTTTCTGCCGACTCTACACTGATGAGGCCATCATCAACATAAAAATTCTTCATAATGAAGTTGGCCGCAGATGGATACTCTTTTTCATTTTCATTTGCTAAGAACTTCATACCATAATTCGCGCACCCAGGAGAGGACGCTGCTCCAAAGAGGTGGACCTTCATGCGAAATTCTTTTGGCTCTGAAGTGGTATCTCCCCGTTCCCACCAAAGGAACCGCAAGTAATTTCTGTCCTCTCTGCTTACATGAAATCTATGAAACATTTTCTCGACATCACAGATGATTGCAACTGGATGTTTGCGGAATCTACAGAGAACCCCTGCTAGACCATTGGTGAGATCAGGTCCTGTCAGTAAGTGGTCGTTTAGAGCTGTGCCTTCATATTTAGCAGAACAATCAAACACAACTCTAATTTTCTCAGGTTTTCTTGGGTGATAAACCCCTTGATGTGGAATGTACCACACATTTCCATCCTGAGGCGAGTCTTCTGCCCTCTCTGCTTCCCCACCTTCGATGACACCTGCCATGAATCTGACGTAATCTTCTTGAATGTTGGATTTCTCTCAAGTTTCCCTTTCAGGTACTTCAGTCGTACCAGAGCGAGTCGCTTATTCTCTGGTAGGTGTGGACGTGTTTTAAAGGGAAGTGGCATTTCCAGGTGGCCATCTGAGTTCTGATGTATTGTTTGGTTCAGAATTTGCATGAACTGAATATCTTCTTGTGATATGGTCTTTTCCCCATAATTTGTGTCTCTAAAATCAGATTCAAGGACTCTGATAACAGCAGCTGGTGTTAATGATGGAAGCTCTTTGACGGATACACGATGGCAAAGACCTGTCACCTCTGTCGATTTAGCAGTCTTTGATGAGGTGCCAACAATGCTCCATCCTAAGTCAGTCCTAATAGCATATGGCTCTTCATCACCACCAGTGATAACATGTCGTGGTGCTAGTGCTCTACAACAGTCATAGCCTATTAAGAGTCCAACTTCACAATCTAGCAACTCTGGTATTTCCTGCGCTATAACAGTCAGGTGCTTCCATCGCTCAGCTGTTGCAGGAGTAGGAATGTGTGTACGTTCAAGCGGAATGAAATCTCTGGTGTATGCAGGTGGCAAGTTAACAAAGCTATGTGTGGAAAACCCTCTGACTCTAAGACCACTAACTCTGTCACTCTGAACAACGGAATCTCTTCCCATCATAGTGGTAAGCTTTAACTTGACTGGCTCTAAACCTGCACCTATCTTCTCACACATCGCTTTGTCTACAAAAGTGGTGCTACTCTGAGTGTCTAACAAGGCATACACTAATGTCTCTGTTTCAGGGGTTGCAATTGATGAGAGCCACACAGGCACTATCATGGATGTGCTCCCACCATCACCTTTATCTACAGAGCAAGAGAGTGAAGATGACTTTTCTTCTGCCTGCACAACAGCTTGGGAAGATGTGCCTGGAGCAGTACTGCGGTACTCGTGCAGTGGTGTTGGATGGTGTTTTTTGCATATACTGCAGGTTGCTTTGTTTCTGCAGTTCTTTGAATTGTGTCCCTTTTTAAGACAGCCGAAACAAAGGTTTTTGTCCAGTATGAATCTCTTCTTTTCTTCTGCTGACTTATTAGCGAATGTCTGGCATTTGTAAATGGAGTGGCTTTCATCACAGTACATGCATTTAACTGGACTTGAAGAATTGAATGGCATGTTTACCCTCCTTGACTCATTTGCATCGCTTGTGCTGTTCTCCGCAGCACCTTGTGTTCTCATCACTGTGCTGGATTTTTCTGATTCTTTTGTATTTGTGATGAACACATTGGCTTTTGGCCGCTTCATGTCTCTGAAAGGCCTTTCTTCAGATGACTTCAAGGCATAAAGGATGTTACAGGGTTGCATGCCACATCTGCTTCATGAGCTAAAAACTTGGCAAACTCTTTAAAACTGGGATATTCATGCGTTTCCTGCAGTTGTTTTGTTACATGTCGATTCCAGCGAGATGTCACCCAATCAGGGAGTTTTTGGAGCATCCTCTGATTTTCTTCACAATCATTTAATACTTGAAGACCTTTAATGTGTGGCATGGCATTGCTGCAAGCAGTCAGGAAATCACTGTATTGCCTGAGTTTAATAGAATCTCGTGAACTAATCTTTGGCCAATTATTCAATTTTTCTCTGTATGCACACTGGATCACAAAGGGATGGCCGTAACGAGTATTCAGTGCCTCCCACGCCTGGCTGTAAGCTTCTTCATCCTTCCTGTAGAAGCTTCTTTCCAGCACCGATCGTGCTTCACCGCTGATGTACTTCTGAAGGTAAAACAATCTGTCAGCTGGATTTGTGCATCTCCGTTCTATGAGTGCCTTGAAACTAGCACTCCACTCTATGAACTTGAGTGGGTCTCCTGAGAAGACTGAGGGCTCGGGTGCTGGAAGTCTGGTGAGAGCCATTGTATCATGTAATGCTTGCACTAAAGAAGCTTCCTTGCCAACATTTTTTGATTGTTCACTGTCATAGTTCTGATGTAATTGTTCCTGTTTATCTCTTTGTTTTTGCTAAGCCCAGGAGAACAGTGACTCACTTCACCTGTTCCAGGGGCCTCACCTGAGCCTGCTTCAGAATAAACTTTCATCTTAGCAGCTATCACTTGAAGATCTCGCTGATCTTCCAGTCTTTTAAGCTCTTGTTTTTGTGCAGCAATTACCGCTTCCATTTCCATTTCTGCCTTTTGGCAGCAAGTTGTGCAACACAGTCTGCTCTTTTTGCTGAGATGCCTTGCTGCTCTGATGGACATCTTGACTGGTGACTACAAACAGAGGATTTGGAGACTGAGGTATTATATATTGACTGGGCGTATTCTCTGTCAAGCATCATGTGCAATCTCGCATTCTCTGTATTAGCATCAAAGCCATCTTGCCCCACTTCACTCAGGCGAACATTCAGTAGCACCATCACATCTTTAGTTACTGCTGAGCAGGAATCCATCTTTCTTCTGATATCATTGGGAGGTGTAAACTGCACCCTGATATTCTCATATGCATCTTTCACTTGAGCCTCTAGCTCTTCAACAGCGTCCATCATACAACACAAGTCCTTGTCAGAACACTCATTTTTGAGCGATGAGCGTGTCTCTCTAATTTGTTTCTTCCATTTGTCATACACATTAGTGAACTTATTCTCCTTTTGAGAGATCTCTTGTTGCTTTAGCTCTAGCATTTTGGGTGTTAACTTTCTCTCCCGTGAGGATTTACGAGGTTCAACTTTGGAGGTAGACTCTGTTATTGATACCTTTTGAATTTGAATTTTAGTATGGATATCATCAATGAGTGCCTCTAGTCTCTCTATCTCAGACTCATCGATTTGTAACTTTAACTGCTCACTTAATTTTACTAACTCTGCTTGGAGGGACACAATAGGCCCACCTTGTGATTCTTCACTGCAAGTTGACATTGTAATGAAATAAAAAGGTTGCTGTATCTATAACTAAATTATTGACAACCACATGTATGTACCAGATCTAGTAAGTAGAAACAGTTACTCTTATAAGCCCCTTACGTACTCTTTTGATAATGCATTCAACCCCTCAAGTCAAAGACACCATAGAACATAACAATGTAAAGCAGGAACAGATAGGAATCCAGTCAAAACTTCTAGTGCTTAATAGTTAAGCTCTTTCAATCTTCGCAAACGTTTATCCAGTCGTAGGTCTGTACTCTCGAATCAAATGATTATTGCAGTACTGCTCACGTCTGCCTGAAGGCTGTAAACGATGTCGGCTGAAGCCAGGTAAGGATATATGAAGAGCTGCAGAACCCGCTGGTAACCCTGCTCTCTGTTGGTGAAGTTGCGGTATTTGCCGCCGACGAAGCCCTTCTCTCTTTAGCAGCTAACCGTGATGAAGTCGCAGTGCACCGGTGGTTGACGCCGCCGTCCTCTCTCTCTCTTTCTCCGGCAGGATGCAATGAGGTCGCCGTCGTCTCTCCCTCTCCTCAGTAAGCCGAGATGAAGTCGCGGTGCTCCACCGAAGACGCTCTTTTTCTCTCTGTCACTCTAGTCGGCTCCTGGACGTTCCGACCACACGACTCCTGCAGTCCTGCTTCCAGCAGTCTGTCAGACATGCGCAGCTCTCGATGCTTAACTCTTGGCCATGTTAGCGGTACGTTTTCACTGTAGCTACACTTGTTCTTTAGTAAAGGCCGCGATTCATACTGATGTTCCGATTCATCTTTTATTTTCCTCCTTCTCCACCGACGACACAGAATCAATGAACACCGTGAAAACGTGTGCGCCTCTAGAACATAGTGTAAACTTTCGTTTTGTATACTCTGACCATGCGCCTGGACTTCCTGCTCTGAGAGTGCGGTCTGGCCACTTCCCACAATTCCTCAGGCCAACAGAATCATGTGATCATTATCCTTTCAAAATAAAATCTTTACATTTAACTGTTAAATTTAGAACTGAAATTATTAAGCATTACATTTCTTCACACAATATATTTACAACACAAAACTCTGTCTCCGACAGCTACACCCCCCCCCACCACCC